>CAVLJG010000008.1:89552514-89584921 GCA_963669975.1 Acanthoscelides obtectus
TTCTGTGATCCTGATAACAACTCGTCGTCCACTAACTTTACGACAAAAGGTGGTAGACAGTGTGATTTTCGGATGCTTATAGATCTGTATCAGGATCGCATGAACAGAGGCAAGAGGTCGATGCCATGGATTTGAATTTCGTGCATATCTCATAGCAGAGCAGACTGGCACTTGCGTACCTCATCGCCTTTCTGTAACCTGAGTAACAATTTTCCAATGAATCATATAGATTTGTATTAGGATTGCAGAAATGACTAGGAGTAACCTACGCCAAATATCAAAATTTCGCGCCAACATCATAGCATGGTAGATTACCATCCCCATCCCTCCTCGCGTTTCTGTGATCCTGATAACACTCCTCGTCCACCAACTTCACGACAAAGTCTGGTAGACAGTGCGATTTTCGAAAGCCTGTAGATCTGTATCAGGATCGCAGAAACGGCAAAGAGGTATCGATGCCATGGATTTGATATTCGTGCTTATCTAGTAGCAAGAGCAGAGTCGTATTTGCAAACCTCCTCGCATTCCTGTGATCCTGATAGCAGCTCGTCGTCCTCCAATTTTAGGAGAAAAGTCTGGTAGACAGTGCGATCTTCGGAAGCCTACAGATCTGTATCAGGATCGCAGAAACGGCAAGAGGTGTCGATGCCATGGATTTGATATTCGTGTTTATCTAATAGCAAGAGCAGAGTCGTATTTACAAACCTCCTCGCGTTTCTGTGATCCTGATAGCAGCTCGTCGTCCACCAATTTTAGGAGAAAAGTCTGGTAGACAGTGCGATCTTCGGAAGCCTACAGATCTGTATCAGGATTGCAGAAACGGCAAGAGGTACCGATGCCATGGATTTAATATTCGTGTTTATCTAACAGCAAGAGCAGGGTCGTATTTACAAACCTCCTCGCGTTTCTGTGATCCTGATAGCAGCTCGTCGTCCACCAATTTTACGAGAAAGGTTCGGTAGACAGTGCGATTTTCGGAAGCCTACAGATCTGTATCAGGATCGCAGAAACGGCGAGAGGTATCGATGCCATGGATTTGATATTCGTGCTTATCTAATAGCATGAGCAAAGTCGTATTTGCAAACCTCCTCGCATTCCTGTGATCCTGATAGCAGCTCGTCGTCCACCAATTTTAGGAGAAAAGTCTGGTAGACAGTGCGATCTTCGGAAGCCTACAGATCTGTATCAGGATTGCAGAAAACGGCAAGAGGTACCGATGCCATGGATTTGATATTTGTGTTTATCTAATAGCAAGAGCAGAGTCGTATTTACAAACCTCCTCGCGTTTCTGTGATCCTGATAGCAGCTCGTCGTCCACCAAATTTACGAGGAAGGTTCGGTAGACAGTGCGATTTTCGGATGCGTAAAGATCTGTATCAGGATCGCAGAAACGGCAAGAGGTATCGATGCCATGGATTTAATATTCGTGTTTATCTTATAGCAAGAGCAGGGTCGTATTTGCAAACTTCCTCGCATTCCTGTGATCCTGACAGCAGCTCGTCGTCCACCAATTTTAGGAGCAAAGTCTGGCAGACAGTGCAATCTTCGAAAGCCTACAGATCTGTATCAGGATCGCAGAAACGGCAAGAGGTATCGATGCCATGGATTTGATATTCGTGTTTATCTAATAGCAAGAGCAGAGTCGTATTTACAAACCTCCTCGCGTTTCTGTGATCCTGATAGCAGCTCGTCGTCCACCAATTTTACGAGGAAGGTTCGGTAGACAATGCGATTTTTGGATGCGTATAGATCTGTAGCAGGATCGCAGAAACGGCAAGAGGTATCGATGCCATGGATTTAATATTCGTGTTTATCTTATAGCAAGAGCAGGGTCGTATTTGCAAACCTCCTCGCATTCCTGTGATCCTGACAGCAGCTCGTCGTCCACCAATTTTAGGAGCAAAGTCTGGTAGACAGTGCAATCTTCGGAAGCCTACAGATCTGTATCAGGATCGCAGAAACGGCAAGAGGTATCGATGCCATGGATTGATATTCGTGTTTTTCTAATAGCAAGAGCAGAGTCGTATTTACAAACCTCCTCGCGTTTCTGTGATCCTGATAGCAGCTCGTCGTCCACCAATTTTACGAGGAAGGTTCGGTAGACAGTGCGGTCTTCGGAAGCCTACAGATCTGTATCAGGATCGCAGAAACGGCAAGAGGTATCGATGCCATGGATTTAATATTCGTGTTTATCTTATAGCAAGAGCAGGGTCGTATTTGCAAACCTCCTCGCATTCCTGTGATCCTGACAGCAGCTCGTCGTCCACCAATTTTACGAGGAAGGTTCGGTCTACAGTGCGATTTTCGGATGCGTATAGATCTGTACCAGGATCGCAGAAACGGCAAGAGGTATCGATGCCATGGATTTAATATTCGTGTTTATCTATCAGCAAGAGCAGAGTCGCATTTACAAACCCCCTCGCGTTTCTGTAATCCTGATAACAACTCCTCGTCCACCAACTTCACGACAAAAGTCTTGTAGACAGTGCGATTTTTGAAAGCCTGTAGATCTGTATCAGGATCGCAGAAACGGCAAGAGGTATCGATGCCATGGATTTGATATTCGTGCTTATTTAATAGCATGAGCAAAGTCGTATTTGCAAACCTCCTCGCATTCCTGTGATCCTGATAGCAGCTCGTCGTCCACCAATTTTAGGAGAAAAGTCTGGTAGACAGTGCGATCTTCGGATGCGTATAGATCTGTATCAGGATCGCAGAAACGGCAAGAGGTATCGATGCCATGGATTTGATATTCGTGCTTATCTTATAGCAAGAGCAGGGTCGTATTTGCAAACCTCCTCGCATTCCTGTGATCCTGACACCAGCTCGTCGTCCACCAATTTTAGAAGAAAAGTCTGGTAGACAGTGCGATCTTCGGAAGCCTACAGATCTGTATCAGGATCGCATGAGCGGCAAGAGGTGTCGATGTCATGGATTTGAATTTCGTGCATATCTCATAGCAGGAGCAGACTGGCACTTGCGTACCTCATCGCCTTTCTGTAAACCTGATAACAATTTTCCAATGAATCATATAGATTTGTATTAGGATTGCAGAAATGACTAGGAGTACCTACGCCAAGATCAAAACTTCGCGCCAACATCATAGCATGGTAGATTACCATCCCCATCCCTCCTCGCGTTTCTGTGATCCTGATAACAACTCCTCGTCCACCAACTTCACGACAAAAGTCTGGTAGACAGTGCGATTTTCGAAAGCCTGTAGATCTGTATCAGGATCGCAGAAACGGCAAGAGGTATCGATGCCATGGATTTGATATTCGTGCTTATCTAATAGCAAGAGCAGAGTCGTATTTGCAAACCTCCTCGCATTCCTGTGATCCTGATAGCAGCTCGTCGTCCACCAATTTTACGAGAAAAGTCTGGTAGATAGTGCGATCTTCGGAAGCCTACAGATCTGTATCAGGATCCCATGAGCGGCAAGAGGTATCGATGCCATGGATTTGAATTTCGTGCATATCTCATAGCAGGAGCAGAGTCGTATTTGCAAACCTCCTCGCATTCCTGTGATCCTGATAGCAGCTCGTCGTCCACCAATTTGACGAGAAAAGTCTGGTAGATAGTGCGATCTTCGGAAGCCTACAGATCTGTATCAGGATCGCAGAAACGGCAAGAGCTATCGATGCCATAGATTTGAATTTCGTGCTTATCTCATAGCAGGAACAGGGTGGTATCGGCAAACCTCCTCGCGTTTCTGTGATCCTGATAGCAGCTCGTCGTCCACCAATTTTACGAGGAAGGTTCGGTAGACAATGCGATTTTCGGATGCGTATAGATCTGTAGCAGGATCGCAGAAACGGCAAGAGGTATCGATGCCATGGATTTGATATTCGTGCTTATCTTATAGCAAGAGCAGGGTCGTATTTGCAAACCTCCTCGCATTCCTGTGATCCTGATAGCAGCTCGTCGTCCACCAATTTTAGGAGAAAAGTCTGGTAGACAGTGCGGTCTTCGGAAGCCTACAGATCTGTACCAGGATCGCAGAAACGGCAAGAGGTATCGATGCCATAGATTTGAATTTCATGCCTATCTCGTAGCAGGAACAGGGTGGTATCGGCAAACCTCCTCGCGTTTCTGTGATCCTGATAGCAGCTCATCGTCCACCAATTTTACGAGAAAAGTCTGGTAGACAGTGTGATCTTCGGAAGCCTACAGATCTGTATCAGGATCGCATGAGCGGCAAGAGGTGTCGATGCCATGGATTTGAATTTCGTGCATATCTCATAGCAGGAGCAGACTGGCACTTGCGTACCTCATCGCCTTTCTGTAAACCTGGTAACAATTTTCCAATGAATCATATAGATTTGTATTACGATTGCAGAAATGACTAGGAGTACCTACGCCAAAGAACAAAATTTCGCGCCAACATCATAGCATGGTAGATTACCATCCTCATCCCTCCTCGCGTTTCTGTGATCCTGATAACAACTCCTCGTCCACCAACTTCACGACAAAAGTCTGGTAGACAGTGCGATTTTCGAAAGCCTGTAGATCTGTATCAGGATCGCAGAAACGGCAAGAGGTAGCGATGCCATGGCTTTGATATTCGTGCTTATCTAATAGCAAGAGCAGAGTCGTATTTGCAAACCTCCTCGCATTTCTGTGATCCTGATAGCAGCTCGTCGTCCTCCAATTTTGGGAGAAAAGTCTGGTAGACAGTGCGATCTTCGGAAGCCTACAGATCTGTATCAGGATCGCAGAAACGGCAAGAGGTATCGATGCCATGGATTTGATATTCGCGTTTACCTAATAGCAAGAGCAGAGTCGTATTTACAAACCTCCTCGCGTTTCTGTGATCCTGATAGCAGCACGTCGTCCACCAATTTTACGAGGAAGGTTCGGTAGACAGTGCGATTTTCGGATGCGTATAGATCTGTATCAGGATCGCAGAAACGGCAAGAGGTATCGATGCCATGGATTTGATATTCGTGCTTATCTAATAGCAAGAGCATAGTCGTATTTGCAAACCTCCTCGCGTTTCTGTGATCCTGATAACAACTCCTCGTCCACCAACTTCACGACAAAATCAAATCCATGGCATCGATACCTCTTGCCGTTTCTGCGATCCTGATACAGATCTACAGGCTTTCGAAAATCGCACTGTCTACCAGACTTTTCTCCTAAAATTGGTGGACGACGAGCTGCTATCAGGATCACAGGAATGCGAGGATGTTTGCAAATACGACTCTGCTCTTGATATTAGATGTTAAGCTCACCCACCGTACTTCTCGCGCCATCTAGTGAGCGGCGCTTCAACGCATCAACCGTTTGCTACTGGCCAGGCGGTTACCCTACGTTACCGAGAGGGCGAAAAATCTTCAGGTTTTTTTGTTACCAACCAGTGACGCAAAAGAGAGGGGATGATGGTGCCACGAGAGACAGGCATTATTATTCACATATTCACAAAGTATTGTACCCTACATTTTCTGTTATAAACCTTCGTGAAGCGAAGAACGTATAGTTACTTCATCGGTAAACCCTCACAGATCTGTATCAGGATCGCAGAAACGGCAAGAGGTATCGATGCCGTAGATTCGAATTTCGTGCTTATCTCATAGTAGTAGCAGGGTGGTATCGGCAAACCTCCTCGCGTTTCTGTGATCCTGATTGCAGCTCGTCGTCCACCAATTTTACGTGAAAAGTCTGGTAGATAGTGCTATCTTCGGAAGCCTACAGATCTGTATCAGGATCGCAGAAACGGCAAGTGGTATCGATGCCATAGATTTGAATTTTGTGCTTACCTAATAGCAGGAGCAGAGTGCCATTCTCATACCTCCTCGCGTTTCTGTGATCCTGATAACAACTCGTCGTCCACTAACTTTACGACAAAAGGCTGGTAGACAGTGTGATTTTCGGATGCTTATAGATCTGTATCAGGATCGCATGAACGGCAAGAGGTATCGATGCCATGGATTTGAATTTCGTGCATATCTCATAGCAGGAGCAGACTGGCACTTGCGTACCTCATCGCCTTTCTGTAAACCTGATAACAATTTTCCAATGAATCATATAGATTTGTATTAGGATTGCAGAAATGACTAGGAGTACCTACGCCAAATATCAAAATTTCGCGCCAACATCATAGCATGGTAGATTACCATCCCCATCCCTCCTCGCGTTTCTGTGATCCTGATAACAACTCCTCGTCCACCAACTTCACGACAAAAGTCTGGTAGACAGTGCGATTTTCGAAAGCCTGTAGATCTGTATCAGGATCGCAGAAACGGCAAGAGGTATCGATGCCATGGATTTGATATTCGTGCTTATCTAGTAGCAAGAGCAGAGTCGTATTTGCAAACCTCCTCGCATTCCTGTGATCCTGATAGCAGCTCGTCGTCCTCCAATTTTAGGAGAAAAGTCTGGTAGACAGTGCGATCTTCGGAAGCCTACAGATCTGTATCAGGATCGCAGAAACGGCAAGAGGTATCGATGCCATGGATTTGATATTCGTGTTTATCTAATAGCAAGAGCAGAGTCGTATTTACAAACCTCCTCGCGTTTCTGTGATCCTGATAGCAGCTCGTCGTCCACCAATTTTACGAGAAAGGTTCGGTAGACAGTGCGATTTTCGGAAGCCTACAGATCTGTATCAGGATCGCAGAAACGGCGAGAGGTATCGATGCCATGGATTTGATATTCGTGCTTATCTAATAGCATGAGCAAAGTCGTATTTGCAAACCTCCTCGCATTCCTGTGATCCTGATAGCAGCTCGTCGTCCACCAATTTTAGGAGAAAAGTCTGGTAGACAGTGCGATCTTCGGAAGCCTACAGATCTGTATCAGGATTGCAGAAACGGCAAGAGGTACCGATGCCATGGATTTGATATTTGTGTTTATCTAATAGCAAGAGCAGAGTCGTATTTACAAACCTCCTCGCGTTTCTGTGATCCTGATAGCAGCTCGCCGTCCACCAAATTTACGAGGAAGGTTCGGTAGACAGTGCGATTTTCGGATGCGTAAAGATCTGTATCAGGATCGCAGAAACGGCAAGAGGTATCGATGCCATGGATTTAATATTCGTGTTTATCTTATAGCAAGAGCAGGGTCGTATTTGCAAACTTCCTCGCATTCCTGTGATCCTGACAGCAGCTCGTCGTCCACCAATTTTAGGAGCAAAGTCTGGCAGACAGTGCAATCTTCGAAAGCCTACAGATCTGTATCAGGATCGCAGAAACGGCAAGAGGTATCGATGCCATGGATTTGATATTCGTGTTTATCTAATAGCAAGAGCAGAGTCGTATTTACAAACCTCCTCGCGTTTCTGTGATCCTGATAGCAGCTCGTCGTCCACCAATTTTACGAGGAAGGTTCGGTAGACAATGCGATTTTTGGATGCGTATAGATCTGTAGCAGGATCGCAGAAACGGCAAGAGGTATCGATGCCATGGATTTAATATTCGTGTTTATCTTATAGCAAGAGCAGGGTCGTATTTGCAAACCTCCTCGCATTCCTGTGATCCTGACAGCAGCTCGTCGTCCACCAATTTTAGGAGCAAAGTCTGGTAGACAGTGTAATCTTCGGAAGCCTACAGATCTGTATCAGGATCGCAGAAACGGCAAGAGGTATCGATGCCATGGATTTGATATTCGTGTTTATCTAATAGCAAGAGCAGAGTCGTATTTACAAACCTCCTCGCGTTTCTGTGATCCTGATAGCAGCTCGTCGTCCACCAATTTTACGAGGAAGGTTCGGTAGACAGTGCGGTCTTCGGAAGCCTACAGATCTGTATCAGGATCGCAGAAACGGCAAGAGGTATCGATGCCATGGATTTAATATTCGTGTTTATCTTATAGCAAGAGCAAAGTCGTGTTTGCAAACCTACTCGCATTCCTGTGATCCTGATAGCAGCTCGTCGTCCACCAATTTTAGGAGAAAAGTGTGGTAGACAGTGCGATCTTCGGAAGCCTACAGATCTGTATCAGGATCGCAGAGACGGCAAGAGGTATCGATGCCATAGATTCGAATTTCGTGCTTATCTCATAGTAGGAGCAGGGTGGTATCGGCAAACCTCCTCGCGTTTCTGTGATCCTGATTGCAGCTCGTCGTCCACCAATTTTACGAGGAAGGTTCGGTCTACAGTGCGATTTTCGGATGCGTATAGATCTGTATCAGGATCGCAGAAACGGCAAGAGGTATCGATGCCATGGATTTAATATTCGTGTTTATCTATCAGCAAGAGCAGAGTCGCATTTACAAACCCCCTCGCGTTTCTGTAATCCTGATAACAACTCCTCGTCCACCAACTTCACGACAAAAGTCTGGTAGACAGTGCGATTTTTGAAAGCCTGTAGATCTGTATCAGGATCGCAGAAACGGCAAGAGGTATCGATGCCATGGATTTGATATTCGTGCTTATTTAATAGCATGAGCAAAGTCGTATTTGCAAACCTCCTCGCATTCCTGTGATCTTGATAGCAGCTCGTCGTCCACCAATTTTAGGAGCAAAGTCTGGTAGACAGTGCAATCTTCGAAAGCCTACAGATCTGTATCAGGATCGCAGAAACGGCAAGAGGTATCGATGCCATGGATTTGATATTCGTGTTTATCTAATAGCAAGAGCAGGGTCGTATTTACAAACCTCCTCGCGTTTCTGTGATCCTGATAGCAGCTCGTCGTCCACCAATTTTACGAGGAAGTTTCGGTAGACACTGCGATTTTTGGATGCGTATAGATCTGTAGCAGGATCGCAGAAACGGCAAGAGGTATCGATGCCATGGATTTAATATTCGTGTTTATCTTATAGCAAGAGCAGGGTCGTATTTGCAAACCTCCTCGCATTCCTGTGATCCTGACAGCAGCTCGTCGTCCACCAATTTTAGGAGCAAAGTCTGGTAGACAGTGCAATCTTCGGAAGCCTACAGATCTGTATCAGGATCGCAGAAACGGCAAGAGGTATCGATGCCATGGATTTGATATTCGTGTTTATCTAATAGCAAGAGCAGAGTCGTATTTACAAACCTCCTCGCGTTTCTGTGATCCTGATAGCAGCTCGTCGTCCACCAATTTTACGAGGAAGGTTCGGTAGACAGTGCGGTCTTCGGAAGCCTACAGATCTGTATCAGGATCGCAGAAACGGCAAGAGGTATCGATGCCATAGATTTGAATTTCATGCTTATCTCATAGCAGGAACAGGGTGGTATGGGCAAACATCCTCGCATTCCTGTGATCCTGATAGCAGCTCGTCGTCCTCCAATTTTAGGAGAAAAGTCTGGTAGACAGTGCGATCTTCGGAAGCCTGCAGATCTGTATCAGGATCGCAGAAACGGCAAGAGGTATCGATGCCATGGATTTGATATTCGTTTTTATCTAATAGCAAGAGCATAGTCGTATTTACAAACCTCCTCGCGTTTCTGTGATGCTGATAGCAGCTCGTCGTCCA
Source organism: Acanthoscelides obtectus (assembly GCA_963669975.1). NCBI lineage: Eukaryota > Metazoa > Arthropoda > Insecta > Coleoptera > Chrysomelidae > Acanthoscelides > Acanthoscelides obtectus. The sequence goes on from CAVLJG010000008.1 coordinate 89,561,913, forward strand.
CCAATTTTACGAGGAAGGTTCGGTCTACAGTGCGATTTTCGGATGCGTATAGATCTGTATCAGGATCGCAGAAACGGCAAGAGGTATCGATGCCATGGATTTGATATTCGTGCTTATCTAATAGCATGAGCAAAGTCGTATTTGCAAACCTCCTCGCATTCCTGTGATCCTGATAGCAGCTCGTCGTCTACCAATTTTAGGAGAAAAGTCTGGTAGACAGTGCGATCTTCGGATGCGTATAGATCTGTATCAGGATCGCAGAAACGGCGAGAGGTATCGGTGTCATGGATTTGATATTCGTGCTTATCTAATAGCATGAGCAAAGTCGTGTTTGCAAACCTACTCGCATTCCTGTGATCCTGATAGCAGCTCGTCGTCCACCAATTTTAGGAGAAAAGTGTGGTAGACAGTGCGATCTTCGGAAGCCTACAGATCTGTATCAGGATCGCAGAGACGGCAAGAGGTATCGATGCCATAGATTCGAATTTCGTGCTTATCTCATAGTAGGAGCAGGGTGGTATCGGCAAACCTCCTCGCGTTTCTGTGATCCTGATTGCAGCTCGTCGTCCACCAATTTTACGAGAAAAGTCTGATAGACAGTGCGATCTTCGGAAGCCTACAGATCTGTATCAGGATCGCAGAAACGGCAAGAGGTATCGATGCCATGGATTTGATATTCGCGTTTATCTAATAGCAAGAGCAGAGTCGTATTTACAAACCTCCTCGCGTTTCTGTGATCCTGATAGCAGCTCGTCGTCCACCAATTTTACGAGGAAGGTTCGGTAGACAATGCGATTTTCGGATGCGTATAGATCTGTAGCAGGATCGCAGAAACGGCAAGAGGTATCGATGCCATGGATTTGATATTCGTGCTTATCTTATAGCAAGAGCAGGGTCGTATTTGCAAACCTCCTCGCATTCCTGTGATCCTGACAGCAGCTCGTCGTCCACCAATTTTAGGAGCAAAGTCTGGTAGACAGTGCAATCTTCGGAAGCCTACATATCTGTATCAGGATCGCAGAAACGGCAAGAGGTATCGATGCCATGGATTTGATATTCGTGTTTATCTAATAGCAAGAGCAGAGTCGTATTTACAAACCTCCTCGCGTTTCTGTGATCCTGATAGCAGCTCGTCGTCCACCAATTTTACGAGGAAGGTTCGGTAGACAATGCGATTTTCGGATGCGTATAGATCTGTAGCAGGATCGCAGAAACGGCAAGAGGTATCGATGCCATGGATTTGATATTCGTGCTTATCTTATAGCAAGAGCAGAGTCGTATTCGCAAACCTCCTCGCATTCCTGTGATCCTGATAGCAGCTCATCGTCCACCAATTTTACGAGAAAAGTCTGGTAGACAGTGTGATCTTCGGAAGCCTACAGATCTGTATCAGGATCGCTTGAGCGGCAAGAGGTGTCGATGCCATGGATTTGAATTTCGTGCATATCTCATAGCAGGAGCAGACTGGCACTTGCGTACCTCATCGCCTTTCTGTAAACCTGATAAAAATTTTCCAATGAATCATATAGATTTGTATTAGGATTGCAGAAATGACTAGGAGTACCTACGCCAAAGAACAAAATTTCGCGCCAACATCATAGCATGGTAGATTACCATCCTCATCCCTCCTCGTGTTTCTGTGATTCTGATAACAACTCCTCGTCCACCAACTTCACGACAAAAGTCTGGTAGACAGTGCGATTTTCGAAAGCCTGTAGATCTGTATCAGGATCGCAGAAACGGCAAGAGGTAGCCATGCCATGGCTTTGATATTCGTGCTTATCTAATAGCAAGAGCAGAGTCGTATTTGCAAACCTCCTCGCATTTCTGTGATCCTGATAGCAGCTCGTCGTCCTCCAATTTTAGGAGAAAAGTCTGGTAGACAGTGCGATCTTCGGAAGCCTACAGATCTGTATCAGGATCGCAGAAACGGCAAGAGGTATCGATGCCATGGATTTGATATTCGTGTTTATCTAATAGCAAGAGCAGAGTCGTATTTACAAACCTCCTCGCGTTTCTGTGACCCTGATAGCAGCTCGTCGTCCACCAATTTTACGAGGAAGGTTCGGTAGACAGTGCGATTTTCGGATGCGTATAGATCTGTATCAGGATCGCAGAAACGGCAAGAGGTATCGATGCCATGGATTTGATATTCGTGCTTATCTAATAGCAAGAGCATAGTCGTATTTGCAAACCTCCTCGCGTTTCTGTGATCCTGATAACAACTCCTCGTCCACCAACTTCACGACAAAATCAAATCCAAGGCATCGATACCTCTTGCCGTTTCTGCGATCCTGATACAGATCTACAGGCTTTCGAAAATCGCACTGTCTACCAGACTTTTGTCGTGAAGTTGGTGGACGAGGAGTTGTTATCAGGATCACAGAAACGCGAGGAGGTTTGCAAATACGACTCTGCTCTTGCTATTAGATAAACACGAATATCAAATCCATGCATCGATACCTCTTGCCGTTTCTGCGATCCTGATACAGATCTACAGGCTTTCGTAAATCGCACTGTCTACCAGACTGTTCTCCTAAAATTGGTGGACGACGAGCTGCTATCAGGATCACAGGAATGCGAGGATGTTTGCAAATACGACTCTGCTCTTGATATTAGATGTTAAGCTCACCCACCGTACTTCTCGCGCCATCTAGTGGGCGGCGCTTCAACGCATCAACCGTTTGCTACTGGCCAGGCGGTTACCCTACGTTACCGACCGGGCGAAAAATCTACAGGTTTTTTTGTTACCAACCAGTGACGCAAAAGAGAGGGGATGATGGTGCCACGAGAGACAGGCATTATTATTCACATATTCACAAAGTATTGTACCCTACCTTTTCTGTTATAACCCTTCGTAAAGCGAAGAACGTATAGTTACTTCATCGGTAAACCCTCACAGATCTGTATCAGGATCGCAGAAACGGCAAGAGGTATCGATGCCGTAGATTCGAATTTCGTGCTTATCTCATAGTAGTAGCAGGGTGGTATCGGCAAACCTCCTCGCGTTTCTGTGATCCTGATTGCAGCTCGTCGTCCACCAATTTTACGTGAAAAGTCTGGTAGACAGTGCGATTTTCGAAAGCCTGTAGATCTGTATCAGGATCGCAGAAACGGCAAGAGGTATCGATGCCATGGATTTGACATTCGTGCTTATCTAATAGCAAGAGCAGAGTCGTATTTACAAACCTCCTCGCGATTCTGTGATCCTGATAGCAGCTCGTCGTCCACCAATTTTACGAGAAAGGTTCGGTAGACAGTGCGATTTTCGGATGCGTATAGATCTGTATCGGGATCGCCGAAACGACAAGAGGTATCGATGCCATGGATTTGATATTCGTGCTTATCTAATAGCAAGAGCAGGGTCGTATTTGCAAACCTCCTCGCATTCCTGTGATCCTGACAGCAGCTCGTCGTCCACCAATTTTAGGAGAAAAGTCTGGTAGACAGTGCGATCTTCGGAAGCCTACAGATCTGTATCAGGATCGCAGAAACGGCAAGAGGTATCGATGCCATGGATTTGATATTCGTGCTTATCTAATAGCAAGAGCAGAGTCGTATTTGCAAACCTCCTCGCGTTTCTGTGATCCTGATAACAACTCCTCGTCCACCAACTTCACGACAAAAGTCTGGTAGACAGTGCGATTTTCGAAAGCCTGTAGATCTGTATCAGGATCGCAGAAACGGCAAGAGGTATCGATGCCATGGATTTGATATTCGTGCTTATCTAATGTAAAGCACTCACTCTGAGGGTTTACCGATGAAATAACTATACGTTCTTCGCTTTACGAAGGTTTATAACAGAAAATGTAGGGTACAATACTTTGTGAATATGTGAATAATAATATCTGTCTCTCGTGGCACCATCATCCCCTCTCTTTTGCGTCACCGGTTGGTAACAAAAAAACCTGTAGATTTTTCGCCCGGTCGGTAACGTAGGGTAACCGCCTGGCCAGTAGCAAACGGTTGATGCGTTGAAGCGCCGCTCACTAGATGGCGCGAGAAGTACGGTGGGTGAGCTTAACATCTAATATCAAGAGCAGAGTCGTATTTGAAAACATCCTCGCATTCCTGTGATCCTGATAGCAGCTCGTCGTCCACCAATTTTAGGAGAAAAGGCTGGTAGACAGTGCGATCTTCAGAAGCCTACAGATCTGTATCAGGATCGCAGAAACGGCAAGAGGTATCGATGCCATGGATTTGATATTCGTTCTTATCTAGTAGCAAGAGCAGAGTCGTATTTGCAAACCTCCTCGCGTTTCTGTGATCCTGATAGCAGCTCGTCGTCCACCAATTTTACGAGAAAGGTTCGGTAGACAGTGCGATTTTCGGATGCGTATAGATCTGTATCAGGATCGCAGAAACGGCAAGAGGTATCGATGCCATGGATTTGATATTCGTGCTTATCTAATAGCAAGAGCAGGGTCGTATTTGCAAACCTCCTCGCATTCCTGTGATCCTGACAGCAGCTCGTCGTCCACCAATTTTAGGAGAGAAGTCTGGTAGACAGTGCGATCTTCGGAAGCCTACAGATCTGTATCAGGATCGCAGAAACGGCAAGAGGTATCGATGCCATGGATTTGATATTCGTGTTTATCTAATAGCAAGAGCAGAGTCGTATTTACAAACCTCCTCGCGATTCTGTGATCCTGATAGCAGCTCGTCGTCCACCAATTTTACGAGAAAGGTTCGGTAGACAGTGCGATTTTCGGATGCGTATAGATCTGTATCAGGATCGCAGAAACGGCAAGAGGTATCGATGCCATGGATTTGATATTCGTGCTTATCTAATAGCAAGACCAGGGTCGTATTTGCAAACCTCCTCGCATTCCTGTGATCCTGACAGCAGCTCGTCGTCCACCAATTTTAGGAGAAAAGTCTGGTAGACAGATGCGTTGAAGCGCCGCTCACTAGATGGCGCGAGAAGTACGGTGGGTGAGCTTAACATCTAATATCAAGAGCAGAGTCGTATTTGAAAACATCCTCGCATTCCTGTGATCCTGATAGCAGCCCGTCGTCCACCAATTTTAGGAGAAAAGTCTGGTAGACAGTGCGATCTTCGGAAGCCTACAGATCTGTATAAGGATCGCAGAAACGGCAAGAGGTATCGATGCCATGGATTTGACATTCGTGCTTATCTAGTAGCAAGAGCAGAGTCGTATTTGCAAACCTCCTCGCGTTTCTGTGATCCTGATAGCAGCTCGTCGTCCACCAATTTTACGAGGAAGGTTCGGTAGACAATGCGATTTTCGGATGCGTATAGATCTGTAGCAGGATCGCAGAAACGGCAAGAGGTATCGATGCCATGGATTTGATATTCGTGCTTATCTAATAGCAAGAGCATAGTTGTATTTGCAAACCTCCTCGCGTTGCTGTGATCCTGATAACAACTCCTCGTCCACCAACTTCACGACAAAAGTCTGGTAGACAGTGCGATTTTCGAAAGCCTGTAGATCTGTATCAGGATCGCAGAAACGGCAAGAGGTATCGATGCCATGGATTTGATATTCGTGCTTATCTAATATCAAGAGCAGAGTCGTATTTGCAAACCTCCTCGCGTTTCTGTGATCCTGATAACAACTCCTCGTCCACCAACTTCACGACAAAAGTCTGGTAGACAGTGCGATTTTCGAAAGCCTGTAGATCTGTATCAGGATCGCAGAAACGGCAAGAGGTATCGATGCCATGGATTTGATATTCGTGCTTATCTAATAGCAAGAGCAGAGTCGTATTTACAAACCTCCTCGCGTTTCTGTGATCCTGATAGCAGCTCGTCGTCCACCAATTTTACGAGGAAGGTTCGGTAGACAGTGCGATTTTCGGATGCGTATAGATCTGTATCAGGATCGCAGAAACGGCAAGATGTATCGATGCCATGGATTTGATATTCGTGCTTATCTAATAGCAAGAGCAGGGTCGTATTTGCAAACCTCCTCGCATTCCTGTGATCCTGACAGCAGCTCGTCGTCCACCAATTTTAGGAGAAAAGTCTGGTAGACAGTGCGATCTTCGGAAGCCTACAGATCTGTATCAGGATCGCAGAAACGGCAAGAGGTATCGATGCCATGGATTTGATATTCGTGTTTATCTAATAGCAAGAGCAGAGTCGTATTTACAAACCTCCTCGCGATTCTGTGATCCTGATAGCAGCTCGTCGTCCACCAATTTTACGAGAAAGGTTCGGTAGACAGTGCGATTTTCGGATGCGTATAGATCTGTATCAGGATCGCAGAAACGGCAAGAGGTATCGATGCCATGGATTTGATATTCGTGCTTATCTAATAGCAAGAGCATAGTCGTATTGGAAACCACCTCGCGTTTCTGTGATCCTGATAACAACTCCTCGTCCACCAACTTCACGACAAGAGTCTGGTAGACAGTGCGATTTTCGAAAGCCTGTAGATCTGTATCAGGATCGCAGAAACGGCAAGAGGTATCGATTCCATGGATTTGATATTCGTGCTTATCTAATAGCAAGAGCAGGGTCGTATTTGCAAACCTCCTCGCATTCCTGTGATCCTGACAGCAGCTCGTCGTCCACCAATTTTAGGAGAAAAGTCTGGTAGACAGTGCGATCTTCGGAATCCTACAGATCTGTATCAGGATCGCAGAAACGGCAAGAGGTATCGATGCCACGGATTTGATATTCGTGCTTATCTAATAGCAAGAGCAGAGTCGTATTTGCAAACCTCCTCGCGTTTCTGTGATCCTGATAACAACTCCTCGTCCACCAACTTCACGACAAAAGTCTGGTAGACAGTGCGATTTTCGAAAGCCTGTAGATCTGTATCAGGATCGCAGAAACGGCAAGAGGTATCGATGCCATGGATTTGATATTCGTGCTTATCTAATAGCAAGAGCATAGTCGTATTTGCAAACCTCCTCGCGTTTCTGTGATCCTGATAACAACTCCTCGTCCACCAACTTCACGACAAAAGTCTGGTAGACAGTGCGATTTTCGAAAGCCTGTAGATCTGTATCAGGATCGCAGAAATGGCAAGAGGTATCGATGCCATGGATTTGATATTCGTGCTTATCTAATAGCAAGAGCAGAGTCGTATTTGCAAACCTCCTCGCGTTTCTATGATCCTGATAGCAGCTCGTCGTCCACCAATTTTACGAGGAAGGTTCGGTAGACAGTGCGATTTTCGGATGCGTATAGATCTGTATCAGGATCGCAGAAACGGCAAGAGGTATCGATGCCATGGATTTGATATTCGTGCTTATCTAATAGCAAGAGCAGAGTCGTATTTGCAAACCTCCTCGCGTTTATGTGATCCTGATAGCAGATCGTCGTCCACCAATTTTACGAGAAAGGTTCGGTAGACAGTGCGATTTTCGGATGCGTATAGATCTGTATCAGGATCGCAGAAACGGCAAGAGGTATCGATGCCATGGATTTGATATTCGTGCTTATCTAATAGCAAGAGCAGAGTCGTATTTGCAAACCTCCTCGCGTTTATGTGATCCTGATAGCAGATCGTCGTCCACCAATTTTACGAGAAAGGTTCGGTAGACAGTGCGATTTTCGGATGCGTATAGATCAGTATCAGGATCGCAGAAACGGCAAGAGGTATCGATGCCATAGATTTACAGAAGCGACGAGAGGTCATTATTAGAATTCAAGTTTCCCGCGAATTTTATATTAGAAGCAGACTGCAGGTCATTACTAGAATAATTCAAATTTCCCGCGAATATTATATCAGGAGCGGACTGCAGATACAATACCTCTTCGCATTTCTGTTATCCGGATAGCAGACCCCAGTTCTTACAATTAGAGTACTTCAGCCAGTAATATATGATGGCCGATGTGGTGTTTCTAGAAATTAGTATCAGGATCGCAGAAGCGACGAGAGGTCATTATAAGAATTCAAGTTTCCCGCGAATTTTATATTAGGAGCGGACTGCAGATCCAATACCTCTTCGCATTTCTGTTATCCGGATGGCAAACCCCAGTTCCTACAATTAGAGTGCTTCAGTCAGTAACATATGATGGTCGATGTGGTGTTTCTAGAAATTAGTATCAGGATCGCAGAAGCGACGGGAGGTCATTACAAGAATTCAAGTTTCCCGCGAATATTATATCAGGAGCGGACTGCAGATCCAATACCTCTTCGCATTTCTGTTATCCGGATAGCAAACCCCAGTTCCTACAATTAGAGTCCTTCAGCCAGTAATATATGATGGTCGATGTAGTAGTGTTTCTAGAAATTAGTATCAGGATCGCAGAAGCGACGAGAGGTCATTATAAGAATTCAAGTTTCCCGCGAATCTTATATCAGGAGCGGACTGCAGATCTAATACCTCTTCGCATTTCTGTTATCCGGATAGCAAACCCCAGTTCCTAAAATTAGAGTGCTTCAGTCAGTAACATATGATGGTCGATGTGGTGTTTCTAGAAATTAGTATCAGGATCGCAGAAGCGACGGGAGGTCATTATAAGAATTCAAGTTTCCCGCGAATATTATATCAGGAGCGGACTGCAGATCCAATACCTCTTCGCATTTCTGTTATCCGGACAGCAAACCCCAGTTCCTACAATTAGAGTGATTCAGCCAGTAATATCTGATGGTCGATGTGGTACTTCTAGAAATTAGTATCAGGATCGCAGAAGCGACGAGAGGTCATTATTAGAATTCAAGTTTTCCGCGAATTTTATATCAAGAGCGGACTGCAGATCCAATACCTCTTCGCATTTCTGTTACCCGGATGGCAAACCCCAGTTCCTACAATCAGAGTGCTTCAGCCAGTAATATCTGATGGCCGATGTGGTGTTTCTAGAAATTAGTATCAGGATCGCAGAAGCGACGAGAGGTCATTATTAGAATTCAAGTTTCCCGCGAATTTTATATTAGAAGCAGACTGCAGGTCATTACTAGAAGAATTCAAATTTCCCGCGAATATTATATCAGGAGCGAACTGTAGATCCAATACCTCTTCGCATTTCTGTTATCCGGATAGCAGACCCCAGTTCCTACAATTAGAGTACTTCAGCCAGTAATATATGATGGCCGATGTGGTGTTTCTAGAAATTAGTATCAGGATCGCAGAAGCGACGAGAGGTCATTATTAGAATTCAAGTTTCCCGCGAATTTTATATTAGAAGCAGACTGCAGGTCATTACTAGAATAATTCAAATTTCCCGCGAATATTATATCAGGAGCAGACTGCAGATCCAATATCTCTTCGCATTTCTATTATCCGGATAGCAAACCCCAGTTCCTACAATTAGAGTGATTCAGCCAGTAATATCTGATGGTCGATGTGGTATTTCTAAAAATTAGTATCAGGATCGCAGAAGCGACGAGAGGTCATTATTAGAATTCAAGTTTCCCGCGAATTTTACATTAGGAGCGGACTGCAGATCTAATACCTCTTCGCATTTCTGTTATCCGGATAGCAAACCCCAGTTCCTACAATTAGAGTGACTCAGCCAGTAATATATGATGGCCGATGTGGTGTTTCTAGAAATTAGTATCAGGATCGCAGAAGCGACGAGAGGTCATTATAAGAATTCAAGTTTCCCGCGAATTTTATATTAGGAGCGGACTGCAGATCCGATACCTCTTCGCATTCCTGTTATCCGGATAGCAAACCCCAGTTCCTACAATTAGAGTGCTTCAGCCAGTAATATCTGATGGCCGATGTGGTGTTCCTAGAAATTAGTATCAGGATCGCAGAAGCGACGAGAGGTCATTATTAGAATTCAAGTTTCCCGCCAATTTTATATCAGGAGCGGACTGCAGATCCAATACCTCTTCGCATTTCTGTTATCCGGATAGCAAACCCCAGTTCCTACAATTAGAGTGATTCAGCCAGTAATATCTGATGGTCGATATGGTGTTTGTAGAAATTAGTATCAGGATCGCAGAAGCGACGAGAGGTCATTATAAGAATTCAAGTTTCCCGCGAATTTTATATTAGGAGCGGACTGCAGGTCCAATACCTCTTTGCATTTCTGTTACCCGGATAGCAAACCCCAGTTCCTACAATCAGAGTGCTTCAGCCAGTAATATATGATGGCCGATGTGGTGTTTCTAGAAATTAGTATCAGGATCGCAGAAGCGACGAGAGGTCATTATTAGAATCCAAGTTTCCCGCGAATTTTATATCAGGAGCGGACTGCAGATCCAATACCTCTTTGCATTTCTGTTACCCGGATAGCAAACCCCAGTTCCTACAATCAGAGTGCTTCAGCCAGTAATATATGATGGCCGATGTGGTGTTTCTAGAAATTAGTATCAGGATCGCAGAAGCGACGAGAGGTCATTATTAGAATTCAAGTTTCCCGCGAAGTTTATATCAGGAGCGGACTGCAGATCCAATACCTCTTCGCTTTTCTGTTACCCGGATAGCAAACCCCAGTTCCTACAATCAGAGTGCTTCAGCCAGTAATATCTGATGGCCGATGTGGTGTTCCTAGAAATTAGTATCAGGATCGCAGAAGCGACGAGAGGTCATTATTAGAATTCAAGTTTCCCGCCAATTTTATATCAGGAGCGGACTGCAGATCCAATACCTCTTCGCATTTCTGTTATCCGGATAGCAAACCCCAGTTCCTACAATTAGAGTGATTCAGCCAGTAATATCTGATGGTCGATATGGTGTTTGTAGAAACTAGTATCAGGATCGCAGAAGCGACGAGAGGTCATTATTAGAATTCAAGTTTCCCGCGAATTTTATATCAGGAGCGGACTGCAGATCCAATACCTCTTCGCATTTCTGTTATCCGGATAGCAAACCCCAGTTCCTACAATCAGAGTGCTTCAGCCAGTAATATCTGATAGTCGATGTAGTGTTTCTAGAAATTAGTGTCAGGATCGCAGAAGCGACGAGAGGTCATTACTAGAAGAATTCAAATTTCCCGCGAATATTATATCAGGAGCAGACTGCAGATCCAATATCTCTTCGCATTTCTATTATCCGGATAGCAAACCCCAGTTCCTACAATTAGAGTGATTCAGCCAGTAATATCTGATGGTCGATGTGGTATTTCTAAAAATTAGTATCAGGATCGCAGAAGCGACGAGAGGTCATTATTAGAATTCAAGTTTCCCGCGAATTTTACATTAGGAGCGGACTGCAGATCTAATACCTCTTCGCATTTCTGTTATCCGGATAGCAAACCCCAGTTCCTACAATTAGAGTGACTCAGCCAGTAATATATGATGGCCGATGTGGTGTTTCTAGAAATTAGTATCAGGATCGCAGAAGCGACGAGAGGTCATTATAAGAATTCAAGTTTCCCGCGAATTTTATATTAGGAGCGGACTGCAGATCCAATACCTCTTCGCATTCCTGTTATCCGGATAGCAAACCTCAGTTCCTACAATTAGAGTGATTCAGCCAGTAATATATGATGGCCGATGTGGTGTTTCTAGAAATTAGTATCAGGATCGCAGAAGCGACGAGAGGTCATTATTAGAATTCAAGTTTCCCGCGAATTTTATATCAGGAGTGGACTGCAGATCCAATACCTCTTCGCATTTCTGTTACCCGGATAGCAAACCCCAGTTCCTACAATCAGAGTGCTTCAGCCAGTAATATCTGATGGCCGATGTGGTGTTCCTAGAAATTAGTATCAGGATCGCAGAAGCGACGAGTGGTCATTATTAGAATTCAAGTTTCCCGCCAATTTTATATCAGGAGCGGACTGCAGATCCAATACCTCTTCGCATCTCTGTTATCCGGATAGCAAACCCCAGTTCCTACAATTAGAGTGATTCAGCCAGTAATATCTGATGGTCGATATGGTGTTTGTAGAAATTAGTATCAGGATCGCAGAAGCGACGAGAGGTCATTATAAGAATTCAAGTTTCCCGCGAATTTTATATTAGGAGCGGACTGCAGGTCCAATACCTCTTCGCATTTCTGTTATCCGGATAGCAAACCTCAGTTCCTACAATTAGAGTGATTCAGCCAGTAATATATGATGGCCGATGTGGTGTTTCTAGAAATTAGTATCAGGATCGCAGAAGCGACGAGAGGTCATTATTAGAATTCAAGTTTCCCGCGAATTTTATATCAGGAGCGGACTGCAGATCCAATACCTCTTTGCATTTCTGTTACCCGGATAGCAAACCCCAGTTCCTACAATCAGAGTGCTTCAGCCAGTAATATATGATGGCCGATGTGGTGTTTCTAGAAATTAGTATCAGGATCGCAGAAGCGACGAGAGGTCATTATTAGAATCCAAGTTTCCCGCGAATTTTATATCAGGAGCGGACTGCAGATCCAATACCTCTTTGCATTTCTGTTACCCGGATAGCAAACCCCAGTTCCTACAATTAGAGTGCTTCAGCCAGTAATATATGATGGTCGATGTGGTGTTTCTAGAAATTAGTATCAGGATCGCAGAAGCGACGAGAGGTGATTATTAGAATTCAAGTTTCCCGCGAATTTTATATCAGGAGCGGTCTGCAGATCCAATACCTCTTCGCATTTTTGTTATCCGGATAGCAAACCCCAGTTCCTACAATTAGAGTGATTCAGCCAGTGATATCTGATGGTCGATGTGTTGTTTCTAGAAATTAGTATCAGGATCGCAGAAGCGACGAGAGGTCATTACTAGAAGAATCCAAATTTCCCGCGAATATTATATCAGGAGCGGACTGCAGATCCAATACCTCTTCGCATTTCTGTTATCCGGATAGCAAACCCCAGTTCCTACAGTAAGAGTGCTTTAGGCAGTAATATCTCATGGTCGATGCGGTGTTTCTATAAATTAGTATCAGGATCGCAGAAGCGACGAGAGGTCATTATTAGAATTCAAGTTTCCCGCGAATTTTATATCAGGAGCGGACTGCAGTTCCAATACCTCTTCGCATTTCTGTTATCCGGATAGCAAACCCCAGTTCCTACAATTAGAGTGCTTCAGCAAGTAATATATGATGGTCGATGTGGTGTTTCTAGAAATTAGTATCAGGATCGCAGAAGCGACGAGAGGTCATTATTAGAATTCAAGTTTCCCGCGAATTTTATATTAGAAGCAGACTGCAGGTCATTACTAGAAGAATTCAAATTTCCCGCGAATATTATATCAGGAGCAGACTGCAGATCCAATACCTCTTCGCATTTCTGTTATCCGGATAGCAAACCCCAGTTCCTACAATTAGAGTGCTTCAGCAAGTAATATATGATGGTCGATGTGGTGTTTCTAGAAATTAGTATCAGGATCGCAGAAGCGACGAGAGGTCATTAAAAGAATTCAAGTTTCCCGCGAATTTTATATTAGGAGCGGACTGCAGATCCAACACCTCTTCGCATTTCTGTTATCCGGATAGCAACCCCCAGTTCCTACAATTAGAGTGCTTCAGCCAGTAATATATGATGGTCGATGTGGTGTTTCTAGAAATTAGTATCAGGATCGCAGAAGCGACGAGAGGTCATTATAAGAATTCAAGTTTCCCGCGAATATTATATCAGGGGCGGTCTGCAGATCCAATACCTCTTCGCATTTTTGTTATCCGGATAGCAAACCCCAGTTCCTACAATCAGAGTGCTTCAGCCAGTAATATCTGATAGCCGATGTAGTGTTTCTAGAAATTAGTGTCAGGATCGCAGAAGCGACGAGAGGTCATTACTAGAAGAATTCAAATTTTCCGCGAATATTATATCAGGAGCAGACTGCAGATCCAATACCTCTTCGCATTTCTGTTACCCGGATAGCAAACCCCAGTTCCTACAATCAGAGTGCTTCAGCCAGTAATATATGATGGCCGATGTGGTGTTTCTAGAAATTAGTATCAGGATCGCAGAAGCGACGAGAGGTCATTATTAGAATTCAAGTGTCCCGCGAATTTTATATTAGAAGCAGACTGCAGGTCATTACTAGAAGAATTCAAATTTCCCGCGAATATTATATCAGGAGCAGACTGCAGATCCAATACCTCTTCGCATTTCTGTTATCCGGATAGCAAACCCCAGTTCCTACAATTAGAGTGATTCAGCCAGTAATATCTGATGGTCGATGTGGTGTTTCTAAAAATTAGTATCAGGATCGCAGAAGTGACGAGAGGTCATTATTAGAATTCAAGTTTCCCGCGAATTTTATATCAGGAGCGGACTGCAGATCCAATACCTCTTCGCATTTCTGTTATCCGGATAGCAAACCCCAGTTCCTATAATTAGAGTGCTTCAGCAAGTAATATATGATGGTCGATGTGGTGTTTCTAGAAATTAGTATCAGGATCGCAGAAGCGACGAGAGGTCATTAAAAGAATTCAAGTTTCCCGCGAATTTTATATTAGGAGCGGACTGTAGATCCAACACCTCTTCGCATTTCTGTTATCCGGATAGCAACCCCAGTTCCTACAATTAGAGTGCTTCAGCCAGTAATATATGATGGTCGATGTGGTGTTTCTAGAAATTAGTATCAGTATCGCAGAAGCGACGAGAGGTCATTATAAGAATTCAAGTTTCCCGCGAATTTTATATTAGGAGCGGACTGCAGATCCAATACCTCTTCGCATTTCTGTTATCCGGATAGCAAACCCCAGTTCCTACAATTAGAGTGCTTCAGCCAGTAATATATGATGGTCGATGTGGCGTTTCTAGAAATTAGTATCAGGATCGCAGAAGCGACGAGAGGTCATTATAAGAATTCAAGTTTCCCGCGAATTTTATATCAGGAGCGGACTGCAGATCCAATACCTCTTCGCATTTCTGTTATCCGGATAGCAAACCCCAGTTCCTACAATTAGAGTGCTTCAGTCAGTAACATATGATGGTCGATGTGGTGTTTCTAGAAATTAGTATCAGGATCGCAGAAGCGACGGGAGGTCATTATAAGAATTCAAGTTTCCCGCGAATATTATATCAGGAGCGGACTGCAGATCCAATACCTCTTCGCATTTCTGTTATCCGGATAGCAAACCACAGTTCCTACAATTAGAGTGCTTCAGCCAGTAATATATGATGGTCGATGTGGTGTTTCTAGAAATTAGTATCAGGATCGCAGAAGCGACGAGAGGTCATTGTAAGAATTCAAGTTTCCCGCGAATTTTATATTAGGAGCGGACTGCAGATCCAATACCTCTTCGCATTTCTGTTATCCGGATAGCAAACCCCAGTTCCTACAATTAGAGTGATTCAGCCAGTAATATCTTATGGTCGATGTGGTGTTTCTAGAAATTAGTATCAGGATCGCAGTAGCGGCGAGAGGTCATTATAAGAATTCAAGTTTCCCGCGAATTTTATATTAGGAGCGGACTGCAGATCCAATACCTCTTCGCATTTCTGTTATCCGGATAGCAAACCCCAGTTCCTACAGTAAGAGTGCTTTATTTAGCCAGTAATATATGATGGTCGATGTGGTGTTTCTAGAAATTAGTATCAGGATCGCAGAAGCCGACGAGAGGTCATTATTAGAATTCAAGTTTCCCGCGAATTTTATATCAGGAGCGGACTGCAGATCCAATACCTCTTCGCATTTCTGTTATCCGGATAGCAAACCCCAGTTCCTACAATTAGAGTGCTTCAGCCAGTAATATCTGATGGTCGATGTGGTGTTTCTAGAAATTAGTATCAGGATCGCAGAAGCGACGAGAGGTCATTATTAGAATTCAAGTTTCCCGCGAATTTTATATCAGGAGCGGACTGCAGATCCAATACCTCTTCGCATTTCTGTTATCCGGATAGCAAACCCCAGTTCCTACAATTAGAGTGATTCAGCCAGTAATATCTGATGGTCGATATGGTGTTTCTAGAAATTAGTATCAGGATCGCAGAAGCGACGAGAGGTCATTATTAGAATTCAAGTTTCCCGCGAATTTTATATCAGGAGCGGACTGCAGATCCAATACCTCTTCGCATTTCTGTTATCCGGATAGCAAACCCCAGTTCCTACAATCAGAGTGCTTCAGCCAGTAATATCTGATGGTCGATGTAGTGTTTCTAGAAATTAGTATCAGGATCGCAGAAGCGACGAGAGGTCATTACTAAGAATTCAAGTTTCCCGCGAATTTTATATTAGGAGCGGACTGCAGATCCAATACCTCTTCGCATTTCTGTTATCCGGATAGCAAACCCCAGTTCCTACAATTAGAGTGCTTCAGCCAGTAATATATGATGGTCGATGTGGTGTTTCTAGAAATTAGTATCAGGATCGCAGAAGCGACGAGAGGTCATTATAAGAATTCAAGTTTCCCGCGAATTTTATATTAGGAGCGGACTGCAGATCCAATACCTCTTCGCATTTCTGTTATCCGGATAGCAAACCCCAGTTCCTACAATTAGAGTGCTTCAGCCAGTAATATATGATGGTCGATGTGGTGTTTCTAGAAATTAGTATCAGGATCGCAGAAGCGACGAGAGGTCATTATTAGAATTCAAGTTTCCCGCGAATTTTATATCAGGAGCGGACTGCAGATCCAATACCTCTTCGCATTTCTGTTATCCGGATAGCAAACCCCAGTTCCTACAATTAGAGTGCTTCAGCCAGTAATATATGATGGTCGATGTGGTGTTTCTAGAAATTAGTATCAGGATCGCAGAAGCGACGAGAGGTCATTATAAGAATTCAAGTTTCCCGCGAATTTTATATCAGGAGCGGACTGCAGATCCAATACCTCTTCGCATTTCTGTTATCCGGATAGCAAACCCCAGTTCCTACAATCAGAGTGCTTCAGCCAGTAATATATGATGGTCGATGTGGTGTTTCTAGAAATTAGTATCAGGATCGCAGAAGCGACGAGAGGTCATTATAAGAATTCAAGTTTCCCGCGAATTTTATATCAGGAGCGGACTGCAGATCCAATACCTCTTCGCATTTCTGTTATCCGGATAGCAAACCCCAGTTCCTACAATTAGAGTGCTTCAGCCAGTAATATATGATGGTCGATGTGGTGTTTCTAGAAATTAGTATCAGGATCGCAGAAGCGACGAGAGGTCATTATTAGAATTCAAGTTTCCCGCGAATTTTATATCAGGAGCGGACTGCAGATCCAATACCTCTTCGCATTTCTGTTATCCGGATAGCAAACCCCAGTTCCTACAATTAGAGTGCTTCAGCCAGTAATATATGATGGTCGATGTGGTGTTTCTAGAAATTAGTATCAGGATCGCAGAAGCGACGAGAGGTCATTATTAGAATTCAAGTTTCCCGCGAATTTTATATCAGGAGCGGACTGCAGATCCAATACCTCTTCGCATTTCTGTTATCCGGATAGCAAACCCCAGTTCCTACAATTAGAGTGCTTCAGCCAGTAATATATGATGGTCGATGTGGTGTTTCTAGAAATTAGTATCAGGATCGCAGAAGCGACGAGAGGTCATTATAAGAATTCAAGTTTCCCGCGAATTTTATATCAGGAGCGGACTGCAGATCCAATACCTCTTCGCATTTCTGTTATCCGGATAGCAAACCCCAGTTCCTACAATTAGAGTGCTTCAGCCAGTAATATCTGATGGTCGATGTGGTGTTCTAGAAATTAGTATCAGGATCGCAGAAGCGACGAGAGGTCATTATAAGAATTCAAGTTTCCCGCGAATTTTATATCAGGAGCGGACTGCAGATCCAATACCTCTTCGCATTTCTGTTATCCGGATAGCAAACCCCAGTTCCTACAATTAGAGTGCTTCAGCCAGTAATATATGATGGTCGATGTGGTGTTTCTAGAAATTAGTATCAGGATCGCAGAAGCGACGAGAGGTCATTATAAGAATTCAAGTTTCCCGCGAATTTTATATTAGGAGCGGACTGCAGATCCAATACCTCTTCGCATTTCTGTTATCCGGATAGCAAACCCCAGTTCCTACAATTAGAGTGCTTCAGCCAGTAATATATGATGGTCGATGTGGTGTTTCTAGAAATTAGTATCAGGATCGCAGAAGCGACGAGAGGTCATTATAAGAATTCAAGTTTCCCGCGAATTTTATATTAGGAGCGGACTGCAGATCCAATACCTCTTCGCATTTCTGTTATCCGGATAGCAAACCCCAGTTCCTACAATTAGAGTGCTTCAGCCAGTAATATATGATGGTCGATGTGGTGTTTCTAGAAATTAGTATCAGGATCGCAGAAGCGACGAGAGGTCATTATTAGAATTCAAGTTTCCCGCGAATTTTATATCAGGAGCGGACTGCAGATCCAATACCTCTTCGCATTTCTGTTATCCGGATAGCAAACCCCAGTTCCTACAATTAGAGTGCTTCAGCCAGTAATATATGATGGTCGATGTGGTGTTTCTAGAAATTAGTATCAGGATCGCAGAAGCGACGAGAGGTCATTATAGAATTCAAGTTTCCCGCGAATTTTATATCAGGAGCGGACTGCAGATCCAATACCTCTTCGCATTTCTGTTATCCGGATAGCAAACCCCAGTTCCTACAATTAGAGTGCTTCAGCCAGTAATATATGATGGTCGATGTGGTGTTTCTAGAAATTAGTATCAGGATCGCAGAAGCGACGAGAGGTCATTATAAGAATTCAAGTTTCCCGCGAATTTATATCAGGAGCGGACTGCAGATCCAATACCTCTTCGCATTTCTGTTATCCGGATAGCAAACCCCAGTTCCTACAATTAGAGTGCTTCAGCCAGTAATATATGATGGTCGATGTGGTGTTTCTAGAAATTAGTATCAGGATCGCAGAAGCGACGAGAGGTCATTATAAGAATTCAAGTTTCCCGCGAATTTTATATCAGGAGCGGACTGCAGATCCAATACCTCTTCGCATTTCTGTTATCCGGATAGCAAACCCCAGTTCCTACAATTAGAGTGCTTCAGCCAGTAATATATGATGGTCGATGTGGTGTTTCTAGAAATTAGTATCAGGATCGCAGAAGCGACGAGAGGTCATTATTAGAATTCAAGTTTCCCGCGAATTTTATATCAGGAGCGGACTGCAGATCCAATACCTCTTCGCATTTCTGTTATCCGGATAGCAAACCCCAGTTCCTACAATTAGAGTGCTTCAGCCAGTAATATATGATGGTCGATGTGGTGTTTCTAGAAATTAGTATCAGGATCGCAGAAGCGACGAGAGGTCATTATAAGAATTCAAGTTTCCCGCGAATTTTATATCAGGAGCGGACTGCAGATCCAATACCTCTTCGCATTTCTGTTATCCGGATAGCAAACCCCAGTTCCTACAATTAGAGTGCTTCAGCCAGTAATATATGATGGTCGATGTGGTGTTTCTAGAAATTAGTATCAGGATCGCAGAAGCGACGAGAGGTCATTATTAGAATTCAAGTTTCCCGCGAATTTATATCAGGAGCGGACTGCAGATCCAATACCTCTTCGCATTTCTGTTATCCGGATAGCAAACCCCAGTTCCTACAATTAGAGTGCTTCAGCCAGTAATATCTGATGGTCGATGTGGTGTTTCTAGAAATTAGTATCAGGATCGCAGAAGCGACGAGAGGTCATTATAGAATTCAAGTTTCCCGCGAATTTTATATCAGGAGCGGACTGCAGATCCAATACCTCTTCGCATTTCTGTTATCCGGATAGCAAACCCCCAGTCCTACAATTAAGAGTGCTTCAGCCAGTAATATATGATGGTCGATGTGGTGTTTCTAGAAATTAGTATCAGGATCGCAGAAGCGACGAGAGGTCATTATAAGAATTCAAGTTTCCCGCGAATTTTATATCAGGAGCGGACTGCAGATCCAATACCTCTTCGCATTTCTGTTATCCGGATAGCAAACCCCAGTTCCTACAATTAGAGTGCTTCAGCCAGTAATATATGATGGTCGATGTGGTGTTTCTAGAAATTAGTATCAGGATCGCAGAAGCGACGAGAGGTCATTATAGAATTCAAGTTTCCCGCGAATTTTATATCAGGAGCGGACTGCAGATCCAATACCTCTTCGCATTTCTGTTATCCGGATAGCAAACCCCAGTTCCTACAATTAGAGTGATTCAGCCAGTAATATCTTATGGTCGATGTGTTGTTTCTAGAAATTAGTATCAGGATCGCAGAAGCGACGAGAGGTCATTACTAGAGAATTCCAAAGTTTCCCGCGAATATTTATATCAGGAGCGGACTGCAGATCCAATACACTCTTCGCATTTCTGTTATCCGGATAGCAAACCCCAGTTCCTACAATTAGAGTGCTTCAGCCAGTAATATCTGATGGTCGATGTGGTGTTTCTAGAAATTAGTATCAGGATCGCAGAAGCGACGAGAGGTCATTATAAGAATTCAAGTTTCCCGCGAATTTTATATCAGGAGCGGACTGCAGATCCAATACCTCTTCGCATTTCTGTTATCCGGATAGCAAACCCCCAGTTCCTACAATTAGAGTGCTTCAGCCAGTAATATCTGATGGTCGATGTGGTGTTTCTAGAAATTAGTATCAGGATCGCAGAAGCGACGAGAGGTCATTATAAGAATTCAAGTTTCCCGCGAATTTTATATCAGGAGCGGTACTGCAGATCCAATACCTCTTCGCATTTCTGTTATCCGGATAGCAAACCCCAGTTCCTACAATTCAGAGTGCTTCAGCCAGTAATATCTGATGGCGATGTGGTGTTTCTAGAAATTAGTATCAGGATCGCAGAAGCGACGAGAGGTCATTATAAGAATTCAAGTTTCCGCGAATTTTATATCAGGAGCGGACTGCAGATCCAATACCTCTTCGCATTTCTGTTATCCGGATAGCAAACCCCAGTTCCTACAATTAGAGTGCTTCAGCCAGTAATATATGATGGTCGATGTGGTGTTTCTAGAAATAGTATCAGGATCGCAGAAGCGACGAGAGGTCATTATAAAGAATTCAAGTTTCCCGCGAATTTTATAATATCAGGAGCGGACTGCAGATCCAATCACCTCTTCGCATTTCTGTTATCCCGGATAGCAACCCCAGTTCCTACAATAGAGTGCTTCAGCCAGTAATATATGATGGTCGATGTGGTGTTTCTAGAATTAGTATCAGGATCGCAGAAGCGACGAGAGGTCATTATAGAATTCAAGTTTCCCCGCGAATTTATATCAGGAGCGGACTGCAGATCCAATACCTCTTCGCATTTCTGTTATCCGGATAGCAAACCCCAGTTCCTACAATTAGAGTGCTTCAGCATCAGTAATATATGATGGTCGATGTGGTGTTTCTAGAAATTAGTATCAGGATCGCAGAAGCGACGAGAGGTCATTATAAGAATTCAAGTTTCCCGCGAATTTTATATTAGGAGCGGACTGCAGATCCAATACCTCTTCGCATTTCTGTTATCCGGATAGCAAACCCCAGTTCCTACAATTAGAGTGCTTCAGCCAGTAATATATGATGGTCGATGTGGTGTTTCTAGAAATTAGTATCAGGATCGCAGAAGCAGACGAGAGAGGTCATTATAGAATTCAAGTTTCCCGCGAATTTTATATCAGGAGCGGACTGCAGATCCCAATACCTCTTCGCATTCTGTTATCCGGATAGCAAACCCCAGTTCCTACAATAGAGTGCTTCAGCCAGTAATATATGATGGTCGATGTGGTGTTTCTAGAAATTAGTATCAGGATCGCAGAAGCGACGAGAGGTCATTATAAGAATTCAAGTTTCCCCGGCGAATTTTATATCAGGAGCGGACTGCAGATCCAATACCTCTTCGCATTCTGTTATCCGGATAGCAAACCCCAGTTCCTACAATTAGAGTGCTTCAGCCAGTAATATGATGGTCGATGTGGTGTTTCTAGAAATTAGTATCAGGATCGCAGAAGCGACGAGAGGTCATTATAGAATTCAAGTTTCCCGCGAATTTTATATCAGGAGCGGACTGCAGATCCAATACCTCTTCGCATTTCTGTTATCCGGATAGCAAACCCCAGTTCCTACAATTAGAGTGCTTCAGCCAGTAATATGATGGTCGATGTGGTTTCTAGAAATTAGTATCAGGATCGCAGAAGCGACGAGAGGTCATTATTAAGAATTCAAGTTTCCCGCGAATTTTATATCAGGAGCGGACTGCAGATCCAATACCTCTTCGCATTTCTGTTATCCGGATAGCAAACCCCAGTTCCTACAATTAGAGTGCTTCAGCCAGTAATATCTGATGGTCGATGTGGTGTTTCTAGAAATTAGTATCAGGATCGCAGAAGCGACGAGAGGTCATTATAGAATTCAAGTTTCCCGCGAATTTTATATCAGGAGCGGACTGCAGATCCAATACCTCTTCGCATTTCTGTTATCCGGATAGCAAACCCCAGTTCCTACAATTAGAGTGCTTCAGCCAGTAATATTGATGGTCGATGTGGTGTTTCTAAAATTAGTATCAGGATCGCAGAAGCGACGAGAGGTCATTATAAGAATTCAAGTTTCCCGCGAATTTTATATCAGGAGCGGACTGCAGATCCAATACCTCTTCGCATTTCTGTTATCCGGATAGCAAACCCCAGTTCCTACAATTAGAGTGCTTCAGCCAGTAATATGATGTGGTCGATGTGGTGTTTCTAGAAATTAGTATCAGGATCGCAGAAGCGACGAGAGGTCATTATTAGAATTCAAGTTTCCCGCGAATTTTATATCAGGAGCGGACTGCAGATCCAATACCTCTTCGCATTCTGTTATCCGGATAGCAAACCCCAGTTCCTACAATTAGAGTGCTTCAGCCAGTAATATCTGATGGTCGATGTGGTGTTTCTAAAATTAGTATCAGGATCGCAGAAGCGACGAGAGGTCATTATTAGAATTCAAGTTTCCCGCGAATTTTATATCAGGAGCGGACTGCAGATCCAATACCTCTTCGCATTCTGTTACCGGATAGCAAACCCCAGTTCCTACAATTAGAGTGCTTAGCCAGTAATATCTGATGGTCGATGTGGTGTTTCTAGAAAAGTATAGGATCGCAGAAGCGACGAGAGGTCATTATAGAATTCAAGTTTCCCGCGAATTTTATATCAGGAGCGGACTGCAGATCCAATACCTCTTCGCATTTCTGTTATCCGGATAGCAAACCCCAGTTCCTACAATTAGAGTGCTTCAGCCAGTAATATCTGATGGTCGATGTGGTGTTTCTAGAAATTAGTATCAGGATCGCAGAAGCGACGAGAGGTCATTATTAGAATTCAAGTT
>CAVLJG010000008.1:89585421-89606483 GCA_963669975.1 Acanthoscelides obtectus
CTTCGCATTTCTGTTACCCGGATAGCAAACCCCAGTTCCTACAATAGAGTGCTTCAGCCAGTAATATCTGATGGTCGATATGGTGTTTCTGAAATTAGTATCAGGATCGCAGAAGCGACGAGAGGTCATTATTAGAATTCAAGTTTCCCGCCAATTTTATATCAGGAGCGGACTGCAGATCCAATACCTCTTCGCATTTCTGTTATCCGGATAGCAAACCCCAGTTCCTACAATTAGAGTGCTTCAGCCAGTAATATCTATGGTCGATGTTGTTTCTAGAAATTAGTATCAGGATCGCAGAAGCGACGAGAGGTCATTATTAGAATTCAAGTTTCCCGCGAATTTTATATCAGGAGCGACTGCAGATCCAATATCTCTTCGCATTTCTGTTATCCGGATAGCAAACCCCAGTTCCTACAATAGAGTGCTTCAGCCAGTCATTCTGATGGTCGATGTGGTTTTCTAAAATTAGTATCAGGATCGCAGAAGCGACGAGAGGTCATTATTAGAATTCAAGTTCCCGCGAATTTTATATCAGGAGCGGACTGCAGATCCAATACCTCTTCGCATTTCTGTTATCCGGATAGCAAACCCCAGTTCCTACAATAGAGTGCTTCAGCCAGTAATATCTGATGGTCGATGTGGTGTTTCTAAAAATTAGTATCAGGATCGCAGAAGCGACGAGAGGTCATTATTAGAATTCAAGTTTCCCGCGAATTTTATATCAGGAGCGGACTTGCAGATCCAATACCTCTTCGCATTTCTGTTATCCGGATAGCAAACCCCAGTTCCTACAATTAGAGTGCTTCAGCCAGTAATATATGATGGTCGATGTGGTGTTTCTAGAAATTAGTATCAGGATCGCAGAAGCGACGAGAGGTCATTATTAGAATTCAAGTTTCCCGCGAATTTTATATTCAGGAGCGGACTGCAGATCCAATACCTCTTCGCATTTCTGTTACCCGGATAGCAACCCCAGTTCCTACAATTAGAGTGCTTCAGCCAGTAATATCTGATGGCCGATGTGGTGTTTCTAGAAATTAGTATCAGGATCGCAGAAGCGACGAGAGGTCATTATTAGAATGCAAGTTTCCCGCGAATTTTATATCAGGAGCGGACTGCAGATCAATACCTCTTCGCAGTTTCGGTTATCCGGATAGCAAACCCCAGTTCCTACAAGTAGAGTGCTTCAGCCAGTAATATATGATGGTCGATGTGGTGTTTCTAGAAATTAGTATCAGGATCGCAGAAGCGACGAGAGGTCATTATAAAGAATTCAAGTTTCCCGCGAATTTTATATCAGGAGCGGAACTGCAGATTCCAATACATCTTCGCATTTCTGTTATCCGGATAGCAAACCCCAGTTCCTACAATTAGAGTGCTTCAGCCAGTAATATATGATGGTCGATGTGGTGTTTCTAGAAATTAGTATCAGGATCGCAGAAGCGACGAGAGGTCATTATTAGAATTCAAAGTTCCCGCGAATTTTATATCAGGAGCGGACTTCAGATCCAATACCTCTTCGCACTTCTGTTACCCGGATAGCAAACCCCAGTTCCTACAATTAGAGTGCTTCAGCCAGTAATATCTGATGGCCGATGTGGTGTTTCTAAAAATTAGTATCAGGATCGCAGAAGCGACGAGAGGTCATTATTAGAATTCAAGTTTCCCGCGAATTTTATATCAGGAGCGGACTTCAGATCCAATACCTCTTCGCACTTCTGTTACCCGGATAGCAAACCCCAGTTCCTACAATTAGAGTGATTCAGCCAGTAATATCTGATGGTCGATGTGGTGTTTCTAAAAATTAGTATCAGGATCGCAGAAGCGACGAGAGGTCATTATTAGAATTCAAGTTTCCCGCGAATTTTATATCAGGAGCGGACTTCAGATCCAATACCTCTTCGCACTTCTGTTACCCGGATAGCAAACCCCAGTTCCTACAATTAGAGTGCTTCAGCCAAGTAATATCTGATGGTCGATGCTGGTGTTTCTAAAAATTAGTATCAGGATCGCAGAAGCGACGAGAGGTCATTATTAGAATTCAAGTTTCCCGCGAATTTTATATCAGGAGCGGACTTCAGATCCAATACCTCTTCGCATTTCTGTTATCCGGATAGCAACCCCAGTTCCTACAATTAGAGTGATTCAGCCAATAATATCTGATGGTCGATGCGGTGTTTCTAAAAATTAGTATCAGGATCGCAGAAGCGACGAGAGGTCATTATTAGAATTCAAGTTTCCCGCGAATTTTATATCAGGAGCGGACTTCAGATCCAATACCTCTTCGCATTTCTGTTATCCGGATAGCAAACCCCAGTTCCTACAATTAGAGTGATTCAGCCAATAATATCTGATGGTCGATGCGGTGTTTCTAAAAATTAGTATCAGGATCGCAGAAGCGACGAGAGGTCATTATTAGAATTCAAGTTTCCCGCGAATTTTATATCAGGAGCGGACTTCAGATCCAATACCTCTTCGCATTTCTGTTATCCGGATAGCAAACCCCAGTTCCTACAATTAGAGTGCTTCAGCCAAGTAATATCTGATGGTCGATTTGGTGTTTCTAGAAAATTAGTATCAGGATCGCAGAAGCGACGAGAGGTCATTATAGAATTCAAGTTCCCGCGAATTTTATATCAGGAGCGGACTGCAGATCCAATACCTCTTCGCATTCTGTTATCCGGATAGCAACCCCAGTTCCTACAATTAGAGTGCTTCAGCCAGTAATATCTGATGGTCCGATGTGGTGTTTCTAGAAATTAGTATCAGGATCGCAGAAGCGACGAGAGGTCATTATAGAATTCAAGTTTCCCGCGAATTTTATATAGGAGCGGACTGCAGGATCCAATACCTCTTCGCATTTCTGTTATCCGGATAGCAAACCCAGTTCCTACAATTAGAGTGCTTCAGCCAGTAATATATGATGGTCGATGTGGTGTTTCTAGAAATTAGTATCAGGATCGCAGAAGCGACGAGAGGTCATTATAAGAATTCAAGTTTCCCGCGAATTTTATATTAGGAGCGGACTGCAGATCCAATACCTCTTCGCATTTCTGTTATCCGGATAGCAAACCCCAGTTCCTACAATTAGAGTGCTTCAGCCAGTAATATATGATGGTCGATGTGGTGTTTCTAGAAATTAGTATCAGGATCGCAGAAGCGACGAGAGGTCATTATAAGAATTCAAGTTTCCCGCGAATTTTATATTAGGAGCGGACTGCAGATCCAATACCTCTTCGCATTTCTGTTATCCGGATAGCAAACCCCAGTTCCTACAATTAGAGTGATTCAGCCAGTAATATATGATGGTCGATGTGGTGTTTCTAGAAATTAGTATCAGGATCGCAGAAGCGACGAGAGGTCATTATAAGAATTCAAGTTTCCCGCGAATTTTATATCAGGAGCGGACTGCAGATCCAATACCTCTTCGCATTTCTGTTATCCGGATAGCAAACCCAGTTCCTACAATTAGAGTGCTTCAGCCAGTAATATATGATGGTCGATGTGGTGTTTCTAGAAATTAGTATCAGGATCGCAGAAGCGACGAGAGGTCATTATAAGAATTCAAGTTTCCCGCGAATTTTATATTAGGAGCGGACTGCAGATCCAATACCTCTTCGCATTTCTGTTATCCGGATAGCAAACCCCAGTTCCTACAATTAGAGTGCTTCAGCCAGTAATATATGATGGTCGATGTGGTGTTTCTAGAAATTAGTATCAGGATCGCAGAAGCGACGAGAGGTCATTATAAGAATTCAAGTTTCCCGCGAATTTTATATTAGGAGCGGACTGCAGATCCAATACCTCTTCGCATTTCTGTTATCCGGATAGCAAACCCCAGTTCCTACAATTAGAGTGATTCAGCCAGTAATATCTGATGGTCGATGTGGTGTTTCTAGAAATTAGTATCAGGATCGCAGAAGCGACGAGAGGTCATTATTAGAATTCAAGTTTCCCGCGAATTTTATATCAGGAGCGGACTGCAGATCCAATACCTCTTCGCATTTCTGTTATCCGGATAGCAAACCCCAGTTCCTACAATTAGAGTGCTTCAGCCAGTAATATATGATGGTCGATGTGGTGTTTCTAGAAATTAGTATCAGGATCGCAGAAGCGACGAGAGGTCATTATAAGAATTCAAGTTTCCCGCGAATTTTATATTAGGAGCGGACTGCAGATCCAATACCTCTTCGCATTTCTGTTATCCGGATAGCAAACCCCAGTTCCTACAATTAGAGTGCTTCAGCCAGTAATATATGATGGTCGATGTGGTGTTTCTAGAAATTAGTATCAGGATCGCAGAAGCGACGAGAGGTCATTATAAGAATTCAAGTTTCCCGCGAATTTTATATTAGGAGCGGACTGCAGATCCAATACCTCTTCGCATTTCTGTTATCCGGATAGCAAACCCCAGTTCCTACAATTAGAGTGATTCAGCCAGTAATATATGATGGTCGATGTGGTGTTTCTAGAAATTAGTATCAGGATCGCAGAAGCGACGAGAGGTCATTATTAGAATTCAAGTTTCCCGCGAATTTTATATTAGGAGCGGACTGCAGATCCAATACCTCTTCGCATTTCTGTTATCCGGATAGCAAACCCCAGTTCCTACAATTAGAGTGCTTCAGCCAGTAATATATGATGGTCGATGTGGTGTTTCTAGAAATTAGTATCAGGATCGCAGAAGCGACGAGAGGTCATTATAAGAATTCAAGTTTCCCGCGAATTTTATATTAGGAGCGGACTGCAGATCCAATACCTCTTCGCATTTCTGTTATCCGGATAGCAAACCCCAGTTCCTACAATTAGAGTGCTTCAGCCAGTAATATATGATGGTCGATGTGGTGTTTCTAGAAATTAGTATCAGGATCGCAGAAGCGACGAGAGGTCATTATTAGAATTCAAGTTTCCCGCGAATTTTATATTAGGAGCGGACTGCAGATCCAATACCTCTTCGCATTTCTGTTATCCGGATAGCAAACCCCAGTTCCTACATTAGAGTGCTTCAGCCAGTAATATATGATGGTCGATGTGGTGTTTCTAGAAATTAGTATCAGGATCGCAGAAGCGACGAGAGGTCATTATTAGAATTCAAGTTTCCCGCGAATTTATATCAGGAGCGGACTGCAGATCCAATACCTCTTCGCATTTCTGTTATCCGGATAGCAAACCCAGTTCCTACAATTAGAGTGCTTTCAGCCAGTAATATCTGATGGTCGATGTGGTGTTTCTAGAAATTAGTATCAGGATCGCAGAAGCGACGAGAGGTCATTATAAGAATTCAAGTTTCCCGCGAATTTTATATTAGGAGCGGACTGCAGATCCAATACCTCTTCGCATTTCTGTTATCCGGATAGCAAACCCCAGTTCCTACAATTAGAGTGATTCAGCCAGTAATATCTGATGGTCGATGTGGTGTTTCTAGAAATTAGTATCAGGATCGCAGAAGCGACGAGAGGTCATTATAAGAATTCAAGTTTCCCGCGAATTTTATATTAGGAGCGGACTGCAGATCCAATACCTCTTCGCATTTCTGTTATCCGGATAGCAAACCCCAGTTCCTACAATTAGAGTGCTTCAGCCAGTAATATATGATGGTCGATGTGGTGTTTCTAGAAATTAGTATCAGGATCGCAGAAGCGACGAGAGGTCATTATTAGAATTCAAGTTTCCCGCGAATTTTATATCAGGAGCGGACTGCAGATCCAATACCTCTTCGCATTTCTGTTATCCGGATAGCAAACCCCAGTTCCTACAATTAGAGTGATTCAGCCAGTAATATCTGATGGTCGATGTGGTGTTTCTAGAAATTAGTATCAGGATCGCAGAAGCGACGAGAGGTCATTATAAGAATTCAAGTTTCCCGCGAATTTTATATCAGGAGCGGACTGCAGATCCAATACCTCTTCGCATTTCTGTTATCCGGATAGCAAATCCCAGTTCCTACAATTAGAGTGCTTCAGCCAGTAATATATGATGGTCGATGTGGTGTTTCTAGAAATTAGTATCAGGATCGCAGAAGCGACGAGAGGGTCATTATAAGAATTCAAGTTTCCCGCGAATTTTATATTAGGAGCGGACTGCAGATCAAATACCTCTTCGCATTTCTGTTATCCCGGATAGCAAACCCAGTTCCTACAAGTTAGAGTGCTTCAGCCAGTAATATCTGATGGTCGATGTGGTGTTTCTAGAAATTAGTATCAGGATCGCAGAAGCGACGAGAGGTCATTATTAGAATTCAAGTTTCCCGCGAATTTTATATCAGGAGCGGACTGCAGATCCAATACCTCTTCGCATTTCTGTTATCCGGATAGCAAACCCCAGTTCCTACAATTAGAGTGCTTCAGCCATAATATATTATGGTCGATGTGGTGTTTCTAGAAATTAGTATCAGGATCGCAGAAGCGACGAGAGGTCATTATTAGAATTCAAGTTTCCCGCTAATTTTATATCAGGAGCGGACTGCAGATCCAATACCTCTCGCATTTCTGTTATCCGGATAGCAAACCCCAGTTCCTACAATTAGAGTGCTTCAGCCAGTAATATCTGATGGTCGATGTGGTGTTTCTAGAAATTAGTATCAGGATCGCAGAAGCGACGAGAGGTCATTATTAGAATTCAAGTTTCCCGCGAATTTTATATAGGAGCGGACTGCAGATCCAATACCTCTTCGCATTTCGGTTATCCGGATAGCAAACCCCAGTTCCTACAATTAGAGTGATTCAGCCAGTAATATCTGATGGTCGATGTGGTGTTTCTAGAAAATTAGTATCAGGATCGCAGAAGCGACGAGAGGTCATTATAGAATTCAAGTTTCCCGCGAATTTTATATTAGGAGCGGACTGCAGATCCAATACCTCTTCGCATTTCTGTTATCCGGATAGCAAACCCCAGTTCCTACAATTAGAGTGATTCAGCCAGTAATATCTGATTGTCGATGTGGTGTTTTCTAGAAATTAGTATCAGGATCGCAGAAGCGACGAGAGGTCATTATAAGAATTCAAGTTTCCCGCGAATTTTATATCAGGAGCGGACTGCAGATCCAATACCTCTTCGCATTTCTGTTATCCGGATAGCAAACCCCAGTTCCTACAATTAGAGTGCTTAAGCCAGTAATATATGATGGTCGATGTGGTGTTTCTAGAAATTAGTATCAGGATCGCAGAAGCGACGAGAGGTCATTATAAGAATTCAAGTTTCCCGCGAATTTTATATCAGGAGCGGACTGCAGATCAAATACCTCTTCGCATTTCTGTTATCCGGATAGCAAACCCCAGTTCCTACAATTAGAGTGCTTCAAGCCAGCTAATATATGATGGGTCGATGTGGTGTTTCTAGAAATTAGTATCAGGATCGCAGAAGCGACGAGAGGTCATTATAAGAATTCAAGTTCCCCGCGATTTTATATTAGGAGCGGACTGCAGAATCCAATACCTCTTCGCATTTCTGTTATCCGGATAGCAAACCCAGTTCCTACAATTAGAGTGCTTTCAGCCAGTAATATCTGATGGTCGATGTGGTGTTTCTAGAAATTAGTATCAGGATCGCAGAAGCGACGAGAGGTCATTATAAGAATTCAAGTTTTCCCGCGAATTTTATATCAGAGCGGACTGCAGATCCAATACCTCTTCGCATTTCTGTTATCCGATAGCAAACCCCAGTTCCTACAATTAGAGTGATTCAGCCAGTAATATATGATGGTCGATGTGGTGTTTCTAGAAATTAGTATCAGGATCGCAGAAGCGACGAGAGGTCATTAGAAGAATTCAAGTTTCCCGCGAATTTTATATCAGGAGCGGACTGCAGATCCAATACATCTTCGCATTTCTGTTATCCGGATAGCAACCCCAGTTTCCTACATTAGAGTGCTTCAGCCAGTAATATATGATGGTCGATGTGGTGTTTCTAGAATTAGTATCAGGATCGCAGAAGCGACGAGAGGTCATTATAAGAATTCAAGTTTCCCGCGAAT
This sequence comes from Acanthoscelides obtectus, assembly GCA_963669975.1. NCBI lineage: Eukaryota > Metazoa > Arthropoda > Insecta > Coleoptera > Chrysomelidae > Acanthoscelides > Acanthoscelides obtectus. The sequence goes on from CAVLJG010000008.1 coordinate 89,593,397, forward strand.
TTTATATTAGGAGCGACTGCAGATCAATACGTCTTTCGCATTTCTGTTATCCGGATAGCAAACCCCAGTTCCTACAATTAGAGGCTTCAGCCAGTAATATCTGATGGTCGATGTGTGTTTCTAGAAATTAGTATCAGGATCGCAGAAGCGACGAGAGGTCATTATTAGAAATTCAAGTTTCCCGCGAATTTTATATCAGGAGCGGACTGCAGATCCAATACCTCTTCGCATTTCTGTTATCCGGATAGCAAACCCCAGTTCCTACAATTAGAGTGCTTCAGCCAGTAATATATGATGGTCGATGTGGTGTTTCTAGAAATTAGTATCAGGATCGCAGAAGCGACGAGAGGTCATTGAATTCAAGTTCCCGCGAATATATCAGAGCAGTCACTAAGTTCAAATTCCCGCGAATATTATATCAGGAAGACGCTGCAGATCCAATACCTCTTCGCATTTCTGTTATCCGGATAGCAAACCCCAGTTCCTACAATTAGAGTTTCAGCCAGTAATATCTGATGGTCGATGTGGTTTTCTAAAATTAGTATCAGGATCGCAGAAGCGACGAGAGGTCATTATAAGAATTCAAGTTTCCCGCGAATTTTATATCAGGAGCGGACTGCAGATCCAATACCTCTTCGCATTTCTGTTATCCGGATAGCAAACCCCAGTTCCTACAATTAGAGTGCTTCAGCCAGTAATATATGATGGTCGATGTGGTGTTTCTAGAAATTAGTATCAGGATCGCAGAAGCGACGAGAGGTCATTATAGAATTCAAGTTTCCCGCGAATTTTATATTAAGCAGGCGACTTGATGCACTGCAGATCCAATACCTCTTCGCATTTCTGTTATCCGGATAGCAAACCCCAGTTCCTACAATTAGAGTGCTTCAGCCAGTAATATCTGATGGTCGATGTGGTGTTTCTAGAAATTAGTATCAGGATCGCAGAAGCGACGAGAGGTCATTATAGAATTCAAGTTTCCCGCGAATTTTATATCAGGAGCGGACTGCAGATCCAATACCTCTTCGCATTTCTGTTATCCGGATAGCAAACCCCAGTTCCTAATTAGAGTGCTTCAGCAGTAATATATGATGGTCGATGTGGTGTTTCTAGAAATTAGTATCAGGATCGCAGAAGCGACGAGAGGTCATTAAGAATTCAAGTTTCCCGCGAATTTTATATTAGGAGCGGACTGCAGATCCAATACCTCTTCGCATTTCTGTTATCCGGATAGCAAACCCCAGTTCCTACAATTAGAGTGCTTCAGCCAGTAATATATGATGGTCGATGTGGTGTTTCTAGAAATTAGTATCAGGATCGCAGAAGCGACGAGAGGTCATTATAAGAATTCAAGTTTCCCGCGAATTTTATATTAGGAGCGGACTGCAGATCCAATACCTCTTCGCATTTCTGTTATCCGGATAGCAAACCCCAGTTCCTACAATTAGAGTGCTTCAGCCAGTAATATATGATGGTCGATGTGGTGTTTCTAGAAATTAGTATCAGGATCGCAGAAGCGAGAGGTCATTATAAGAATTCAAGTTTCCCGCGAATTTTATATAGGAGCGGACTGCAGATCCAATACCTCTTCGCATTTCTGTTATCCGGATAGCAAACCCCAGTTCCTACAATTAGAGTGCTTCAGCCAGTAATATGATGGTCGATGTGGTGTTTCTAGAAATTAGTATCAGGATCGCAGAAGCGACGAGAGGTCATTATAAGAATTCAAGTTTCCCGCGAATTTTTATCAGGAGCGGACTGCAGATCCAATACCTCTTCGCATTTCTGTTATCCGGATAGCAAACCCCAGTTCCTACAATTAGAGTGCTTCAGCCAGTAATATGATGGTCGATGTGGTGTTTCTAGAAATTAGTATCAGGATCGCAGAAGCGACGAGAGGTCATTATAAGAATTCAAGTTTCCCGCGAATTTTATATTAGGAGCGGACTGCAGATCCAATACCTCTTCGCATTTCTGTTATCCGGATAGCAAACCCCAGTTCCTACAATTAGAGTGCTTCAGCCAGTAATATGATGGTCGATGTGGTGTTTCTAGAAATTAGTATCAGGATCGCAGAAGCGACGAGAGGTCATTATAGAATTCAAGTTTCCCGCGAATTTTATATCAGGAGCGGACTGCAGATCCAATACCTCTTCGCATTTCTGTTATCCGGATAGCAAACCCCAGTTCCTACAATTAGAGTGCTTCAGCCAGTAATATCTGATGGTCGATGTGGTGTTTCTAGAAATTAGTATCAGGATCGCAGAAGCGACGAGAGGTCATTATTAGAATTCAAGTTTCCCGCGAATTTTATATCAGGAGCGGACTGCAGATCCAATACCTCTTCGCATTTCTGTTATCCGGATAGCAAACCCCAGTTCCTACAATTAGAGTGCTTCAGCCAGTAATATGATGGTCGATGTGGTGTTTCTAGAAATTAGTATCAGGATCGCAGAAGCGCGAGAGGTCATTAAGAATTCAAGTTTCCCGCGCGAATTTTATATCAGGAGCGGACTGCAGATCCAATACCTCTTCGCATTTCTGTTATCCGGATAGCAAACCCCAGTTCCTACAATTAGAGTGCTTCAGCCAGTAATATATGATGGTCGATGTGGTGTTTCTAGAAATTAGTATCAGGATCGCAGAAGCGACGAGAGGTCATTATAGAATTCAAGTTTCCCGCGAATTTTATATCAGGAGCGGACTGCAGATCCAATACCTCTTCGCATTTCTGTTATCCGGATAGCAAACCCCAGTTCCTACAATTAGAGTGCTTCAGCCAGTAATATCTGATGGTCGATGTGGTGTTTCTAGAAATTAGTATCAGGATCGCAGAAGCGACGAGAGGTCATTATTAGAATTCAAGTTTCCCGCGAATTTTATATCAGGAGCGGACTGCAGATCCAATACCTCTTCGCATTTCTGTTATCCGGATAGCAAACCCCAGTTCCTACAATTAGAGTGCTTCAGCCAGTAATATCTGATGGTCGATGGTGTTTTCAAATTAGTATCAGGATCGCAGAAGCGACGAGAGGTCATTATAGAATTCAAGTTTCCCGCGAATTTTATATCAGGAGCGGACTGCAGATCCAATACCTCTTCGCATTTCTGTTATCCGGATAGCAAACCCCAGTTCCTACAATTAGAGTGCTTCAGCCAGTAATATATGATGGTCGATGTGGTGTTTCTAGAATTAGTATCAGGATCGCAGAAGCGACGAGAGGTCATTATAAGAATTCAAGTTTCCCGCGAATTTTATATCAGGAGCGGACTGCAGATCCAATACCTCTTCGCATTTCTGTTATCCGGATAGCAAACCCCAGTTCCTACAATTAGAGTGCTTCAGCCAGTAATATCTGATGGTCGATGTGGTGTTTCTAGAAATTAGTATCAGGATCGCAGAAGCGACGAGAGGTCATTATAGAATTCAAGTTTCCCGCGAATTTTATATAGGAGCGGACTGCAGATCCAATACCTCTTCGCATTTCTGTTATCCGGATAGCAAACCCCAGTTCCTACAATTAGAGTGATTCAGCCAGTAATATCTGATGGTCGATGTGGTGTTTCTAGAAATTAGTATCAGGATCGCAGAAGCGACGAGAGGTCATTATTAGAATTCAAGTTTCCCGCGAATTTTATATCAGGAGCGGACTGCAGATCCAATACCTCTTCGCATTTCTGTTATCCGGATAGCAAACCCCAGTTCCTACAATTAGAGTGCTTCAGCCAGTAATATCTGATGGTCGATGTGGTGTTTCTAGAAATTAGTATCAGGATCGCAGAAGCGACGAGAGGTCATTATTAGAATTCAAGTTTCCCGCGAATTTTATATCAGGAGCGGACTGCAGATCCAATACCTCTTCGCATTTCTGTTATCCGGATAGCAAACCCCAGTTCCTACAATTAGAGTGCTTCAGCCAGTAATATCTGATGGTCGATGTGGTGTTTCTAGAAATTAGTATCAGGATCGCAGAAGCGACGAGAGGTCATTAAGAATTCAAGTTTCCCGCGAATTTTATTCAGGAGCGGACTGCAGATCCAATACCTCTTCGCATTTCTGTTATCCGGATAGCAAACCCCAGTTCCTACAATTAGAGTGCTTCAGCCAGTAATTGATGGTCGATGTGGTGTTTCTAGAAATTAGTATCAGGATCGCAGAAGCGACGAGAGGTCATTAAGAATTCAAGTTTCCCGCGAATTTTATATCAGGAGCGGACTGCAGATCCAATACCTCTTCGCATTTCTGTTATCCGGATAGCAAACCCCAGTTCCTACAATTAGAGTGCTTCAGCCAGTATATATGATGGTCGATGTGGTGTTTCTAGAAATTAGTATCAGGATCGCAGAAGCGACGAGAGGTCATTATAAGAATTCAAGTTTCCCGCGAATTTATATAGGAGCGGACTGCAGATCCAATACCTCTTCGCATTTCTGTTATCCGGATAGCAAACCCCAGTTCCTACAATTAGAGTGCTTCAGCCAGTAATATTGATGGTCGATGTGGTGTTTCTAGAAATTAGTATCAGGATCGCAGAAGCGACGAGAGGTCATTATTAGAATTCAAGTTTCCCGCGAATTTTATATCAGGAGCGGACTGCAGATCCAATACCTCTTCGCATTTCTGTTATCCGGATAGCAAACCCCAGTTCCTACAATTAGAGTGCTTCAGCCAGTAATATCTGATGGTCGATGTGGTGTTTCTAAAATTAGTATCAGGATCGCAGAAGCGACGAGAGGTCATTATTAGAATTCAAGTTTCCCGCGAATTTTATATCAGGAGCGGACTGCAGATCCAATACCTCTTCGCATTTCTGTTATCCGGATAGCAAACCCCAGTTCCTACAATTAGAGTGCTTCAGCCAGTAATATATCTGGTCGATGTGGTGTTTCTAGAAATTAGTATCAGGATCGCAGAAGCGACGAGAGGTCATTATTAGAATTCAAGTTTCCCGCGAATTTTATATCAGGAGCGGACTGCAGATCCAATACCTCTTCGCATTTCTGTTATCCGGATAGCAAACCCCAGTTCCTACAATTAGAGTGCTTCAGCCAGTAATATGATGGTCGATGTGTGTTTCTAGAAATTAGTATCAGGATCGCAGAAGCGACGAGAGGTCATTTAGAATTCAAGTTTCCCGCGAATTTTATATCAGGAGCGGACTGCAGATCCAATACCTCTTCGCATTTCTGTTATCCGGATAGCAAACCCCAGTTCCTACAATTAGAGTGCTTCAGCCAGTAATATCTGATGGTCGATGTTGTTTCTAGAAATTAGTATCAGGATCGCAGAAGCGACGAGGTCATTATAAGAATTCAAGTTTCCCGCGAATTTATATCAGGAGCGGACTGCAGATCCAATACCTCTTCGCATTTCTGTTATCCGGATAGCAAACCCCAGTTCCTACAATTAGAGTCAGCCAGTAATATCTGATGGTCGATGTGGTGTTTCTAAATTAGTATCAGGATCGCAGAAGCGACGAGAGGTCATTATAGAATTCAAGTTTCCCGCGAATTTTATATCAGGAGCGGACTGCAGATCCAATACCTCTTCGCATTTCTGTTATCCGGATAGCAAACCCCAGTTCCTACAATTAGAGTGCTTCAGCCAGTAATATATGATGGTCGTTGTTTCTAGAAATTAGTATCAGGATCGCAGAAGCGACGAGAGGTCATTATAGAATTCAAGTTTCCCGCGAATTTTATTCAGGAGCGGACTGCAGATCCAATACTTCGCATTTCTGTTTCCGGATAGCAAACCCCAGTTCCTACAATTAGAGTGCTTCAGCCAGTAATATCTGATGGTCGATGGTGTTTCTAAATTAGTATCAGGATCGCAGAAGCGACGAGAGGTCATTAGAATTCAAGTTTCCCGCGAATTTTATATCAGGAGCGGACTGCAGATCCAATACCTCTTCGCATTTCTGTATCCGGATAGCAAACCCCAGTTCCTACAATTAGAGTGCTTCAGCCAGTAATATCTGATGGTCGATGTGGTGTTTCTAGAAATTAGTATCAGGATCGCAGAGCGACGAGGTCATTATTAGAATTCAAGTTTCCCGCGAATTTTATATCAGAGCAGGACAGAGATTCGACTGCAGATCCAATACCTCTTCGCATTTCTGTTCCGGATAGCAAACCCCAGTTCCTACAATTAGAGTGCTTCAGCCAGTAATATGATGGTCGATGTGGTGTTTCTAGAAATTAGTATCAGGATCGCAGAAGCGACGAGAGGTCATTAAGAATTCAAGTTTCCCGCGAATTTTATATCAGGAGCGGACTGCAGATCCAATACCTCTTCGCATTTCTGTTATCCGGATAGCAAACCCCAGTTCCTACAATTAGAGTGCTTCAGCCAGTAATATGATGGTCGATGTGGTGTTTCTAGAATTAGTATCAGGATCGCAGAAGCGACGAGAGGTCATTATAGAATTCAAGTTTCCCGCGAATTTTATATCAGGAGCGGACTGCAGATCCAATACCTCTTCGCATTTCTGTTATCCGGATAGCAAACCCCAGTTCCTACAATTAGAGTGCTTCAGCCAGTAATATCTGATGGTCGATGTGGTGTTTCTAGAAATTAGTATCAGGATCGCAGAAGCGACGAGAGGTCATTATAAGAATTCAAGTTTCCCGCGAATTTTATATCAGGAGCGGACTGCAGATCCAATACCTCTTCGCATTTCTGTTATCCGGATAGCAAACCCCAGTTCCTACAATTAGAGTGCTTCAGCCAGTAATATCTGATGGTCGATGTGGTGTTTCTAGAAATTAGTATCAGGATCGCAGAAGCGACGAGAGGTCATTATAGAATTCAAGTTTCCCGCGAATTTTATATCAGGAGCGGACTGCAGATCCAATACCTCTTCGCATTTCTGTTATCCGGATAGCAAACCCCAGTTCCTACAATTAGAGTGCTTCAGCCAGTAATATCTGATCGATGTGGTGTTTCTAGAAATTAGTATCAGGATCGCAGAAGCGACGAGAGGTCATTATAAGAATTCAAGTTTCCCGCGAATTTATATCAGGAGCGGACTGCAGATCCAATACCTCTTCGCATTTCTGTTATCCGGATAGCAAACCCCAGTTCCTACAATTAGAGTGCTTCAGCCAGTAATAATGATGGTCGATGTGGTGTTTCTAGAAATTAGTATCAGGATCGCAGAAGCGACGAGAGGTCATTATAGAATTCAAGTTTCCCGCGAATTTTATATCAGGAGCGGACTGCAGATCCAATACCTCTTCGCATTTCTGTTATCCGGATAGCAAACCCCAGTTCCTACAATTAGAGTGCTTCAGCCAGTAATATATGATGGTCGATGTGGTGTTTCTAGAAATTAGTATCAGGATCGCAGAAGCGACGAGAGGTCATTAAGAATTCAAGTTTCCCGCGAATTTTATATTAGGAGCGGACTGCAGATCCAATACCTCTTCGCATTTCTGTTATCCGGATAGCAAACCCCAGTTCCTACAATTAGAGTGCTTCAGCCAGTAATATGATGGTCGATGTGGTGTTTCTAATTAGTATCAGGATCGCAGAAGCGACGAGAGGTCATTATAGAATTCAAGTTTCCCGCGAATTTTATATCAGGAGCGGACTGCAGATCCAATACCTCTTCGCATTTCTGTTATCCGGATAGCAAACCCCAGTTCCTACAATTAGAGTGCTTCAGCCAGTAATATGATGGTCGATGTGGTGTTTCTAAATTAGTATCAGGATCGCAGAAGCGACGAGAGGTCATTAAGAATTCAAGTTTCCCGCGAATTTTATATCAGGAGCGGACTGCAGATCCAATACCTCTTCGCATTTCTGTTATCCGGATAGCAAACCCCAGTTCCTACAATTAGAGTGCTTCAGCCAGTAATATATGATGGTCGATGTGGTGTTTCTAAAATTAGTATCAGGATCGCAGAAGCGACGAGAGGTCATTATTAGAATTCAAGTTTCCCGCGAATTTTATATCAGGAGCGGACTGCAGATCCAATACCTCTTCGCATTTCTGTTATCCGGATAGCAAACCCCAGTTCCTACAATTAGAGTGCTTCAGCCAGTAATATATGATGGTCGATGTGGTGTTTCTAGAAATTAGTATCAGGATCGCAGAAGCGACGAGAGGTCATTATAAGAATTCAAGTTTCCCGCGAATTTTATTCAGGAGCGGACTGCAGATCCAATACCTCTTCGCATTTCTGTTATCCGGATAGCAAACCCCAGTTCCTACAATAGAGTGCTTCAGCCAGTAATATATGATGGTCGATGTGGTGTTTCTAGAAATTAGTATCAGGATCGCAGAAGCGACGAGAGGTCATTATAGAATTCAAGTTTCCCGCGAATTTTATTAGGAGCGGACTGCAGATCCAATACCTCTTCGCATTTCTGTTATCCGGATAGCAAACCCCAGTTCCTACAATTAGAGTGCTTCAGCCAGTAATATATGATGGTCGATGTGGTGTTTCTAGAAATTAGTATCAGGATCGCAGAAGCGACGAGAGGTCATTATAGAATTCAAGTTTCCCGCGAATTTTATATCAGGAGCGGACTGCAGATCCAATACCTCTTCGCATTTCTGTTATCCGGATAGCAAACCCCAGTTCCTACAATTAGAGTGCTTCAGCCAGTAATATCTGATGGTCGATGTGGTGTTTCTAGAAATTAGTATCAGGATCGCAGAAGCGACGAGAGGTCATTAAGAATTCAAGTTTCCCGCGAATTTTATATCAGGAGCGGACTGCAGATCCAATACCTCTTCGCATTTCTGTTATCCGGATAGCAAACCCCAGTTCCTACATTAGAGTGCTTCAGCCAGTAATATTGATGGTCGATGTGGTGTTTCTAAAATTAGTATCAGGATCGCAGAAGCGACGAGAGGTCATTATAGAATTCAAGTTTCCCGCGAATTTTATATCAGGAGCGGACTGCAGATCCAATACCTCTTCGCATTTCTGTTATCCGGATAGCAAACCCCAGTTCCTACAATTAGAGTGCTTCAGCCAGTAATATATGATGGTCGATGTGGTGTTTCTAGAAATTAGTATCAGGATCGCAGAAGCGACGAGAGGTCATTATAGAATTCAAGTTTCCCGCGAATTTTATATAGGAGCGGACTGCAGATCCAATACCTCTTCGCATTTCTGTTATCCGGATAGCAAACCCCAGTTCCTACAATTAGAGTGCTTCAGCCAGTAATATATGATGGTCGATGTGGTGTTTCTAGAAATTAGTATCAGGATCGCAGAAGCGACGAGAGGTCATTATAGAATTCAAGTTTCCCGCGAATTTTATATCAGGAGCGGACTGCAGATCCAATACCTCTTCGCATTTCTGTTATCCGGATAGCAAACCCCAGTTCCTACAATTAGAGTGCTTCAGCCAGTAATATCTGATGGTCGATGTGGTGTTTCTAGAAATTAGTATCAGGATCGCAGAAGCGACGAGAGGTCATTATAGAATTCAAGTTTCCCGCGAATTTTATATCAGGAGCGGACTGCAGATCCAATACCTCTTCGCATTTCTGTTATCCGGATAGCAAACCCCAGTTCCTACAATTAGAGTGCTTCAGCCAGTAATATATGATGGTCGATGTGGTGTTCTAGAAATTAGTATCAGGATCGCAGAAGCGACGAGAGGTCATTATAAGAATTCAAGTTTCCCGCGAATTTTATATCAGGAGCGGACTGCAGATCCAATACCTCTTCGCATTTCTGTTATCCGGATAGCAAACCCCAGTTCCTACAATTAGAGTGCTTCAGCCAGTAATATATGATGGTCGATGTGGTGTTTCTAGAAATTAGTATCAGGATCGCAGAAGCGACGAGAGGTCATTTAAGAATTCAAGTTTCCCGCGAATTTTATATCAGGAGCGGACTGCAGATCCAATACCTCTTCGCATTTCTGTTATCCGGATAGCAAACCCCAGTTCCTACAATTAGAGTGCTTCAGCCAGTAATATCTGATGGTCGATGTGGTGTTTCTAGAAATTAGTATCAGGATCGCAGAAGCGACGAGAGGTCATTATAGAAGAATTCAAGTTTCCCGCGAATTTTATTCAGGAGCGGACTGCAGATCCAATACCTCTTCGCATTTCTGTTATCCGGATAGCAAACCCCAGTTCCTACAATTAGAGTGCTTCAGCCAGTAATATTGATGGTCGATGTGGTGTTTCTAGAAATTAGTATCAGGATCGCAGAAGCGACGAGAGGTCATTATTAGAATTCAAGTTTCCCGCGAATTTTATATCAGGAGCGGACTGCAGATCCAATACCTCTTCGCATTTCTGTTATCCGGATAGCAAACCCCAGTTCCTACAATTAGAGTGCTTCAGCCAGTAATATCTGATGGTCGATGTGGTGTTTCTAGAAATTAGTATCAGGATCGCAGAAGCGACGAGAGGTCATTATTAGAATTCAAGTTTCCCGCGAATTTTATATCAGGAGCGGACTGCAGATCCAATACCTCTTCGCATTTCGTTATCCGGATAGCAAACCCCAGTTCCTACAATTAGAGTGCTTCAGCCAGTAATATCTGATGGTCGATGTGGTGTTTCTAGAAATTAGTATCAGGATCGCAGAAGCGACGAGAGGTCATTATAGAATTCAAGTTTCCCGCGAATTTTATATCAGGAGCGGACTGCAGATCCAATACCTCTTCGCATTTCTGTTATCCGGATAGCAAACCCCAGTTCCTACAATTAGAGTGCTTCAGCCAGTAATATATGATGGTCGATGTGGTGTTTCTAGAAATTAGTATCAGGATCGCAGAAGCGACGAGAGGTCATTATAGAATTCAGTTTCCCGCGAAATATTATAGGCGGTTCCCGCGAATATCAGGAGCGACTGCAGATCCAATACCTCTTCGCATTTCTGTTATCCGGATAGCAAACCCCAGTTCCTACAATTAGAGTGCTTCAGCCAGTAATATGATGGTCGATGTGGTGTTTCTAGAATTAGTATCAGGATCGCAGAAGCGACGAGAGGTCATTAAGAATTCAAGTTTCCCGCGAATTTTATATTAGGAGCGGACTGCAGATCCAATACCTCTTCGCATTTCTGTTATCCGGATAGCAAACCCCAGTTCCTACAATTAGAGTGCTTCAGCCAGTAATATATGATGGTCGATGTGGTGTTTCTAGAAATTAGTATCAGGATCGCAGAAGCGACGAGAGGTCATTAAAGAATTCAAGTTTCCCGCGAATTTTATATCAGGAGCGGACTGCAGATCCAATACCTCTTCGCATTTCTGTTATCCGGATAGCAAACCCCAGTTCCTACAATTAGAGTGCTTCAGCCACAGTAATATATGATGGTCGATGTGGTGTTTCTAGAAATTAGTATCAGGATCGCAGAAGCGACGAGAGGTCATTATAGAATTCAAGTTTCCCGCGAATTTTATATCAGGAGCGGACTGCAGATCCAATACCTCTTCGCATTTCTGTTATCCGGATAGCAAGTTCCTACAATTAGTGTGCTTCAGCCAGTAATATGATGGTCGATGTGGTGTTTCTAGAAATTAGTATCAGGATCGCAGAAGCGACGAGAGGTCATTATAGAATTCAAGTTTCCCGCGAATTTATATCAGGAGCGGACTGCAGATCCAATACCTCTTCGCATTTCTGTTATCCGGATAGCAAACCCCAGTTCCTACAATTAGAGTGCTTCAGCCAGTATATATCTGATGGTCGATGTGGTGTTTCTAGAAATTAGTATCAGGATCGCAGAAGCGACGAGAGGTCATTATAAGAATTCAAGTTTCCCGCGAATTTTATATCAGGAGCGGACTGGCAGATCCAATACCTCTTCGCATTTCTGTTATCCGGATAGCAAACCCCAGTTCCTACAATTAGAGTGCTTCAGCCAGTAATATTGATGGTCGATGTGGTTTTCTAGAAATTAGTATCAGGATCGCAGAAGCGACGAGAGGTCATTATAGAATTCAAGTTTCCCGCGAATTTTATATCAGGAGCGGACTGCAGATCCAATACCTCTTCGCATTTCTGTTATCCGGATAGCAAACCCCAGTTCCTACAATTAGAGTGCTTCAGCCAGTAATATATGATGGTCGATGTGGTGTTTCTAGAAATTAGTATCAGGATCGCAGAAGCGAGAGGTCATTAGAATTCAGTTTCCCGCGAATTTTATATTAGGAGCGGTCATTACTGAATTCAATCCCGCGTTATATGGAGCGACTGCAGATCCAATACCTCTTCGCATTTCTGTTATCCGGATAGCAAACCCCAGTTCCTACTTAGAGTGCTTCAGCCAGTATATATGATGGTCGATGTGGTGTTTCTAAAATTAGTATCAGGATCGCAGAAGCGACGAGAGGTCATTATTAGAATTCAAGTTTCCCGCGAATTTTATATCAGGAGCGGACTGCAGATCCAATACCTCTTCGCATTTCTGTTATCCGGATAGCAAACCCCAGTTCCTACAATTAGAGTGCTTCAGCCAGTAATATCTGATGGTCGATGTGGTGTTTCTAGAAATTAGTATCAGGATCGCAGAAGCGACGAGAGGTCATTAAGAATTCAAGTTTCCCGCGAATTTTATATCAGGAGCGGACTGCAGATCCAATACCTCTTCGCATTTCTGTTATCCGGATAGCAAACCCCAGTTCCTACAATTAGAGTGCTTCAGCCATAATATCTGATGGTCGATGTGGTGTTTCTAGAAATTAGTATCAGGATCGCAGAAGCGACGAGAGGTCATTATTAATTCAAGTTTCCCGCGAATTTATATCAGGAGCGGACTGCAGATCCAATACCTCTTCGCATTTCTGTTATCCGGATAGCAAACCCCAGTTCCTACAATTAGAGTGCTTCAGCCAGTATATATGATGGTCGATGTGGTGTTTCTAAATTAGTATCAGGATCGCAGAAGCGACGAGAGGTCATTATAGAATTCAAGTTTCCCGCGAATTTTATATCAGGAGCGGACTGCAGATCCAATACCTCTTCGCATTTCTGTTATCCGGATAGCAAACCCAGTTCCTACATTAAGAGTGCTTAGCCAGTAATATATGATGGTCGATGTGGTGTTTCTAAAATTAGTATCAGGATCGCAGAAGCGACGAGAGGTCATTATTAGAATTCAA
>CAVLJG010000008.1:89606983-89637301 GCA_963669975.1 Acanthoscelides obtectus
ACGGATATCAAATCCATGGCATCGATACCTCTTGCCGTTTCTGCGATCTGATACAGATCTACAGGCTTTCGAAAAATCGCATGTCTACCAGACCTTTGTCGTGAAGTTGGTGGACGAGGAGTTTTATCAGGATCACAGAAACGCGAGGAGGGATGAGGATGGTAATCTACCATGCTATGATGTTGGCGCGAAATTTTGATCTTGGCGTAGGTACTCCTAGTCACTTCTGCAATCCTAATACAAATCTATATGATTCATTGGAAAATTGTTATCAGGTTTACAGAAAGGCGATGAGGTACGCAAGTGCCAGCCTGCTCCTGCTATGAGATATGCACGAAATTCAAATCCATGGCAATCGATACCTCTTGCCGTTCATGCGATCCTGATACAGATCTATAAGCGTCCGAAAATCACACTGTCTACCAGCCTTTTGTCGTAAAGTTAGTGGACGACGAGTTGTTATCAGGATCACAGAAACGCGAGGAGGTATGAGAATGGCACTCTGCTCCTGCTATGAGGTAAGCACAAAATTCAAATCTATGGCATCGATACCACTTGCCGTTTCTGCGATCCTGATACAGATTTGTAGGCTTCGAAGATCGCACTATCTACCAGACTTTTCTCGTAAAATTGGTGGACGACGAGCTGCAATCAGGATCACAGAAACGCGAGGAAGGTTTGCCGATACCACCCTGCTCCTACTATGAGATAAGCACGAAATTCGAATCTATGGCATCGATACCTCTTGCCGTTTCTGCGATCTTGATACAGATCTACAGGCTTTCGAAAATCGCACTGTCTACCAGACTTTTTCGTGAAGTTGGTGAACGAGGAGTTGTTATCAGGATCACAGAAACGCGAGGAGGGATGAGGATGGTAATCTACCATGCTATGATGTTGGCGCGAAATTTTGTTCTTTGGCGTAGGTACTCCTAGTCATTTCACTATCCTAATACAAATCTATATGATTCATTGGAAAATTGTTATCAGGTTTACAGAAGGCGATGAGGTACGCAAGTGCCAGTCTGCTCCTGCTATTAGATATGCACGAAATTCAAATCCATGGCATCGATACCTCTTGCCGTTCATGCGATCGTGATACAGATCCACAGGCTTTCGAAAATCCCACTGTCTACCAGACTTTTCTCGAAAAATTATTGGACGACGTGTTGCTATAAGGATCACAGAAGCGCGAGGAGGTTTGCGAATGACCCTCTGCTCTTGCAATGAGATAAGCATGAAATTCAAATCCCTGGCATCGGTACCTCTTGCCGTTTCTGCAATCCATATACAGATCTATAGGCTTCCGAAAATCGCACGGCAGACCAGATTTTTATCGTGAAGTTGGTAGACGAGTTGTTATCAGGATCACAGAAACGCGAGGAGGTATGGGAATGGTACTGTACCAATGCAATGATGTTGGCGCGATATTGTGATCTTTGGCATCTATACTCCTGGTCATTTCTGCAATCCTAATACAAATCTATATGATTCATTGGAGAATTGTTATCAGGTTTACAGAAAGGCGAGGAGGTATGCAAACGCCATTCTGCTCTTTGTATGAGATAAGCACGAAATTCAAATCTATGGCATCGATACCTCTTGCCGTTTCTGCGATCCTGGTACAGATCTATACGCATCCGAAAATCGCACTGCCTACCGAACCTTTCTCGTAAAATTGGTGGCCGACGAGCTGCTATCAGGATCACAGAAGCGCGAGGAGGTTTGCAAATACGACTCTGCTCTTGCTATTAGATAAGGACGAATATCAAATCCATGGCATCGGTACCTCTTGCCGTTTCTGCGATCCTGATACAGATCTGTAGGCTTCCGAAGATCGCACTGTCTACCAGACTTTTCTCCTAAAATTGGTGGACGACGAGCTGCTATCAGGATCACAGGAATGCGAGGAGGTTTGCAAATATGACTTTGCTCATGCTATTAGATAAGCACGAATAACAAATCCATGGCATCGATACCTCTCGCCGTTTCTGCGATCCTGATACAGATCTATACGCATCCGAAAATCGCACTGTCTACCGAACCTTTCTGGTACAATTGGTGGACGACGAGCTGCTATCAGGATCACAGAAACGCGAAGAGGTTTGCAAATACGACTCTGCTCTTGCTATTGGATAAGCACGAATACCAAATCCATGGCATCGATACCTCTTGCCGTTTCTGCGATCCTGATACAGATCTACAGGCTTTCGAAAATCACACTGTCTACCAGCCTTTTGTCGTAAAGTTAGTGGACGACGAGTTGATATCAGTATCACAGAAACGCGAGGAGGTATGAGAATGGCACTCCGCTCCTGCTATGAGATAAGCACAAAATTCAAATCTATGGCATCGATACCACTTGCCGTTTCTGCGATCCTGATACAGATCTGTAGGCTTCCGGAGATCGCACTATCTACCAGACTTTTCTCGTAAAATTGGTGGACGACGAGCTGCAATCAGGATCACAGAAACGCGAGGAGGTTCGCCGATACCACCCTGCTCCTACGATGAGATAAGCACGAAATTCGAATCTATGGCATCGATACCTCTTGCCGTTTCTGCGATCCTGATACAGATCTGTAGGCTTCCGAAGATCGCACTGTCTACCAGACTTTTCTCCTAAAATTGGTGGACGACGAGCTGCTGTCAGGATCACAGGAATGCGAGGAGGTTTGCTAATACGACCCTGCTCTTGCTATTAGATAAGCACGAATGTCAAATCCATGGCATCGATACCTCTTGCCGTTTCTGCGATCCTGATACAGATCTACAGGCTTTCGAAAATCGCACTGTCTACCAGACTTTTGTCGTGAAGTTGGTGGACGAGGAGTTGTTATCAGGAACACAGAAACGCGAGGAGGTTTGCAAATACGACTATGCTCTTGCTATTAGATAAGCACGAATATCAAATCCATGGCATCGATACCTCTTGCCGTTTCTGCGATCCTGATACAGATCTACAGGCTTTCGAAAATCGCACTGTCTACCAGACTTTTGTCGTGAAGTTGGTGGACGAGGAGTTGTTATCAGGATCACAGACACGCGAGGAGGTTTGCAAATACGACTCTGCTCTAGCTATTAGATAAGCACGAATATCAAATCCATGGCATCGATACCTCTTGCCGTTTCTGCGATCCTGATACAGATCTGTAGGCTTCCGAAGATCGCACTGTCTACCAGACTTTTCTCCTAAAATTGGTGGACGACGAGCTGCTGTCAGGATCACAGGAATGCGAGGAGGTTTGCAAATACGACCCTGCTCTTGCTATCAGATAAGCACGAATATCAAATCCATGGCATCGATACCTCTTGCCGTTTCTGTGATCCTGATACAGATGTATACGCATCCGAAAATCGCACTGTCTACCGAACCTTCCTCGTAAAATTGGTGGACGACGAGCTGCTATCAGGATCACAGAAACGCGAGGAGGTTTGTAAATACGACTCTGCTCTTGCTATTAGATAAACACGAATATCAAATCCATGGCATCGATACCTCTTGCCGTTTCTGCGATCCTGATACAGATCTGTAGGCTTCCGAAGATCGCACTATCTATCAGACTTTTCTCGTAAAATTGGTGGACGACGAGCTGCAATCAGGATCACAGAAACGCGAGGAGGTTTGCCGATACCACCCTGCTCCTACTATGAGATAAGCACGAAATTCGAATCTATGGCATCGATACCTCTTGCCGTCTCTGCGATCCTGATACAGATCTGTAGGCTTCCGAAGATCGCACTGTCTACCACACTTTTCTCCTAAAATTGGTGGACGAAGAGCTGCTATCAGGATCACAGGAATGCGAGGAGGTTTGCAAATACGACTTTGCTCATGCTATTAGATAAACACGAATATCAAATCCATGACATCGATACCTCTCGCCGTTTCTGCGATCCTGATACAGATCTACAGGCTTTCGAAAATCGCACTGTCTACCAGACTTTTGTCGTGAAGTTGGTGGACGAGGAGTTGTTATCAGGATCACAGAAACGCGAGGAGGTTTGCAAATACGACTATGCTCTTGCTATTAGATAAGCACGAATATCAAATCCATGGCATCGATACCTCTTGCCGTTTCTGCGATCCTGATACAGATCTACAGGCTTTCGAAAATCGCACTGTCTACCAGACTTTTGTCGTGAAGTTGGTGGACGAGGAGTTGTTATCAGGATCACAGACACGCGAGGAGGTTTGCAAATACGACTCTGCTCTAGCTATTAGATAAGCACGAATATCAAATCCATGGCATCGATACCTCTTGCCGTTTCTGCGATCCTGATACAGATCTGTAGGCTTCCGAAGATCGCACTGTCTACCAGACTTTTCTCCTAAAATTGGTGGACGACGAGCTGCTGTCAGGATCACAGGAATGCGAGGAGGTTTGCAAATACGACCCTGCTCTTGCTATCAGATAAGCACGAATATCAAATCCATGGCATCGATACCTCTTGCCGTTTCTGTGATCCTGATACAGATGTATACGCATCCGAAAATCGCACTGTCTACCGAACCTTCCTCGTAAAATTGGTGGACGACGAGCTGCTATCAGGATCACAGAAACGCGAGGAGGTTTGTAAATACGACTCTGCTCTTGCTATTAGATAAACACGAATATCAAATCCATGGCATCGATACCTCTTGCCGTTTCTGCGATCCTGATACAGATCTATACGCATCCGAAAATCGCACTGTCTACCGAACCTTCCTCGTAAAATTGGTGGACGACGAGCTGCTATCAGGATCACAGAAACGCGAGGAGGTTTGTGAATACGACTCTGCTCTTGCTATTAGATAAACGCGAATATCAAATCCATGGCATCGATACCTCTTGCCGTTTCTGCGATCCTGATACAGATCTGTAGGCTTCCGAAGATCGCACTGTCTATCAGACTTTTCTCGTAAAATTGGTGGACGACGAGCTGCAATCAGGATCACAGAAACGCGAGGAGGTTTGCCGATACCACCCTGCTCCTACTATGAGATAAGCACGAAATTCGAATCTATGGCATCGATACCTCTTGCCGTCTCTGCGATCCTGATACAGATCTGTAGGCTTCCGAAGATCGCACTGTCTACCACACTTTTCTCCTAAAATTGGTGGACGACGAGCTGCTGTCAGGATCACAGGAATGCGAGGAGGTTTGCAAATACGACCCTGCTCTTGCTATCAGATAAGCACGAATATCAAATCCATGGCATCGATACCTCTTGCCGTTTCTGTGATCCTGATACAGATGTATACGCATCCGAAAATCGCACTGTCTACCGAACCTTCCTCGTAAAATTGGTGGACGACGAGCTGCTATCAGGATCACAGAAACGCGAGGAGGTTTGTAAATACGACTCTGCTCTTGCTATTAGATAAACACGAATATCAAATCCATGGCATCGATACCTCTTGCCGTTTCTGCGATCCTGATACAGATCTGTAGGCTTCCGAAGATCGCACTGTCTATCAGACTTTTCTCGTAAAATTGGTGGACGACGAGCTGCAATCAGGATCACAGAAACGCGAGGAGGTTTGCCGATACCACCCTGCTCCTACTATGAGATAAGCACGAAATTCGAATCTATGGCATCGATACCTCTTGCCGTCTCTGCGATCCTGATACAGATCTGTAGGCTTCCGAAGATCGCACTGTCTACCACACTTTTCTCCTAAAATTGGTGGACGAAGAGCTGCTATCAGGATCACAGGAATGCGAGGAGGTTTGCAAATACGACTTTGCTCATGCTATTAGATAAACACGAATATCAAATCCATGACATCGATACCTCTCGCCGTTTCTGCGATCCTG
Source organism: Acanthoscelides obtectus (assembly GCA_963669975.1). Taxonomy (NCBI): domain Eukaryota; kingdom Metazoa; phylum Arthropoda; class Insecta; order Coleoptera; family Chrysomelidae; genus Acanthoscelides; species Acanthoscelides obtectus. The sequence goes on from CAVLJG010000008.1 coordinate 89,612,786, forward strand.
ATACAGATCTACAGGCTTTCGAAAATCGCACTGTCTACCAGACTTTTGTCGTGAAGTTGGTGGACGAGGAGTTGTTATCAGGATCACAGAAACGCGAGGAGGTTTGCAAATACGACTATGCTCTTGCTATTAGATAAGCACGAATATCAAATCCATGGCATCGATACCTCTTGCCGTTTCTGCGATCCTGATACAGATCTACAGGCTTTCGAAAATCGCACTGTCTACCAGACTTTTGTCGTGAAGTTGGTGGACGAGGAGTTGTTATCAGGATCACAGACACGCGAGGAGGTTTGCAAATACGACTCTGCTCTAGCTATTAGATAAGCACGAATATCAAATCCATGGCATCGATACCTCTTGCCGTTTCTGCGATCCTGATACAGATCTGTAGGCTTCCGAAGATCGCACTGTCTACCAGACTTTTCTCCTAAAATTGGTGGACGATGAGCTGCTGTCAGGATCACAGGAATGCGAGGAGGTTTGCAAATACGACCCTGCTCTTGCTATCAGATAAGCACGAATATCAAATCCATGGCATCGATACCTCTTGCCGTTTCTGTGATCCTGATACAGATGTATACGCATCCGAAAATCGCACTGTCTACCGAACCTTCCTCGTAAAATTGGTGGACGACGAGCTGCTATCAGGATCACAACAACGCGAGGAGGTTTGTAAATACGACTCTGCTCTTGCTATTAGATAAACACGAATATCAAATCCATGGCATCGATACCTCTTGCCGTTTCTGCGATCCTGATACAGATCTATACGCATCCGAAAATCGCACTGTCTACCGAACCTTCCTCGTAAAATTGGTGGACGACGAGCTGCTATCAGGATCACAGAAACGCGAGGAGGTTTGTGAATACGACTCTGCTCTTGCTATTAGATAAACGCGAATATCAAATCCATGGCATCGATACCTCTTGCCGTTTCTGCGATCCTGATACAGATCTGTAGGCTTCCGAAGATCGCACTGTCTATCAGACTTTTCTCGTAAAATTGGTGGACGACGAGCTGCAATCAGGATCACAGAAACGCGAGGAGGTTTGCCGATACCACCCTGCTCCTACTATGAGATAAGCACGAAATTCGAATCTATGGCATCGATACCTCTTGCCGTCTCTGCGATCCTGATACAGATCTGTAGGCTTCCGAAGATCGCACTGTCTACCACACTTTTCTCCTAAAATTGGTGGACGAAGAGCTGCTATCAGGATCACAGGAATGCGAGGAGGTTTGCAAATACGACTTTGCTCATGCTATTAGATAAACACGAATATCAAATCCATGACATCGATACCTCTCGCCGTTTCTGCGATCCTGATACAGATCTATACGCATCCGAAGATCGCACTGTCTACCAGACTTTTCTCCTAAAATTGGTGGACGACGAGCTGCTATCAGGATCACAGGAATGCGAGGATGTTTGCAAATACGACTCTGCTCTTGATATTAGATAAGCACGGATATCAAATCCATGGCATCGATACCTCTTGCCGTTTCTGCGATCCTGATACAGATCTGTAGGCTTCCGAAGATCGCACTGTCTATCAGACTTTTCTCCTAAAATTGGTGGACGACGAGCTGCTATCAGGATCACAGGAATGCGAGGATGTTTGCAAATACGACTCTGCTCTTGATATTAGATAAGCACGGATATCAAATCCATGGCATCGATACCTCTTGCCGTTTCTGCGATCCTGATACAGATCTGTAGGCTTCCGAAGATCGCACTGTCTATCAGACTTTTCTCCTAAAATTGGTGGACGACGAGCTGCTATCAGGATCACAGGAATGCGAGGATGTTTGCAAATACGACTCTGCTCTTGATATTAGATAAGCACGGATATCAAATCCATGGCATCGATACCTCTTGCCGTTTCTGCGATCCTGATACAGATCTACAGGCTTTCGAAAATCGCACTGTCTACCAGACCTTTGTCGTGAAGTTGGTGGACGAGGAGTTGTTATCAGGATCACAGAAACGCGAGGAGGGATGAGGATGGTAATCTACCATGCTATGATGTTGGCGCGAAATTTTGATCTTTGGCGTAGGTACTCCTAGTCACTTCTGCAATCCTAATACAAATCTATATGATTCATTGGAAAATTGTTATCAGGTTTACAGAAAGGCGATGAGGTACGCAAGTGCCAGCCTGCTCCTGCTATGAGATATGCACGAAATTCAAATCCATGGCATCGATACCTCTTGCCGTTCATGCGATCCTGATACAGATCTATAAGCGTCCGAAAATCACACTGTCTACCAGCCTTTTGTCGTAAAGTTAGTGGACGACGAGTTGTTATCAGGATCACAGAAACGCGAGGAGGTATGAGAATGGCACTCTGCTCCTGCTATGAGGTAAGCACAAAATTCAAATCTATGGCATCGATACCACTTGCCGTTTCTGCGATCCTGATACAGATTTGTAGGCTTCCGAAGATCGCACTATCTACCAGACTTTTCTCGTAAAATTGGTGGACGACGAGCTGCAATCAGGATCACAGAAACGCGAGGAAGGTTTGCCGATACCACCCTGCTCCTACTATGAGATAAGCACGAAATTCGAATCTATGGCATCGATACCTCTTGCCGTTTCTGCGATCCTGATACAGATCTACAGGCTTTCGAAAATCGCACTGTCTACCAGACTTTTTTCGTGAAGTTGGTGGACGAGGAGTTGTTATCAGGATCACAGAAACGCGAGGAGGGATGAGGATGGTAATCTACCATGCTATGATGTTGGCGCGAAATTTTGTTCTTTGGCGTAGGTACTCCTAGTCATTTCACTATCCTAATACAAATCTATATGATTCATTGGAAAATTGTTATCAGGTTTACAGAAAGGCGATGAGGTACGCAAGTGCCAGTCTGCTCCTGCTATTAGATATGCACGAAATTCAAATCCATGGCATCGATACCTCTTGCCGTTCATGCGATCGTGATACAGATCCACAGGCTTTCGAAAATCCCACTGTCTACCAGACTTTTCTCGAAAAATTATTGGACGACGTGTTGCTATAAGGATCACAGAAGCGCGAGGAGGTTTGCGAATGACCCTCTGCTCTTGCAATGAGATAATTATGAAATTCAAATCCCTGGCATCGGTACCTCTTGCCGTTTCTGCAATCCATATACAGATCTATAGGCTTCCGAAAATCGCACGGCAGACCAGATTTTTATCGTGAAGTTGGTAGACGAGTTGTTATCAGGATCACAGAAACGCGAGGAGGTATGGGAATGGTACTGTACCAATGCAATGATGTTGGCGCGATATTGTGATCTTTGGCATCTATACTCCTAGTCATTTCTGCAATCCTAATACAAATCTATATGATTCATTGGAGAATTGTTATCAGGTTTACAGAAAGGCGAGGAGGTATGCAAACGCCATTCTGCTCTTTGTATGAGATAAGCACGAAATTCAAATCTATGGCATCGATACCTCTTGCCGTTTCTGCGATCCTGGTACAGATCTATACGCATCCGAAAATCGCACTGCCTACCGAACCTTTCTCGTAAAATTGGTGGCCGACGAGCTGCTATCAGGATCACAGAAGCGCGAGGAGGTTTGCAAATACGACTCTGCTCTTGCTATTAGATAAGGACGAATATCAAATCCATGGCATCGGTACCTCTTGCCGTTTCTGCGATCCTGATACAGATCTGTAGGCTTCCGAAGATCGCACTGTCTACCAGACTTTTCTCCTAAAATTGGTGGACGACGAGCTGCTATCAGGATCACAGGAATGCGAGGAGGTTTGCAAATATGACTTTGCTCATGCTATTAGATAAGCACGAATAACAAATCCATGGCATCGATACCTCTCGCCGTTTCTGCGATTCTGATACAGATCTATACGCATCCGAAAATCGCACTGTCTACCGAACCTTTCTGGTACAATTGGTGGACGACGAGCTGCTATCAGGATCACAGAAACGCGAAGAGGTTTGCAAATACGACTCTGCTCTTGCTATTGGATAAGCACGAATACCAAATCCATGGCATCGATACCTCTTGCCGTTTCTGCGATCCTGATACAGATCTACAGGCTTTCGAAAATCACACTGTCTACCAGCCTTTTGTCGTAAAGTTAGTGGACGACGAGTTGATATCAGTATCACAGAAACGCGAGGAGGTATGAGAATGGCACTCCGCTCCTGCTATGAGATAAGCACAAAATTCAAATCTATGGCATCGATACCACTTGCCGTTTCTGCGATCCTGATACAGATCTGTAGGCTTCCGGAGATCGCACTATCTACCAGACTTTTCTCGTAAAATTGGTGGACGACGAGCTGCAATCAGGATCACAGAAATGCGAGGAGGTTCGCCGATACCACCCTGCTCCTACGATGAGATAAGCACGAAATTCGAATCTATGGCATCGATACCTCTTGCCGTTTCTGCGATCCTGATACAGATCTGTAGGCTTCCGAAGATCGCACTGTCTACCAGACTTTTCTCCTAAAATTGGTGGACGACGAGCTGCTATCAGGATCACAGGAATGCGAGGATGTTTGCAAATACGACTCTGCTCTTGATATTAGATGTTAAGCTCACCCACCGTACTTCTCGCGCCATCTAGTGAGCGGCGCTTCAACGCATCAACCGTTTGCTACTGCCCAGGCGGTTACCCTACGTTACCGACCGGGCGAAAAATCTACAGGTTTTTTTGTTACCAGCCAGTGACCCAAAAGAGAGGGGATGATGGTGCCACGAGAGACAGACATTATTATTCACATATTCACAAAGTATTGTACCCTACATTTTCTGTTATAAACCTTCGTAAAGCGAAGAACGTATAGTTACTTCATCGGTAAACCCTCAGAGTGAGTGCTTTACATTAGATAAGCACGAATATCAAATCCATGGCATCGATACCTCTTGCCGTTTCTGCGATCCTGATACAGATCTGTAGGCTTCCGAAAATCGCACTGTCTACCGAACCTTCCTCGTAAAATTGGTGGACGACGAGCTGCTATCAGGATCACAGAAACGCGAGGAGATTTGTAAATACGACTCTGCTCTTGCTATTAGATAAACACGAATATCAAATCCATGGCATCGATACCTCTTGCCGTTTCTGCGATCCTGATACAGATCTATACGCATCCGAAAATCGCACTGTCTACCGAACCTTCCTCGTAAAATTGGTGGACGACGAGCTGCTATCAGGATCACAGAAACGCGAGGAGGTTTGTAAATACGACTCTGCTCTTGCTATTAGATAAACGCGAATATCAAATCCATGGCATCGATACCTCTTGCCGTTTCGGCGATCCTGATACAGATCTGTAGGCTTCCGAAGATCGCACTGTCTACGAGACTTTTCTCCTAAAATTGGTGGACGACGAGCTGCTGTCAGGATCACAGGAATGCGAGGAGGTTTGCTAATACGACCCTGCTCTTGCTATTAGATAAGCACGAATGTCAAATCCATGGCATCGATACCTCTTGCCGTTTCTGCGATCCTGATACAGATCTACAGGCTTTCGAAAATCGCACTGTCTACCAGACTTTTGTCGTGAAGTTGGTGGACGAGGAGTTGTTATCAGGATCACAGAAACGCGAGGAGGTTTGCAAATACGACTATGCTCTTGCTATTAGATAAGCACGAATATCAAATCCATGGCATCGATACCTCTTGCCGTTTCTGCGATCCTGATACAGATCTACAGGCTTTCGAAAATCGCACTGTCTACCAGACTTTTGTCGTGAAGTTGGTGGACGAGGAGTTGTTATCAGGATCACAGACACGCGAGGAGGTTTGCAAATACGACTCTGCTCTAGCTATTAGATAAGCACGAATATCAAATCCATGGCATAGATACCTCTTGCCGTTTCTGCGATCCTGATACAGATCTACAGGCTTTCGAAAATCGCACTGTCTACCAGACTTTTCTCGTAAAATTGGTGGACGACGAGCTGCTATCAGGATCACAGAAACACGAGGAGGTTTGGCGATACCACCCTGTTCCTGCTATGAGATAAGCACGAATATCAAATCCATGGCATCGATACCTCTTGCGATTTCTGCGATCCTGATACAGATCTGTAGGCTTCCTTAAATCGCACTGTCTACCGAACCTTCCTCGTAAAATTGGTGGACGACGAGCTGCTATCAGGATCACAGAAACGCGAGGAGGTTTGTAAATACGACTCTGCTCTTGCTATTAGATAAACACGAATATCAAATCCATGGCATCGATACCTCTTGCCGTTTCTGCGATCCTGATACAGATCTATACGCATCCGAAAATCGCACTGTCTACCGAACCTTCCTCGTAAAATTGGTGGACGACGAGCTGCTATCAGGATCACAGAAACGCGAGGAGGTTTGTAAATACGACTCTGCTCTTGCTATTAGATAAACACGAATATAAAATCCATGGCATCGATACCTCTTGCCGTTTCTGCGATCCTGATACAGATCTGTAGGCTTCCGAAGATCGCACTGTCTACCAGACTTTTCTCCTAAAATTGGAGGACGACGAGCTGCTATCAGGATCACAGGAATGCGAGGAGGTTTGCAAATACGACTCTGCTCTTGCTATTAGATAAGCACGAATATCAAATCCATGGCATCGATACCTCTTGCCGTTTCTGCGATCCTGATACAGATCTACAGGCTTTCGAAAATCGCACTGTCTACCAGACTTTTGTCGTGAAGTTGGTGGACGAGGAGTTGTTATCAGGATCACAGACACGCGAGGAGGTTTGCAAATACGACTCTGCTCTAGCTATTAGATAAGCACGAATATCAAATCCATGGCATCGATACCTCTTGCCGTTTCTGCGATCCTGATACAGATCTGTAGGCTTCCGAAGATCGCACTATCTACCAGACTTTTCTCGTAAAATTGGTGGACGACGAGCTGCAATCAGGATCACAGAAACGCGAGGAGGTTTGCCGATACCACCCTGCTCCTACTATGAGATAAGCACGAAATTCGAATCTATGGCATCGATACCTCTTGCCGTTTCTGCGATCCTGATACAGATCTGTAGGCTTCCGAAGATCGCACTGTCTACCAGACTTTTCTCCTAAAATTGGTGGACGACGAGCTGCTATCAGGATCACAGGAATGCGAGGATGTTTGCAAATACGACTCTGCTCTTGATATTAGATGTTAAGCTCACCCACCGTACTTCTCGCGCCATCTAGTGAGCGGCGCTTCAACGCATCAACCGTTTGCTACTGCCCAGGCGGTTACCCTACGTTACCGACCGGGCGAAAAATCTACAGGTTTTTTTGTTACCAACCAGTGACCCAAAAGATGATGGTGCCACGAGAGACAGACATTATTATTCACATATTCACAAAGTATTGTACCCTACATTTTCTGTTATAAACCTTCGTAAAGCGAAGAACGTATAGTTACTTCATCGGTAAACCCTCAGAGTGAGTGCTTTACATTAGATAAGCACGAATATCAAATCCATGGCATCGATACCTCTTGCCGTTTCTGCGATCCTGATACAGATCTGTAGGCTTCCGAAGATCGCACTGTCTACCAGACTTTTCTCCTAAAATTGGTGGACGACGAGCTGCTGTCAGGATCACAGGAATGCGAGGAGGTTTGCTAATACGACCCTGCTCTTGCTATTAGATAAGCACGAATGTCAAATCCATGGCATCGATACCTCTTGCCGTTTCTGCGATCCTGATACAGATCTACAGGCTTTCGAAAATCGCACTGTCTACCAGACTTTTGTCGTGAAGTTGGTGGACGAGGAGTTGTTATCAGGATCACAGAAACGCGAGGAGGTTTGCAAATACGACTATGCTCTTGCTATTAGATAAGCACGAATATCAAATCCATGGCATCGATACCTCTTGCCGTTTCTGCGATCCTGATACAGATCTACAGGCTTTCGAAAATCGCACTGTCTACCAGACTTTTGTCGTGAAGTTGGTGGACGAGGAGTTGTTATCAGGATCACAGACACGCGAGGAGGTTTGCAAATACGACTCTGCTCTAGCTATTAGATAAGCACGAATATCAAATCCATGGCATCGATACCTCTTGCCGTTTCTGCGATCCTGATACAGATCTGTAGGCTTCCGAAGATCGCACTGTCTACCAGACTTTTCTCCTAAAATTGGTGGACGACGAGCTGCTGTCAGGATCACAGGAATGCGAGGAGGTTTGCAAATACGACCCTGCTCTTGCTATCAGATAAGCACGAATATCAAATCCATGGCATCGATACCTCTTGCCGTTTCTGCGATCCTGATACAGATGTATACGCATCCGAAAATCGCACTGTCTACCGAACCTTCCTCGTAAAATTGGTGGACGACGAGCTGCTATCAGGATCACAGAAACGCGAGGAGGTTTGTAAATACGACTCTGCTCTTGCTATTAGATAAACACGAATATCAAATCCATGGCATCGATACCTCTTGCCGTTTCTGCGATCCTGATACAGATCTATACGCATCCGAAAATCGCACTGTCTACCGAACCTTCCTCGTAAAATTGGTGGACGACGAGCTGCTATCAGGATCACAGAAACGCGAGGAGGTTTGTAAATACGACTCTGCTCTTGCTATTAGATAAACGCGAATATCAAATCCATGGCATCGATACCTCTTGCCGTTTCTGCGATCCTGATACAGATCTGTAGGCTTCCGAAGATCGCACTGTCTATCAGACTTTTCTCGTAAAATTTTTGGACGACGAGCTGCAATCAGGATCACAGAAACGCGAGGAGGTTTGCCGATACCACCCTGCTCCTACTATGAGATAAGCACGAAATTCGAATCTATGGCATCGATACCTCTTGCCGTCTCTGCGATCCTGATACAGATCTGTAGGCTTCCGAAGATCGCACTGTCTACCACACTTTTCTCCTAAAATTGGTGGACGAAGAGCTGCTATCAGGATCACAGGAATGCGAGGAGGTTTGCAAATACGACTTTGCTCATGCTATTAGATAAACACGAATATCAAATCCATGACATCGATACCTCTCGCCGTTTCTGCGATCCTGATACAGATCTATACGCATCCGAAGATCGCACTGTCTACCAGACTTTTCTCCTAAAATTGGTGGACGACGAGCTGCTATCAGGATCACGGGAATGCGAGGATGTTTGCAAATACGACTCTGCTCTTGATATTAGATAAGCACGGATATCAAATCCATGGCATCGATACCTCTTGCCGTTTCTGCGATCCTGATACAGATCTGTAGGCTTCCGAAGATCGCACTGTCTATCAGACTTTTCTCCTAAAATTGGTGGACGACGAGCTGCTATCAGGATCACAGGAATGCGAGGATGTTTGCAAATACGACTCTGCTCTTGATATTAGATAAGCACGGATATCAAATCCATGGCATCGATACCTCTTGCCGTTTCTGCGATCCTGATACAGATCTGTAGGCTTCCGAAGATCGCACTGTCTATCAGACTTTTCTCCTAAAATTGGTGGACGACGAGCTGCTATCAGGATCACAGGAATGCGAGGATGTTTGCAAATACGACTCTGCTCTTGATATTAGATAAGCACGGATATCAAATCCATGGCATCGATACCTCTTGCCGTTTCTGCGATCCTGATACAGATCTACAGGCTTTCGAAAATCGCACTGTCTACCAGACTTTTGTCGTGAAGTTGGTGGACGAGGAGTTGTTATCAGGATCACAGAAACGCGAGGAGGGATGAGGATGGTAATCTACCATGCTATGATGTTGGCGCGAAATTTTGATCTTTGGCGTAGGTACTCCTAGTCACTTCTGCAATCCTAATACAAATCTATATGATTCATTGGAAAATTGTTATCAGGTTTACAGAAAGGCGATGAGGTACGCAAGTGCCAGCCTGCTCCTGCTATGAGATATGCACGAAATTCAAATCCATGGCATCGATACCTCTTGCCGTTCATGCGATCCTGATACAGATCTATAAGCGTCCGAAAATCACACTGTCTACCAGCCTTTTGTCGTAAAGTTAGTGGACGACGAGTTGTTATCAGGATCACAGAAACGCGAGGAGGTATGAGAATGGCACTCTGCTCCTGCTATGAGGTAAGCACAAAATTCAAATCTATGGCATCGATACCACTTGCCGTTTCTGCGATCCTGATACAGATTTGTAGGCTTCCGAAGATCGCACTATCTACCAGACTTTTCTCGTAAAATTGGTGGACGACGAGCTGCAATCAGGATCACAGAAACGCGAGGAGGTTTGCCGATACCACCCTGCTCCTACTATGAGATAAGCACGAAATTCGAATCTATGGCATCGATACCTCTTGCCGTTTCTGCGATCCTGATACAGATCTACAGGCTTTCGAAAATCGCACTGTCTACCAGACTTTTTTCGTGAAGTTGGTGGACGAGGAGTTGTTATCAGGATCACAGAAACGCGAGGAGGGATGAGGATGGTAATCTACCATGCTATGATGTTGGCGCGAAATTTTGTTCTTTGGCGTAGGTACTCCTAGTCATTTCACTATCCTAATACAAATCTATATGATTCATTGGAAAATTGTTATCAGGTTTACAGAAAGGCGATGAGGTACGCAAGTGCCAGTCTGCTCCTGCTATTAGATATGCACGAAATTCAAATCCATGGCATCGATACCTCTTGCCGTTCATGCGATCCTGATACAGATCCACAGGCTTTCGAAAATCCCACTGTCTACCAGACTTTTCTCGAAAAATTATTGGACGACGTGTTGCTATAAGGATCACAGAAGCGCGAGGAGGTTTGCGAATGACCCTCTGCTCTTGCAATGAGATAAGCATGAAATTCAAATCCCTGGCATCGGTACCTCTTGCCGTTTCTGCAATCCATATACAGATCTATAGGCTTCCGAAAATCGCACGGCAGACCAGATTTTTATCGTGAAGTTGGTAGACGAGTTGTTATCAGGATCACAGAAACGCGAGGAGGTATGGGAATGGTACTGTACCAATGCAATGATGTTGGCGCGATATTGTGATCTTTGGCATCTATACTCCTAGTCATTTCTGCAATCCTAATACAAATCTATATGATTCATTGGAGAATTGTTATCAGGTTTACAGAAAGGCGAGGAGGTATGCAAACGCCATTCTGCTCTTTGTATGAGATAAGCACGAAATTCAAATCTATGGCATCGATACCTCTTGCCGTTTCTGCGATCCTGGTACAGATCTATACGCATCCGAAAATCGCACTGCCTACCGAACCTTTCTCGTAAAATTGGTGGCCGACGAGCTGCTATCAGGATCACAGAAGCGCGAGGAGGTTTGCAAATACGACTCTGCTCTTGCTATTAGATAAGGACGAATATCAAATCCATGGCATCGGTACCTCTTGCCGTTTCTGCGATCCTGATACAGATCTGTAGGCTTCCGAAGATCGCACTGTCTACCAGACTTTTCTCCTAAAATTGGTGGACGACGAGCTGCTATCAGGATCACAGGAATGCGAGGAGGTTTGCAAATATGACTTTGCTCATGCTATTAGATAAGCACGAATATCAAATCCATGGCATCGATACCTCTCGCCGTTTCTGCGATCCTGATACAGATCTATACGCATCCGAAAATCGCACTGTCTACCGAACCTTTCTGGTACAATTGGTGGACGACGAGCTGCTATCAGGATCACAGAAACGCGAAGAGGTTTGCAAATACGACTCTGCTCTTGCTATTGGATAAGCACGAATACCAAATCCATGGCATCGATACCTCTTGCCGTTTCTGCGATCCTGATACAGATCTACAGGCTTTCGAAAATCGCACTGTCTACCAGACTTTTGTCGTGAAGTTGGTGGACGAGGAGTTGTTATCAGGATCACAGAAACGCGAGGAGGGATGAGGATGGTAATCTACCATGCTATGATGTTGGCGCGAAATTTTGTTCTTTGGCGTAGGTACTCCTAGTCATTTCACTATCCTAATACAAATCTATATGATTCATTGGAAAATTGTTATCAGGTTTACAGAAAGGCGATGAGGTACGCAAGTGCCAGTCTGCTCCTGCTATTAGATATGCACGAAATTCAAATCCATGGCATCGATACCTCTTGCCGTTCATGCGATCCTGATACAGATCCACAGGCTTTCGAAAATCCCACTGTCTACCAGACTTTTCTCGAAAAATTATTGGACGACGTGTTGCTATAAGGATCACAGAAGCGCGAGGAGGTTTGCGAATGACCCTCTGCTCTTGCAATGAGATAAGCATGAAATTCAAATCCCTGGCATCGGTACTTCTTGCCGTTTCTGCAATCCTGATACAGATCTATAGGCTTCCGAAAATCGCACGGCAGACCAGATTTTTATCGTGAAGTTGGTAGACGAGTTGTTATCAGGATCACAGAAACGCGAGGAGGTATGGGAATGGTACTGTACCAATGCAATGATGTTGGCGCGATATTGTGATCTTTGGCATCTATACTCCTAGTCATTTCTGCAATCCTAATACAAATCTATATGATTCATTGGAGGATTGTTATCAGGTTTACAGAAAGGCGAAGAGGTATGCAAGTGCAACTCTGCTCCTGCTATGAGATAAGCAAGAAATTCAAATCCATGGCATCGATATCTCTTGCCGTTTCTGCGATCCTGATACAGATCTATAGGCTTCCGAACATCGCAACGTCTACCAGACTTTTCTCGTAAAATTGGTGGACGACGAGCTGCTATCAGGATCACAGAAACGCGAGGAGGTTTGCAAATGCCACTCTGCTCGTGCTATTAGATAAGCACGAAATTCAAATCCATGGCATCGATATCTCTTGCCGTTTCTGCGATCCTGATACAGATCTATAGGCTTCCGAAAATCGCACCGTCTACCAGACTTTTCTCGTAAAATTGGTGGACGACGAGCTCCTATCAGGATCACAGAAACGCGAGGAGGTTTGCAAATGCACTCTGCTCGTGCTATTAGATAAGCACGAAATTCAAATCCATGTCATCGATATCTCTTGCCGTTTCTGCGATCCTGATACAGATCTATAGGCTTCCGAAAATCGCACCGTCGACCAGACTTTTCTCGTAAAATTGGTGGACGACGAGCTACTACCAGGATCACAGAAACGCGAGGAGGTTTGCAAATGCCACTCTGCTCGTGCTATTAGATAAGCACGAAATTCAAATCCATGGCATCGGTACCTCTTGCCGTTTCTGCGATCCTGATACAGATCTATAGGCTTCCGAAAATCGCACCGACTACCAGGCTTTTCTCGTTAGCAACTGATTATCAGGTTCACAGAAACGCGAGGAGGTATGAAAATCGTACTCTGCTCCTGCTAGTAGATAAACACGAAGCTCAAATCCATGGAATCGATACCTCTTGCTGTTTCTACGATCCTGATACAGGTTTATATGTTTCTGAAAGTCGCACTGCCGACCAGACTTTTCTCGTAGAATTGGTGGACGACGAGCTGCTATCAGGACCATAGAAACGCGAGGAGGTATACAAACGGTACTGTGCTCCTTTGTCGTTTATTTTGTTTGGGCATCTGAACACTGCTGAAAACGGAAAAATCCGTGCGCGAACTCGAGCAGCTTGTCGTGTACCGCGTGGAAAAAGATTTAGGAATGAGAGTTTGTAGGCTAGGGGCCGGGCAGGATCAAAAAGGGAGGGTGCGGTTGCCGCTTTTCTTCGCGGCGCGCTTTGAACTCGTAGGTTTGGCCGGGAGACGGGGAAGACTACACCTGTTCTATTTTGAGTCGAGACCCGAACATAACTGGAGCTGAAGTAGGTATCCCACTTATTCGTAATGATGAAATTTATAATGTTATTGTTACCGCTCATGCATTTATTATATTTTTTATATCACAATTGGAGGATTCGGAACTTGACTAGTGTCTTTAGGGTTAGGAGCCCCAGAGATATCATTTCCTACAATATAAGATTTTGATTTTTACCTCCTTTAAGATTTTTATTGATAGGAGACCGGGAGAATATGAATACATCTAAGAGCAATGGACCATTGAGCACTATTGGCCCATCCTGTATGCGTGAAATTCTTTGTTGTATAAATGCGGTTCTACTTATCAACTCAGAAGAATACGACAGATCAGAGAGGCAACCATATTAAACAACCATGAAATGAAAAAATATATTTAATGAAAATATGTATTACTATTTACACATTATACACATTTCATGTGATACAAAAAAAAACATCAAATCCTTATAACTTAATATCACCAAAAAAACTTTAACAGAAATAAATACTTTTATTAAATGGACAATTACAAAAAAATCACATATGTTACTCTAAAACACATTAAAGTAGTCTATGGCAAACGAAAGTCATAGTAGTTCGAAGGTAGGCACCTACTCAGATCTCGTAACACATATCTGCACTGATAATCTGGTGATTCACGTTTCATTAATAGATAAATATGTTCATTAGGATTGCGTATCACCATCCTGTCGCAAATAACTCCGGTTAAAAGGTAACTACCAACAAACTGTTTGGAATAATGTCATTATTAGCCTGTCATTATTACTATTGAAAATTTAATATTCCTAAAACCCAATAAATAAAACAACGTAACTAATCATCAATGAAATAAACATATAGACCAACAGCACAGGGCCGTCCGTCATTCGAGTTTTGAATCAGCTTGTCAGCAATAATAAGACCAGTATGCAATTAAAACGAAACTTTTGTGTACTAGAGTCGTCAACGTATTTTCTTTACTTATGCCTTTTGCGGCATACGAGGGTTGTTTAAAAAATAAGGCTCCCAACGCTGTAACTTGCCGCGCGTGATGCTAGGAGAAATCTGGCAACACCGTCGTGTTTGTCGGCTCTCTCACCAATGATCCCAACAAGAACCGTCTACTGGCGACGCTCAGTACCAGAAACGTTAGCACCCATAGAAATTCATCGCCAGTTGAGTGAAGTATATGGAAAAAATGGCGACTATGTACAAACATAGCTTAAGGATCAATTTTCTTGTGTCAAGCTAGTACTCTGATGTAACCACGATAACTACTAAAGTCGATCTATCCAAGAAAGACATACCAAAACAATAACCAGCCGTTGACAAGGCGTGAACAGCACGTTGATATATCTCAAGAAATTGTTATTGGGCAAAATCGGACGAGGCTATATTACAAGACCAATGCCAACTCAGGAAGGTGGAGTGGGAGACAAACACAGCGATTCTTGAAGCCTCGCCGGTTCTAGTGTCCGATTTAATGAAGTATGCGTGACTATTTTTGGGTTTAGTTTCTTCTATGGATGGTCTATGGTTTAAACTTTTCATAAGCAGTTAAATGATAGCCAACCAAATACAGGGTGGCCAATATATAACTGACTGATATAAATTGCGCGCCATATTTGACACACGCATTTCAGTAGGTGGCGTCGTAGTAGTTGTTTAATGCACATGTGTCCAATTCATCATGGAGCGCTACACGATCCTATAACTCGTCCGTATTGTTAAGACGCTTTACTTAAATAATAAGTCGATTGTTACGTCAGTTGGTACGGAAATCTGAACCAACAGGTGAAGTTAAAGACTTGCCAAGGTCGGGCCGTCATTATGCACTATTTGAAAAAAAAAGTCTTGCATTTGCGGCCATACAAAATTCAGTTAACCCAAGAACTACAGCTTAGTGACTATGAATGTCGCCGACAATGCAGTCATACAATATTGCAGCTTAACGATTTTTATAGACAACTGATAATGAGCCCACTTCGATAAGAATGGATTGGTTAATAATCAGAATTGTCGTATCTGGGCATTAGAGAAGCCTCGTAACATCCATTAACGACCACTGCATCCTCATCGCGGTGTTTGGTATGAAGGTGTGATTGGACTTTACTTCTTTGAAGTCGTTGCATGTAATTCTCTCACTGTCACTGGCAAGCGCTACCGTGATATGGTGCAAAACTTTCCTCAAATCCAACAATTTAACCTGCAAAACATGTGGTTCCAGCAGGTTGGAGCAAATTGTCACACAGTTAGGGAAACAATGAATCTTTTGCGAACGATATTTCCGGGACGTTTAATTTCTCGATTTGGTGATGTCAACTGGCCACCAAGGTCACCGGATTTAACTACTCCTGACTTTTATCAGAGCAGCTGAAGAACAATATTGCGGAAGCGATTAAAAATATTCCCCGAAACCTACCAAAAAGTGACGTAACATCAAAATGGCTCAGGTTTGCGCGGCTTCTAGAAACGGACATTTGATATTATTTTTCATACATAATTTCTAAGTATCAATAAAATATTAAGATGAAAAAAATTGATGTATTTTATTTCATTTCACAAATATTCAAGTTACATATCGGCCACCCTGTAGCTCAGTCGCTGGAAATAGTAGGGATAGTTATTCGCTGTTTGTGGGAACATTTCACTTGTAATACGAGACTACTAAAATGAACAATTTGAAAATAAATATTATTTTTATCAATGTTCTGCATAACTGGAAA
This sequence comes from Acanthoscelides obtectus, assembly GCA_963669975.1. NCBI lineage: Eukaryota > Metazoa > Arthropoda > Insecta > Coleoptera > Chrysomelidae > Acanthoscelides > Acanthoscelides obtectus. Next base: position 89,629,204 of record CAVLJG010000008.1, read on the forward strand.
TATGGATGCATAGAAGTTTACTGGATCTTATCAGGTACTGACTTCAAAATTAAGTTGATAGGACCTTTGAGACTGTATGGAATTTATTTAGTTGTGAATTGAATAAAAATTGTTGGTTTTCTGACGTATCATTCAATATCGTTACGTGCAGTTGCATGTCATTTGAAAAATCTCATAAGTCATACAAATTGAATTTTTCAGGAAATAAACAAAAACTCGTCAATCACAAATAACCGAATTTTAAAGGGTTTTTCAGTATTCGAGTTTTACAAGATAGAAATATCGAACAAACTTCACGGTTTAGCAATAATAATGAAAAAACTTAAAACTGTTCGTTTTAGTAAGAGAGGGTCAAAACAGTAATGTTAATCAGTGACAGAAATTAGTTGTGTTAGTAATGTACAGACAATTACCAATAATTTAGTAAAATGGGCCCAGAGATGGAAAATCAAATTGGACGAAGACAAGTCGATCAAAGTTTGCTTTACACAGTAAAGATTGAAAAGTCCTATCGCTCCATAACAAAATTATGAACTATTGAGCTGTTCCAAGAGCTCTAACATCCAAAGTGTTCAAAGCTTCCAAAATAACATGCCGAAGAACATGGTCATCGAGATTTGAATATCCCTCTGATTGTCGACGAGATCGAGTAGCGGCCAGGGGTGAAGAAAGGCGCCATCAACACCCCAATGCAAAAGCCCTTCAGCTACTGGACAACTACAGTGGCGTCCGACGATTGAAGAACCATACGAACTTCTATAGAATTTTGTGTCCAAATCAGAGCATGTGCGCGAGTTCCTGGTGATAGTATTATTCTATTAATTATGCAACAAAACAAAAAATATCAGTCACCACTCAAGCCATTGTCGGCTACGCAATGAACGTCTATTAGGTGGTATTATTTAAAACAAAAGGAATGTGTAACATGGGTGATTTATACCCAGAATACGCATCTGGGTGATTATCATGAAAGGTGAAAATTTTGAGTACTCGTTAAAAAATATCATTTTATAAAAAAAAACCAAGTGTTAATAATGGAGGTACATTTTTAAAGTTAAGGAATATTCATAACTAATAAGTGCATAGTCTTTAATATTTCTGTTTTTTTATTTATAACCAAAAAACGTATGAAAACCTCACCTCCGTGACTGTTCTCTTTTACCATTGCCATCACAAGGCTACATAAAAACTATTACTAAGGAAGAAATCTATAGAAGTTTTATCTTGAATCTCCAGAATTTGTTTTTGTAGAAGAGATATGAACAAAACTTTTCTTTTGGAATATCATGTAATTTACTGTTTGCCCCTCAACCCCTGTTCTGGAAAGTAGGTATCACCTCCGTGACGTACTTTTTGATGCAGATTTCGGCTCACAGATGACGAACTATTCAATTTCTGCCATTGTATCGCGTTACAGCAAACCACGACTTATTTCGTTCAGTCGATATTAGGGATTGAAAGTGATCAGACGGATTCTCTCTTTAGTTTAAGACTTGTTAACCACGTGGAACCTTTGTTGTTCTCACATCCGTGAATTTGTTTTTTTTGGTAAGTAAATAAGAAAAATGCGTAGTTTTAATATTGATAGGTGACATAATATTCCCACTAGAGCTGGTTTGAAATTTACTTGTGCAAGACATTTTCACAACAAGTTATTAAAGAAAAATATGGTAATTCCTCACTTCCGTGAGCCTCACCTCCGTGAAGTTACCAGTTCACGGAGGTGAACCAAGTTTCACGGAGGTGAGACATCGTAATGGTTTAGTGAATTGAAGTATAATATATGCACAGACATTTTCAGAACATGGCTCGTTTAAAAGTACAGAACAAAAATACAAAAGCTCATCACGAAGAAAAGAAAAGAAGGCAGCGCGAAGCTATGAGAAGGCTACGTGAATCAAGGCGACAGGATCCAGAGAAGTATGAAGAAGACAAGCGAAAAGAACGGGAACGGTATTACCGGAGAAAAGAAGCAGGCCAAATTTAAACCATTGACCAAATGTCAGAAAGAGAAAAACGGAATCAAAGGAAAGAGTGGCGGAATAGAAGTAAAAAACACTATCTTGGAAAGAAAAATGCAAAGGAGCTCGAGGTTAAATTACAAGAAAACTCACCACCTGCCACTCCAATCCCGGAAGAACTAATGGCTGAAGCACCATATGATGAAATACTTCAAGAAAGAGATGATGGAAGAAAGAGGCAAGGCAGGTCACGAAGAAGAAAACACGTAAAGGCTCTAAGAAAAGAAATAGATTTGTTAAAAGTTAAACTGGAAAAAGAGAAAAGAAAGAAGGAAAAATATAGAATGAGACTAAAAAGATTAAAAAAGCGACTGCACAAAAACATAGATTCGCCTGAAAAAAAAGTGGAAGCACTAATCAAGGGACAAACTGTTTCTCCTGCTGTTAAGAAAAAACTGTTATTTTCAGAAGTTATAGCGAAACAGTTACCAGAAAATTATCGGGTTCTTACAAATCCTGCACAGAAAAGAACATTTTGGAAAAATATTTCTGGAAATGTTGTAAAAAAGTACAAACAAATAAGCTATTTGAAAAGAACTGCGTCTGTATTTACATCCTCAAAAGATAAATCTAAAACGAGATTAATAAATCAGGAATTCATCAGGCAACAAATAAAAAATTTCCTGGAAAAAGATGACTGCAGTAGGCTCTACCCTGGCAAAAACGAATATGTTATAAGAAAACATGATAAGAAGCAGAAACGATTACTAAATGATACACTCAGAAATTTACATAGACGATTTATAAAAGAAAATAAGTTTCTAATTAGCTACACAACCTTCTGTCGATTACGCCCGTTCTGGATTATACAGCCAAAAATAGAAGAACGAAATACCTGCCTTTGTATGATCCACACGAATATGTGGTTGCTCGTTAGAAGGCTGAAAATCGCAAGTATTATAAAAGAGAATTCTCCTGAAGAAGTATGTAGAGCCATTTGTTGCGAAGGGGAAGTACTGGAAGAGATATGTTTAGAAAGAAAATGCGAAAGTTGTAAGAAGAAAACTGTAGTTACAGCTGAATTTCATAGATCGGACACCATAGTTCATGAGAGATGGGTTACAAAGCGGGTTACAATAGTAGTGAAAAGAAAAGAAAAGTTGTGTACAAAAACTTTTAAGGAGAAGCTTATGTCTACTAAGGGTGAGGTTCTTCAAGCATTCCTTAATTCATTGCAGCCTTTTCTTTTGCATATAAAAAATTTAGAACACCAGATGAGAGAAATTCGGAAGATCAAAGAAAATATGGATAATACAGAAGTTCTAATACATATGGATTTCTCCGAAAATTATGGATGTAAATATGCTGAAGAAGTCCGGTCAGCCCACTTTGGGGGCTCAAAAATGCAGTTGAGCTTGCACACGGTAGTTGTGTATTATAGAAGCTCTAACAATACTATGCAAAAAAAATGTTTCTGTACAGTATCCAAAAGTTTGCGGCATGATCCTGTGGCAATTTGCGCCCATCTACTTCCCGTTTTTAAAAAACTCAAAACCTTTGTAGGCAATTTGAAATGCGTTCATTTTTTAAGCGACGGACCCTCAACCCAATATCGGAACAGAAAGATGTTCAATTTGATGGCAAGCTTCATTACGAACGAGTTAAATGTAGAAAAGTTACGGTGGCATTATAGTGAGAAAGGTCATGGCAAGCGAGCTCCAGATGGAGTAGGTGGAGTCTTAAAGCGCACAGCTGATGCTATGGTGGCTCGAGGAATAGACATATCTAACCTATAATCTTTTTTGTTCCATTTGAAAGCAAACTGTAAAGGTGTCATTCTCTCTGAAGTTCAGATAGATGATGCAGAGCATGACAAAATTGAAAAGACGATACCTAAAATACTGCCACCGTATACCGGAATTTTACAGTGCCATGAGGTTGTTTGGGTGAAACCATATACGTTCCTAGATATTCGAAAGCTCACCTATCTCATCCAAAGTTTGTTCTCATTATTCCTTTGGAACTTACCAATTGCAGCAAAGTATCCTTTTTTATCAAATTATTTTGGCATTTTCAAATATTTTCTAATTCCTCATTTTTCCTTAACTGATTATTAGCACATGCAAAAAGAAGACTGATATACTCTGAGATTTATTTATCATCGTCGGAGGATGAAGACGACAATCTGCCTTTAGCTATGCTTTTAAACTGAAATAATTATGCTCTTTTACATTTATATAATCGTTTTTTCGAATAAAGGACTAGAATATAAACCAATTAAACATGAGTTTGCAATTATATGAAGTAGTTTTCACATCCGTGAGAGGTGATCACCTCCGTGATTTATATTTTTTCGAAATCCTCATAATTTCAAAAACCAATAGGTAAACTGTTTGACCTTATATACCTAATCAAATATATCTTATGATGTTTCTCCGCGAAATTGCAACAGATATTGGAAAAACTCGATTTTTTTTTCTGAACAAAATTAGATCGATTGAATCACCTTTCATGATAATCACCCATCTACGTTTTCAGAAAGAAACGCTCGTTGAAAAAAAAACATATTTTCTTCAAATAATAAAATTCAAAGTACGTTTATGACAATACTATCATCGATAGCTAAGTTCTAGACGCGTTCAACAACAAACAAATCAAATAAACAATTCATATGAACATCACATGGTTAAATTATTCCAGCCTTAGACCGCGCTGTCACATGCAAATACTCCATTTGAGCTTCTATAATATGATATCATCCATTTCTGATACTCTTTATATCTAATAAAAAAATATGTAATTTCCATCAAACATGCTGGAAAATGCTACTTCTGCTTTTTTGTGTAAACCTTAATACTTTTCAAGCCTTTGGACGTGTTTGTTGATTTTGTAGAGGCGGCGGCAGTTGCGACGATTAAACCGTTCTTTGTCTTTGTTCGGAGTTTGTTTAGTTTCGCCGTCTTCATGTCGTACACGAAATCGCTCTTCTCGCTTCGTACGCGGTTCCTCATCGGCCTATCGATCGGCAAAACGCATACTGGTTCTTTCTTCACGCACTTCGTCGAGATGCTGCTGGCCTTACCTGCAATAAAGCAAATATGATTAGATGGTAAGGAATTTTGTGTGTAGGCCAGGCGAAAACCTTGCATTTGTGGGAGGGATTTCCCACTCGATTTTTTTATGAAAAGCGAAGCTCATTAGTGTAGCGGTCTTTGATTCGGATTTTTGTTACCACCAGCACTCATGATTGAGAGTACAGGTTCATTGGCAGTGAACAAGATAGTTGAACAATATATACTACAACTATTTAAAACTGTAATGACTCATACGCGTGGTCAACACGTGATCAGAGCTCGATCCCGGCTTCCTTCCAGTACAGCCGTATAGCGTACAACATATGTCGTTTCTGTGGCTTTGCGGTGGTCAACAGCACAGACAGAGATGGAAATAATGGCTGATTGTTCTCCGCCGGTAGAACCAATGAAATCAAAGACGCGCCTCGACCGGCAGACTCATAGGCGTCGGTAACGCATTGGAACGTGTTTCGTTGAGCGATCGCATATTGTGTGTTTTTATAAGAATTGTCGTGTGATTGTTATTGTTGCGGTTTCTGTGGTTACTGTTTTGGTTATATTTAACCATGGAGAGTACAAATGGCACGAGTGGAAGTACTGAAAGCCAGGGAACAAGTAGACGGCTTCGTAAAGCACTGAAGAGGGACGAGAAAGAAATCGTGCTCAACGTGTTCAATTATCTGAACAGAACTATGTCGCAGGGAGATGCACTCGCGCGTTGTGAAAGTATGAGAGGCGTTCCAGAGTGGACCATTCGCAGGGTGGTGCATGAAACGAAGAAAACTGGAGCTACTACTGATCCAAAGTTTAATTTGAAGGGACGAAAGGCCGTTAAATTGGATGACGATAGCAAAATGGCGTTAAGGCGAACCGTACATTCATTCTTCTTTAGGAATGAGATACCAATCCTCAAGGCTGTACATGCAGCGATCAAGGAAAATGAAATTATACCCCAAATGAGCGTCGAGGTAATGAGGAAATCCCTACACGAAATTAATTTTCGTTACGAAACGCGTAATCGGAAGTCAGTATTGGTAGAGAGACCTGAAATAGTCGCCTGGCGCCGAAATACCTACGCGAAATGATTGAATATAGGCGACAAAGCAGAAAAATCTTTTATTTGGACGAGACATGGGTAAATGCAGGTCACACAGTTAAAAAAACCTGGACAGACAAAAACGTAGTGAGTAACCGACAAGCAAGCATTGAAGGTTTGTCAACAGGTCTTCGTGGACCGTCAGGGAAAGGTCAAAGATTGATCGTAACTCATATTGGTAGCGATAGTGGCTTTTTAGAAGAGTGTGACTTGATTTTCATCTCTAAGAAAGGAGGTGATTACCATGACGAAATGAATGCCAGCTGCTTCGGGAGCTGTTTTCAAGGGGTGCTTCAGCGAGTTGAGCCCAACTCTGTGATCGTCATGGATAATGCTTCCTACCATAGTCGTCGAGCCGAACGTGTACCGACTATGGGATCTCGAAAAAGTGACATGCAGCAATGGTTGCGCGAAAAAGGAATCCCGTTTGACGATTCATGTGTGAAAGCGGAATTGTATGAAAAAATTAAACACAAACCTGCGAACTTACGTGACTGATGAGATGGCCCGTCAACGTGGTGTCACTGTGCTGCGGTTACCGCCCTACCACTGTGAACTGAACCCAATAGAGCTCATCTGGGCTCAAGTGAAGGGTTATATTGCGCGCCATAACACAACCTTTAAATTATCAGACGTTAAGGTTTTACTTGAGACTTCCATACAGCTAGTAACGCCCGAAGCTTGGCAGAATGCTATCCGTCATGTTGCGAAGGAAGAAACAAAAATGTGGCAGCGTGACCACCACATCGACACCATCATAGAGCCAGTTATAGTCAATTTCAACGAGGAAAGCGATAGCGACAGTTTATTACTGTCAGAGTGGAAGCGACGATGAATAAAAGTAATTCCCAAATTTTTGACTTACAATATGTTCCAAACCACTCTTTATTAAGCATGTGACAAATCTAGTTCACCCATGTTAAACATTCATACCCCGCCTATGAACAGCCGACTACTGGTAGTTAAGTGATGTTCACGTGAACATCGATGAGTCATTACAGTTTTAGATAGTTATAGTAAATGATGGGGAGCAGACTAGCTTTTTTGCACCATTTGCATCAGCTAATCCACGAAGTTCGAGTTGCTTGGAATGAGGTGCCACAACCAGACATCGATCATCTCATTCTGTCGATGCCTTGGCGTATACAGGAGCGTACAACTATGGAAACATCCTGTATATTGCTAGTAAACCAGAGTTTGAGGATCTCTATGAATACATTATTTCAAAAATTGCAAAAAAAACAAATTACGTATTCGCATTGGATATTCTGAAAAAACAGTTTATAATACAATATTATTCTACCGCATTTACTATATTGTTCAACTATCTTGTTCACTGCAAATGAAGCTGCATTCTCAAAGTTGCAAAATAAAGCTTTGAGAATAATATTGAATATAAGAAATTTCCTATCATATTTGGTACTTATTATACAGGGGATTTGTGTTACCACCAGCACCCATGATTGAGAATACAGCTTCATTGGCAGTGAACAAGATAGTTGAACAATATAGTAAATGATGGGGAGCAGACTAGCTTTTTTGCACCATTTGCATCAGCTAATCCACGAAGTTCGAGTTGCTTGGAATGAGGTGCCACAACCAGACATCGATCATCTCATTCTATCGATGCCTTGACGTATACAGGAGCATACAACTATGGAAACATCCTGTATATTGATAGTAAACCAGAGTTTGAGGATCTCTATGAATACATTATTTCGAAAATTGCAAAAAAAACAAATTACGTATTCGCATTGGATATTCTGAAAAAATAGTTTATAATACAATATTATTCTACCGCATTTACTATATTGTTCAACTATCTTGTTCACTGCCAATGAAGCTGTATTCTCAAAGTTGCAAAATAAAGCTTTGAGAATAATATTGAATATAAGAAATTTCGTATCATATTTGGTACTTATTATACAGGGGATTTTTTGTTACCACCAGCACTCATGATTGAGAAT
>CAVLJG010000008.1:89637801-89676527 GCA_963669975.1 Acanthoscelides obtectus
TAATGCAGGATCTATGGCGTCTTCCAGTAATCCCAAATAGATTTCACCGGTCAAATTTCCAGGTAAGAAAAAAGGACCAACTAAATGATCGCCAAAAATACCAGCCCAAACATTTAATTTTTGTGGCTGCTGCGTATGAACCTCATGATAAATTCTGGGATTAGAATCGGACCAATATCGGCAGCTATGACGATTTACTACGCCATTTAAGAAAAAGGAACATTCATCGGAAAAGCAAGTGTTGAATAGAAAATGTTCATCGTTTATAAGTCTTTCACTCATATCTTCACAAAATTGTAATCGTCTTCATTAAGTTCTTGTACCAGGTGAATTTTATACGGATGAAAACTATGGGCCTTTAGAATCTGTTGGACAGTACGTCGACTAACACAACACATAGTCTCCAATTTGCGGGTACTTAACGTAGGATCTACATAAACTTGCCCTAAAACCCCCACTTCTATTGCTTCGTTCCTTATGGGATTTTCAATGTTGCGTTTTTTATTGGCGACTGACCCAGTTTCCCGAAAGTTAGCTACAAGTTCTAGAACATATTTTCGATGCACGTTACTGTTCTCATGTCGCTCATTAAATATTTATGCTGTTCTATTAGCGCACTGATTATTTCCGAAAAATATTTAGATAATTTCAACTCTTTCTGCTGTGGAGTATACCATGGTTAATTTATGTAATAAAGCGTTACGAGTTATTTTAGCAACAAAGTTTGGTCAAATCAATCGCAAACTATGTACTAAATTCCTATTTAAAATAAGTACGAGATATTTCCTTATCTTTCTTCAAGAAATAAAGTTTTTGCCACAAAAAAAACGCTTTAATAGCTATTTTCAACAACAAAATGATAAACAAACCATGGGCGTAGTGAAGAAAAGCATTTACTTATTAAGTAAATTCTTTTAGTCAAATTTCTTCTGAAAGTAGTACAAACTAATCTGATGTACCTATTTTAAAGTCTACTTTAAGCTTTAAATCAATAAATCTTCAAAACTACTGAACTGAAGCTCATGTATTGTACATCATTATCATGGGATTTGAAAGACCTTTAAAATAAGGTATCACTCGACGCCCCTTTCCATTTAAGATTTTAGGGTTGGTGTCACCCCCGACCGGGGGGCTGCACGTGTTAACGTGATTTTTTGCCAAACTTGTGTCCCCATCGAAAACAAAATCGACGGGTCTGAGCGTTTTTAAAAAAAAACTGAGCTGCCAGTAAATGCGTCTGTTTCGTTTTCGATGCGCCACCCTGTATATGTATGTATATACAACATACACACTGCGTAGAATTGAATACTAATATTACCACAATTATTATACAAAAGGAAATATAGATTTTCATTTAAAAAATTGCAATAGTAATATAACTCGCAAATCAATATTTCAGAATTTAATAAACTAAACAATGATATAAAGTCTACTTGCATTTTAAAGATGTTTAAAATAAAACTAAAGGAGTATTTCATGAAGAGTGAAAATTCTTAGAGATGCAAGTTTTGTTTTTCTAAATACTAAGTGACATATAAATCCGAACACCCAGTTTAAATGGTTTTATTTTAATAAAATTTTGTAAGTACTTAATGAAGCATAATAAGTAAATGATAAAAATTTCAAAATGATTGCACTGCTTTAAAGCCCTTTGACCTTTAATAATGTGTGGATGAACCCTGATGTGCTACGCATTCTCCAACGCGCCTAGGCATGCTTCTGATCAGGTGGTCAATGTCCTCCTGTGGTATCTCATTCCAGGCAACCACCAACTCCTCTCGAAGTGCTTCTAGAGTCTGAGGAGGACGTTGCAAATTGAGCAATCTCCTACCCATCATATCCCGCACGTGCTCAATTGGGGATAAGTCGGGAGATCTTGGTGGCCATGGTAACAATGTGACATCATTATGTTGAAAGAAGTCTATTGTGACTCTTGCAAAATGTGGTCGGGCATTATCTTGTTGGAAAGTTGGATCTCCCAGGGTGTCAAGATAGGGTAAAAGATGGGGTTCTAGAACTTCGTGGATATAACGCTGCGCGTTCATGTTACCTCTGATGAAGATTAAAGGTGACCTGGAACCATAAGCTTAGCACCCCAAACCATAACTCCAACAGTGTGATGAACATGTCTTTCGACAAAAAACTGTGGATTCCTCCTTTCACCATGTCGCCTTCTAACCCTGGCACGACCATCGTGCATGCCTAAAAAAAATCGAGACTCGTCACTAAAGACAATACTGTTCCATTCCTGATCCCAGAGTGACCGTTGTCTGCACCACTCAAGGCGATTACGTCGGTGTTCTCGAGTTAAAGGGAGGACCCAGTGTGGCCGGTATGAAAACAAGCCAAAACTTCTCATTTGTCGGTAAACACTTCGCATGCCAATAGGTCTTCCGTGTTGTGCAAACCATTCATTTGCAATGGACCTGGTAGTGGAGAAACGGTCCCTTAAGGCCAATAATCTTAGGCGGCGATCTTCACGGTCTGTTGTTCTACGGCGGCGTCCAGTGCCCCTTGCTCTTTGCGTACGGCCTTCTCGAAGCCATGCCTGACAACACCTAACCACAGTGTCTACACTTCTTTGCACTCTAACTGCAATTGCCCGAAAAGAAAGTCCAGCTTCCCGAAGTCCCACTATACGGCCCCTATCAAACTCACTAAGTTGACGAAATCGTACAGGTCTCCGTACTCTAGGCATCGTAACCGATCGTAAAGGATGTCAAGAACCAAAATCCGCCAACGTTGATTCTTTACTGCGGCTGAAATATTCATTTTTAGAGCGTTAGTGAATTGAAAAAAAGCAGTATAAAAACCGGAATGTCCAACTGATAAGGCTGAAAATTTTTTCACTTGTTATTTACAGTAAGATAAATACATTCAACAACTTTTATTAAAATAAAACCATTTAAACTGGGTGTTCGGATTTAGTATATCTGTATGTTATGTTATTGTTGTAATTTTTTAAAAGAATGTAATTGTAGCAATAATGCTAAATAAATCTTAAACAACAACAATAACCATTCTAAGGAACAGATATTAACACATCGCCAAAATTTATCACGACTTGTAACGCGAACATTTCTTACATTAGGATTCATATCTACTAAACTTGTTGACATGGCCGTAACTAGCGCTAGACTCTGAAAAAGGTACCAGATGAGAGTGAAGAGAGAACGACTATGACCTCACCTTTGAGTTCTCCTGTAGCAGGACTGGTATCTTCGGTCAGGTAAGGCTCGGGGATAATCACTGGCGTATCGAAAAGATCACCGAAAAAGTCGCTGGTATCACTTGCAAATTCCGTGAGATATCGCGCAGTCGAATCTTCTCCACAAACTTCGACAGTTCTGTCGCTGAAACCGCAGTCCACCTTGTTGAGCAGTTCATAAGGTTCGTATGAGTATATCTCCGTTGGAAGTTCAACTTGATGGGTATCGTAGCTGAATTCCACGTCTATGTCAGGTTCGGGAATCAATTCAAGCTTTACGGGTTCGCTGTGAACAGCTTCATCGTCGTCGATGCAAACCGGTTCTTCATTGTACCTGTCGAAAAACGTGTGAATTTATGAAAGGGTTTCCAATATGTGTTAATTGAATGAACGAGAACTTGCTGGCTGCTATTGGAATTTTGGTGAGAATATGAAAAGTGATTTGCTCGACAAAAAATACGCCCTGGTATAACAAGAATATTAAGGCAGCTCAAAATTTGAGAGACAAACAATACAATAAATGTATATTCACAAAATCAAATGATGATTGGGAGGTATATAAAACACTTAGGAATAAATGTGTATATGTAATTAGAGAAGAAAAAAGGAAATTCTACGATAAGCAAATCGATAATAACAAGTGCGACAGTGTAAAGATGTGGAAGACTTTAAAAAGACTGATCAATTCGAAGCCGCATGATTGTGTAAATCAAGTTCAATTCGAAAACGGTACCGAAACAAGTTCTTTGGTGATTGCAAACAAACTAAATGAATATTTTGTGGAAAGTATTGTTGATATTGTGGGTACTGCCAATGCTGCACCTGACTATATGAAAATCAGTTTACAGGGGGAAATGTTGCATACACTTTCAAAATTTCACAGCGTATCATTGAATTATCTAAGAAAAAAAGTAAACAGTTTAAAATCAAATAACAACTGTGCCCAAATCACTACTAAAAACGTGCTGAAAAACTGTTTCGAAATTTTGGGATATCCTGTATTAAATTGGATCAATTGTTCACTGAGAAGCAGTTCTTTTCCTGAAAATTTGAAATGCTCTACAATAACACCAGTTCCCAAAATAAAAATTTCTAAAAGATGCAGCGATATGAAACCAGTAAATGTGTTACCAGATATTGAAAAATTATTAGAGTCCATAGTGCATGACCAATTAATGCAGTTTATAGAAGAAAACAAAATTTTAGTGGAGGCGCAAGCAGGCTTTCGAAAAAAATATTCCACAGCAACAGCTTTCCAGTTGGTAACTGAGAATTGGAGAAGAGCCATAGACTCAGAAGAAGTTGTCATAGCAGTATTTTTGGATTTGAAGAGGGCATTTGAAACGATTGATAGAGATATTTCGTTAGTTAAATTGAAGGCATATGGTATAACAGGAAGTGTTTTAGATTGGTTTAGAAATTATTTGTCTAAAAGGATGCAAGTTACAAAAGTTAATGACACTATTTCATCAAAAATTGAAAATACGTTGGGTGTTCCACAGGGCAGTATCCTGGGACCACTTCTTTTTATTTTATACATAAATGATTTACCTGCCATAGTAAAAAAATGCAAAATTCAGATTTTCGCCGATGACACTATGATTTATATAAGTACTAAAAATATTCAGTCTGATATCTCTTACATAAATGAAGACTTGAAGCTTGTCTCAAAATGGTTAGCATCTAACAGACTAAAATTAAATGCAAGTAAAACGAAAGCCTTGTTAATCGGAAAAAAACAATGTATAAATGTTCAACTGAATATTGATGGTGAAGATATTGAATTCGTAGAAAATTTTAAATACCTGGGGGTTTTTGTTGACTCTCGATTAATTTTTGATATTCATTATGAAAAAGTTATAAATAAGATTAGTAGTAAAGTGAGATATTTATCGAGAGTTTCTGGATGTCTGAGTTCATATAGCAGAAAAATTATCTATAATACCATCATTCTTCCAAATTTCTTGTACTGTTCGACTATTCTATATTTAGCAAATAATTCCATTTTTGAAAGACTGCAAATTTTACAAAATAAGTGCATGAGAATAATACTAAATAAAGATAAATATACTCCTATTAGGCAAATGCTTAGCAAATTAAAATGGCTCAATGTAAAAAATTTTATCAAATATCTTGTAATGATATTCATTTATAAAGTAAAAAATAATATATTTCCATCAAGTCTAACTAATTTAACATCAAATGTCGACCAGCATTTACATAATACCAGAAATAAAGATGACTTCCATTTAATGACCAAAAAGTATAACATATGCTACAAATCTGTATTCCATCAAGGGTTGATTGAATATAATAAATTATACTCGGAGATAAAAGACCAGAAAACTTTGACAAAATTTAAAGTAAAATTGAGAAATCACTTGTTAAATCTACAATTATAGGTTGCCCAGCATTTACATCATACACCATATGGCTTGAATTTACTAGTTCTAAGTTGTTTACAATTATTCTGTTTATGTAGCCAAATGTGCTAAATAAATCTTTCTACTACTACTAATTTTGAAAATCAGCTGGGTGTGAGGTATCAGCAAACATGGGTGCTGCTGGGGGCCCAAAGCATGAATTTGAGTGAGAAATAGTGAATTTATACATAAAAAAGTGAGTTAATTTTATGAGAAATTGAGTATCATAATGCCAAATTTAAACGGATAATATAAATAAGAGAATGTGTGAAATAACGAGAATAAGTCATATAAGGTCTTTGTTACTGTACATATTTCAAGATCAAATACATACAATGCATAAAGGAAACATAAAATTTGTTTTGTCAATCCGGGAGACGTACTTATATCTATTAAGTATTCCCCAATTGTGCAAACGTTATGGTAGTCATTATTGAAATGGGTAAATAGGGGGTGTCAAAACAAATCAAAAAGTTCATATGACCCATGGTCCAAAAGTCAATAGATTTTTGTCTAAATGGCTTTATAGTTTACAACTTTAAGTGCTTTATATCGACCACAATCACCACAATCTTACTAATTTTTATAATCTTATCTAAAACGGTTTTAAATTGGCTAATTAACAAATAAATGACAATAGGTTTTTCTAAGTTAACCCAAAATTTGTAGTCAGTAAGTAAGTTTCATTAAATTAAATACTTAAAGCACACGTGACAACAGCGCGTCGGTCTTTCATCACTCTTATCGAACCGGCAATCGATCGCAAACGGTAACAGTGGTTAGTTATCCTTTTGCATAGTTTTGCGGTGTTGTCAGATTTATTTTACTTTAAAGTCGCTTTTCTCTAAAAAATGCGGTTTTGATCCCCATGTTATATGAAACTTTTTGATTCTTTTAACCCCCCTCTATCACCCATTTAAAAAATGACTATCATAACGTTTACACCTTATATATAAAGAGTGCTTTTAGCAAAGCTGAATTAAAATTCAACGTAGTTTTCAACTAATCCTGGTAATATACAGGGTGTTTCAGTTTATTGTTGCATAACTTTAAGATTCGATAGAACTTTTAAAATTAATGCATAAAGTCTATATAAACATGTGTCGAAATACAGGGTGTTTACATTTATTTTCTAAAATAGTTTTTTTTAAATATTTCGAACAATATTTGATGTATAACAGTGAAAATTGGTATACAAGGGTTTTTTGGTACGACAAAACGAACCATAGTTTTACTGTAGCCGCTAGAGGGCGCTCTCTACTGTACCTGTAGTATATTAAAATGACCGAAAATTTTTTCTTAGTGCAATTTTTTGCTTTTTGAATAAAAAAACTGATTCTTCGCACTTTTCTGCATAAAAAAGCTCTCCTGTGAGTTTTCGTTATAGTTAGCCGTTTTTGAGATATTTCGATTTTTAGGGTTCGATGCATTTTTAATTATTTATGGGAAAATAATATTTTTTTTACATTTTCGATTTGGGCATTACAAGTAATTAAGATGATCGTTTAGATTGTGTTTTTAAACACAGCAATAATTCGTAACTCCAAATAAACACAAAAAAACATAATATTAATTTGTTTAAGTTTCCAATATTATTTTTAACAAATTAAATTAATTATTTACAACTAAAATGCTATTGGATAGTTAGGACAAACATACAAAACCTAAAGTAGGTATAGCATTATTCAAATAAGGCCTTATTTCATCACATGCATTTCTGATTCTTCATATTAGCATAATTATCTCTTGTGGTTACGCGAGTCTGGTACACTTTTTCTTTTAGAAATCCCCACACAAAGAAATCTAATGGATTTAGGTCAGGGGATCTTGGAAGCCAGGCGACTGGTCCTCCACGGCCGATCCATCTTTCTGGATAATTTTCGTCCAGCCAGTATCTAACTATTCTCGAATAATGAGCTGGACAACCATCAAGCTGGAACCAGGCCAATCTTCTTAAATCTAACATAACATCATCCCACATATTTGCATGTTCAGCCTTTAAAATTCCAAGAAGGTCGCAGCATTTAACTTTGCAGGCAAAAGGTAGGGTCCAAACAGTCGATTACGGTAGATACCAATCCACACGTTCACACTAAATTCATGCTGAAAATTTTCATACGACCAAATATGTTGATTATGAAAATTTACCACTCCACGTCTAGTGAAGCATACTTAAAAACTCCCTATTATTATCAGTTCTATCAAGAATCCACTGACAAAATGTGATTCTTCGTTCTCCGTCCCCTGGCTGTAGTCCTTGCACAGGTTGCAAATGGTAAGGACGTCTATGGTCATTTCTAAGAACACGGTGAACATGGCTTGCTGAAATTCCCAAGGCACCAGAAACTCTCCTAAAACTTGTGGTCGGATCTCTATCAAACTTACGCAGAATCATACGGGTAAATCTGCGCTGACGAACATTTATGTTTTGATCCCTTTGGAGATTTCCAAAACCATTTTCAATTATTTGGCGATGCACTCTTACAAATACTGAGCGAGTTGGATGTCGTCTGTTTGGAAATCTTCGTGCGTATTCTCTGGCTGCTTCTGCTGCGTTTCCATTTACAAAGCCATACACAAAATGAATATCCGCCAGCTCTTGATTGAAGAATAAAAATGGCATTTTTATAAAACTTACAAAAAAAAACAGGTAAAAGAAACTAAATTTCGGGCATTCACAATTGCAAAAAGACGTTTCAGGTTTCAACAGACAACAAAACTAACTGTCAACTAATTGACGTTTAACCTTATTCTGCTTTCAATTTTTGCAGGCACAGCCTAGTTCTAAAAATTATCGAGATTCTGACTTTTTAACGTTATTTTATCATAAATAATTAAAAATGCATCGAACCTTAAAAAACGAAATATCTCAAAAACGGCTAACTATAACGAAAACTCACAGGGAGCTTTTTCATGTTGAAAAGTGCGAAGAATCAGTTTTTTTATTCAAAAAGCAAAAAATTGCACTAAGAAACATTTTTCGGTCATTTTAATACACTACAGGTACACTAGAGAGCGCCCTCTAGCGGCTACAGTAAAACTATGCCCATGGTTCGTTTTATCGTACCAAAAAACCCTTGTATACCAATTTTCACTGTTATACATCAAATATTGTTCGAAATATTTAAAAAAAAAACTATTTTAGAAAGCAAATTTGAACACCCTGTATTTCGGAAGCCACGTATTTTTCGACCCATGTTTATATAGACTTTATGCATTAATTTTAAGAGTTCTATCGAATCTTAACGTTATGCAACAATAAACTGAAACACCCTGTATATGCGGTAGATGAACTATACATACCCGACAATAACTTCGTCAGTGTGTTTCCCCGTAGTATCTTCATGCTCTTCTAGCTCTCTGAAGTCATGAGACATGAGCAACGTTTTCCAACTTGGAATCGGTAGTACCATACTTGATAGATATTCTTGCGACACTCCATGCTGCTCAACAGCGTGAGCTATACAATCCGTTTTGCTATACGTCACTAAAGTACAGCTACTGCATTGAAACCTGCAACAAATATTTCGTAATGTTTGCATTAGCGTATATTTACTGACAATACTTTTAAATAATAATAATTTCGAAAAGTAGTGTATAGAACTAGTAGGCCATTAGCCCATGGTCAGTATTTACTGACCTCCTGGCCACACGGTCAACAATAAATCTAATAAAAATCGACGTGGGAATCTCTCAAACAAGATTCTAAATGATTGTTTCAATATAATTGGAGAGAAATTATTATTATTGTTGGTGAATCATTGTTTCGTACATGGTGAACACCCATCTAAATATACTAAGTGACATATAAATCCGAACACCCAGTTTAAATGGTTTTATTTTAATAAAATTTTGTATAAGTACTTAATGAAGCATAATAAGTAAATGATAAAAATTTCAAAATGATTGCACTGCTTTAAAGCCTTTTGACCTTTAATAATGAGTGGATGCACCCTGATGTGCTACGCATTCTTCAACGCGCCTAGGCATGCTTCTGATCAGGTGGTCAATGACCTCCTGTGGTATCTCATTCCAGGCAACCACCAACTCCTCTCGAAGTGCTTCTACAGTCTGAGGAGGACGTTGCAAATTGAGCAATCTCCTACCCATCATATCCCACACGTGCTCAATTGGGGATAAGTCGGGAGATGTTGGTGGCCATGGTAACAATGTGACATCATTATGTTGAAAGAAGTCTATTGTGACTCTTGCAACATGTGGTCGGGAATTATCTTGTTGGAAAGTTGGATCTGCCAGGGTGTCAAGATAGGGTAAAAGATGGGGTTCTAGAACTTCGTGGATATAACGCTGCGCGTTCATGTTACCTCTGATGAAGATTAAAGGTGACCTGGAACCATAAGCTATAGCACCCCAAACCATAACTCCAACAGTGTGATGAACATGTCTTTCAACAAAAAACTGTGGATTCCTCCTTTCACCACGTCGCCTTCTAACCCTGGCACGACCATCGTGCATGCCTAAACAAAATCGAGACTCGTCACTAAAGACAATACTGTTCCATTCCTGATCCCAGAGTGACCGTTGTCTGCACCACTCAAGGCGATTACGTCGGTGTTCTCGAGTTAAAGGGAGGACCCAGTGTGGCCGGTATGAAAACAAGCCAAAACTTCTCATTCGTCGGTAAACACTTCGCATGCCAATAGGTCTTCCGTGTTCTGCAAACCATTCATTTGCAATGGACCTGGTAGTGGATAAACGGTCCCTTAAGGCCAATAATCTTAGGCGGCGATCTTCACGGTCTGTTGTTCTACGGCGGCGTCCAGTGCCCCTTGCTCTTTGCGTATGGCCTTCTCGAAGCCATGCCTGACAACACCTAACCACAGTGTCTACACTTCTTTGCACTCTAACTGCAATTGCCCGAAAAGAAAGTCCAGCTTCCCGAAGTCCCACTATACGGCCCCTATCAAACTCACTAAGTTGACGAAATCGTACAGGTCTCCGTACTCTAGGCATCGTAACCGATCGTAAATGATGTCAAGAACCAAAATCCGCCAACGTTGATTCTATACTGCGGCTGAAATATTCATTTTTAGAGCGTTAGTGAATTAAAAAAAAGCAGTATAAAAACCGGAATGTCCAACTGATAAGGCTGAACATTTTTTCACTTGTTATTTACAGTAAGATAAATACATTCACCAACTTTTATTAAAATAAAACCATTTAAACTGGGTGTTCGGATTTATATGTCACTTAGTATATATACAGGATGACCTATTGATGTGGGGACAGAATATTGCTTTATAGGTTAAACGGGGATCAGGCGGCATTTGTAAAGTGCAAAGACTCACATATCTATGCTGTTTTTTAATGGATTACCCATTTTTGTTTCATGTTCAAATGAAAAAATATGAGAACGAACGAGTTGCTCTTCATTATTGAACAGGTTTAACGTATGATTTTGTTTTTCCATGATTTCACAAAATTGACCGTAACTCAAAAAAACGATTCAGCTTTGTACTAAGGTATGACTCGTGTTCCAAATGGGGTGTACCATGACCACTAAAAAGGTATATAGGGTGAAATTTGTTGCTTTTAAGTCCTATATTACGCTCTGAAAAGAATCTGGCGAATTATCAGTAACTCTGCTTCTATTTGTAAATTAAAATACGTTTAGTTTTTACTGTTCCGAAAGTTAACAATTCTGAGTTGTACACCAAGAAACACCAATACAAATGGTTTCAGAGGGCTGGAAGACAATAGAAAACAGTGGACAGTGTTTTTAGTCTTCAAAAGGGCGTTTAAAACTATTGACAGGGATACATTATGTACAAAATTGCATCACTACGGATTTAAATGATCCCTATTCAAAATTCTACAGAACTAATTCCTTGACAGAACCAAAATTGGATCTACTTTATCAAGCTCCAAAAATATTTCTGTTGGTGTACTGCAAGGTCCACTACTATTTATAACATGCATTAATGAAATTTGCAATATTTTAGAGTATAAAATTCAAATAAAAAAATATACATATCATATGAAAATATAGACACTGATTTAAAAATGTTAAATTCTGACTTGGCAAAAGTCATAAATTAGTTAAATGTAAATAAACTAAAACTGAATGCTTCTAAAACAAAATGTATACTAATACGGAAATACCCACATGAACATACTATCACAGTTAGGGTAAATGGTGAAACGATTGAAAATGTTGAATCAATTAAATATTTAAGGCTCTCCAGTCTTAGTAAATATTCCAGAAAAATAGTTTATAATACAATTATTCTACCGCATTTACTATATTGTTCAACTATCTTGTAAACGTATATTATGTTTTCTCAATCGCTATAATGTCTTATCAGATACCCAGCATGGGTTTAGACCCTCACGATCTATAGAAACGGCGACCTTTGACTTTTTTCCCATATATATAGAGAAGTAGACGGAAACAGATACGTTGCTGGACTATTTTTTGACCTTTCGAAAGCACCACTGCTCTTCATTGTCTACATAAATGACTTGAAATTGTCTGGTTTCATGATTAATTATGCGGATGACACATCTATCGTCGTCAGTGCCACGACACCGCAGGATCTTCTCGAATCTATTGAGAAAGTCAAAAGTGAAATGAGCAAGTGGTGCCAGTCTAACCGCCTCATTTTGAATGAAGATAAGACTGTTGAAATTCATTTCTTCAACAAGAAACCACGCATGGATATTGATAGCTTTTCAGATCGAACTGTCTTCTTAGGAACTCATGTTGATAGTAAGTTAAGCTGGCAACCACAACTAAATCACATTTGCAACAAAATTAACAGTGCTTATTTTGCAATATTGAAATTAAAGCCTAACATCCATCTAAACTCACTCTTAGATATGTATTACGCGCTAGTTTATTGTCACCTCACTAACAATATAATCTTATGGGGACAGGCAACAATGATTAACAGATTATTCATCCTGCAGAAAAGAGTACTTCGATTAATCTTTAATATTAATAAGAGGGACTCTTGTAAAGAAATATTTAGACGCTACAATCTGCTTACATTAACTTCCATCTATATCTACAAATGTGCCATCTTCGCATTTGAACATAGCAGTAGATTTGTTCGTAACAACGCCATTAATAACACTGGACAACAAATTTTAGTTTTTTAATTGTATCTTGTGGGAAAAGTGCACTTCTTTTTTAATTTTGGGGCGCTGAATCCAAAAATGACAATGAAATAAAAAAATTAGTTGCGGTTTAGAAAAAAAACTTTTTATTTTTAAGGATATATTAAAAAAAGTAACCAGATTCATATACTTATAAGAATCACTATATGCGCTGTCTTTTTGCTGTTCTTTTATGGAGCATCTCTACAAAGAATCCAACAGTAGTCTGCAAGCATGGAAGGATTCCACTTTCCCTGGTACCTTTTTTTCCATTGTTGAAATATCCTGATGAAAACGTTCGCCGTGCTCATCACTTACGGCTCCGCAATTATCAGGAAAAAAGTCCAGGTGTGAGTGTAGGAAATGTATCTTAAGAGACATATTACAGCCCATCTTTTGATACGATGACAGCATATTTTTGACAAGGGTTTTATAGTTGTCAGCTTTTCTGTTTCCCAAGAAATTAGTGACCACCAGACGGAAATCATTCCAAGCAGTTTTTTCAATACCTGTTAAAGTGTTTTCAAACTGTGTATCTTTCAAAATATTTCGAATCTGTGGCCCAACAAAAATACCTTCTTTAACCTTTGCCTCACTTAGTCTTGGAAATTTCTGACGCAGGTATTGAAAATCTGACCCATCTCTATCTAATGCCTTGACAAAGTTTTTCATTAGGCCCAACTTGATATGCAGTGGTGGTAATAATTTTTTTTTCGAATCTACTAATGGCTTATGCTGTACAATTTTTTGACCTGGCTCTAGGAATTGACGAACAGGCCAGTTTTGTCTGGTGTAATGAAGTGCCTTTGCCCGACTGTCCCATTCACACAAAAAACAGCAAAACTTTGTGTAGCCTAGCTGCAGCCCAAGTAAAAGTGCAACAACTTTCAAATCGCCACAAATATGCCATTGGTGCTCATCGTATT
Source organism: Acanthoscelides obtectus (assembly GCA_963669975.1). Lineage (NCBI taxonomy): Eukaryota > Metazoa > Arthropoda > Insecta > Coleoptera > Chrysomelidae > Acanthoscelides > Acanthoscelides obtectus. The sequence continues at coordinate 89,651,478 of CAVLJG010000008.1, forward strand.
TTACGCATGTCAATAGGTACTTCATATTGTCATATGATTCTTTCATGTGAACTGCATACCCTACAGGGAGAGTTGATAAAATATTTCCAATATGCAATAACACTGCCTTTAAACTCAATGTTGAACTGTCTATAAACAATCTCCATTCTTCTGGGTTATAGTTTATATTTAAAGCCGCCAGTAAGCCGTTAATGTTACTGCGGAAAACCAAGTTATTCTCCATATTGAAAAATGGTTCTAAGTCTTTGTGGCGTTTACGAAAAACACATACCGAAACATCGTCTTCTAACAAGTTCCACTGCTGCAGTCTTGATCCAAGTAACTCTGCCTTACATTTTGGAAGTGCTAAATCTCTTACAAGATCATTTAATTCTGACTGTGTTATTTTGTGCGGTTGGTGGCATGACGTGCTCGGTATAAAATCAGGATCTCTTGAAATTGATGGCATATCTTCTTCCTGACGAATCACTCGATCGCCATGATCTGATTCGTTTTCTGATTCGCAAGTGTAGGATTCTGGGGGTTTTGGAATAGGATTTTCGTCACTGTGAGGCACAGGTCTCATCGCAGATGGTATGATTGGGTAGTTAATTACCGATTTTTTTTTCTTGGACATACCTGTGGCTTGTCCAACACAAGGTACCATGCAAAAGTAACAATCATTAATATGATTTGTAGGCTCTCTCCAAACCATTGGGACAGCAAAGCGCATAGACCGTTTTTTGCCATTTAACCAGCTCCTCAGACATGAAGCACATGTACTACAGCAGATGTGGGGTGCCCACTGTTTGTCTTGATCACCTAGTTTACAACCGAAATAAAGCTGATATGCCTTTGTTATTAGTGGAGTAATAGACCCTCTCTGAGACGCAAAAGTCACATAACCACACACGTAACAAAACTGATCTGGATTGTTTACACACTTTCGAGACATCTTGCATGAACGCTGTCAGCCAACTGAGGAAAAAATGGCTAATATAAAACAATATAATGTACACGTATGTATAACGTAACACAATCATGCCGATTACATCACCTTTCCTTGCCGAATATAAAAATGTAGCACGTGCATTCTTGTGAATTACAGTATATTAACACTGTCACAGCAGGAACACATATAATTACCGTATCTCTAAAACTTGAACTAATATTGAAAAAATAAGTTTCATTCGGGTTTTAGCACATTCAAAATAGTAACCTTTTGTTGATTTTATTTAGGATATTTTTGGCTGTTGATCAGTGTAAACAATACAACACTAGAACAGGGCATGATCTGAGTATACCGACACATAACTCTGCCCTATTCCAAAAATCTCCCACTCTAGCGTGCACTAAGGTATACATTAATCTGCTGAGTGAGTTGCGGAGAAGCACTAATATCCTTGCGCTGAAAAAACATCTCAAAAAATATCTGGTTGAAAAATGCTTTTACTCTCTACATGAGTTTTACTAACACATGAAAGTATCTGTTTTTTAAATTCTTTTAAGCTGTTAATCATTTCGTTATCAGTGAATTGTCTATTATCGTGGAGTAAATGTATTTTAATTTCACTTTTTATTCGAGTTTTAACGAAAGTATGTATGTTTTCTTTTTAAGCTTTTAACCATTTGTCCTCACTGCTCGATGTTTGTTGTGTTTATTTATTATGTATGTATTTCTAACAGATTCTCCTACCGCTTTTCTTTGTATCAGCTTCAATGATTTTTACCGGCTAGACGAACATTTTTTGTGATAAAAAAAGTCGCTGTATATGTACATATTTTTACCGTTACAGATTGAACACATTACGATTCTTGAGCTGTACCTATAATGTGATTTAACCTTTTAAAATGTTTTGTAATTGTAATGTCCTTATTTATTTTATAATTATAAGTATTTTTCCGGCATATTTGCTCAAACGCATATATGACCTTCAAATTGATATTGACAAGTCTTATATCATGTAACATGATAGGACAATAAACTATCTATCTATCTATCACTGCCAAAATTACAAGTCCTGCAAAATAAAGCTATGAGAATAATATTGACCAAAATTAAGTACACCAAAACAAAATCTATGTTACAAGAATTGCAGTGGATGAATATAAAAAATTCATATTTGGTTATTGTTGTATTTAAAATAAAAAAAAATCAAACAATGAATCCTTACCTAAACCAGGAGAAATGCGCCGACATATGATTCATAAGCATCGTCAGCTTGGGAAATGTCTTCTGGCACGCCTTGCACTGCAAGAGATGGACGTCCATGTACGATGATGCCTTCTGGGATAGGTCTGCATGGTGTAATTCCTGTTTCTGTTCTCCATGATACGGAGCAGCCACTTCAGAGTGCTTTCGTTTTAATCCTTGTTGCTGCTGATCTGAACCCATTTTTCTCTCTTTTTTGGACCGCTGCTCATCCGACAGCATTTCTTCCCGCTTCGTATCCTTTCTAGCGAGTGTTTTTCGAGCTGATTCACCTTCCATACACCGATCGTCGATGAGATTAGAAATATTTCTCGTTTTGGGCGATTTATTTTTATCCTTTTTTGTTTCGCAACTTCTTCTCGGGGAACCGCTTGTTCTGCACGATTCTTTTTTATCAGCTTTCGGCGACGTTTTAGTGAATTTTTGTTTGTTGTTCGTATTCGGCTCTCGGCCGTGTTCAGTACAGTCTCTGGAAACTACCTGGATAAAACTGTTCACGGATTTCAACGAATCAGATTCTTCTTGCGAGAATCCTCGCAATTCTGGAGAACTGCCTCTTCCATCGGAGTCTCCGCCGATCGATCTGTCGGTTTCATCCATCTTTTGTAAATTCACAATGCATTCGTTGGAAATCACGGAAGGCCGTTCGTTCTTTTTTGAAGAAACACTATTAATTTCTTGATATTTACCACCAGCCTGATCAGAGTTCTTCTCGTTGTCGATTTTTCTACATTCCGCTGCTGCTGGACTTTCAGTACGTTTTCCATTGTTTTTGGTAGATTTGTGTTTTTGAAGCACACGTTGAGAATCACTAGAAAACCTCCCGAGTCTATCTCTGCTCAGCTTTCGTGCGGTTGTACGTTTCCGAACCCTGATACTTTGATTTTCGATACCGCTACTGTCACTACTGATACTGATTACGCTCGACTCACTTTTTATCGTCAAACATGAAGCAGAATTCGATGGATCTACTGCTAAACTAAGTTTTTCTGGTAGATTGCAATTATCGGTACGATCAGCCTTCCTTTCAGCGTTGTTATCCAACATATCTACTATACGACGTACTTTTATTTTAGCAGACGATTCTGGTGTTGAATTTAAGGTTCCGCATGAGTTGATCTGATCTAGCATGAATATGTGCATTCCGTTATTTTCCACTGCAAGTGCGTTACTATAATACTTGGCTCTATCGTTGCTACTAAAATTATTCGTTTCTACCTGAGAACAATCAACGTGGTTTGAAAACAATGTGGTCACATCATTATTTCCAATAACTGTCTCGTTATCCCACGACACTAATCTGTAATTACTTCGGCTACTCGGATTATCCATTAATGGCAGCGATCCTACGGCTCCAGGACTTTCATCTAATTGTAGCGAGCTGTCATTTAGGTCTTCATCTTTAATGCTACTGTTATTTTCTTGGTCTTTTGAATCATTTGTAGTATATGGCACTGGGTAATCTTCTTCTTTAATGTCATTTGAGTGATATTCCGCTGTTGTCATCATTGACGATTCTACTAAACCGTCATCGCCATTAGAGACGCTCTTGTGGCCTGAAGTTGCAGTGGAGCCTTCAGACACATCATCGTATCGAATAAACTCCTTATTTCGATTTTCTGTTACGATGGCACTGGCTGTTCCTATTTTGTTGAATTCATGTGTTATTTCCGGCACCGTACTTTCAAGCGGTAATGCGTACTTTTCTTCATCGCTGCTCATACTCTCGCTTGAAATTAATGTTATAGTTTTGTTCTTTGTCATACAGTTAGGGTTGTTCAGCATCGTTGCTAATATGGTACTGTCAGATGGAGCATCTCTATTTTGAATATTACTTGCACTACGAGCATCTTCCACAGGCGCTTCTCTTGACGTAGTTTGTTTTGGCGACCTGTTAGTAGCATTCTCAATTTCATTTGGTCTACTTTCTATACGCATTACGACGTTGTTGATATCTCTGAAATTACCATTTACTTCGAGTTTCGATATTTTATCTGTATTGCCAACGGATCCTGTTGATGATGGTGCTTTTGTATTCACAGCGCAAGGAATACAAGTATCTTGTGAAGTTTTTTCCTCCCACTCCTGCGTTTCAACTTCATTCTTAATCGTACAATTACTGAAGGTTGATATAGCATCATCTCGATTCCCATCATTTGCATCCACTAAAGCGGACGTTTCAGCAGCATTACGCGAGTCTTTTTCTTCTAAACCGGCGTCGTTGGATATATTTGTTAAGGGATGCAACGCGGTACTGTTTGGAATGCCTTCATTTACAGAAGTCGTTGTTGGCTTCTCAGCAGTTCTTTCAGTATCACCTGGAAATCAAAAATAGATCCAGTGAATAGAGATGTACGGTTTCTTTTGAAACGTCTATTAAAACAAAACTTGATCGATTTTTTATTTTAGTTTTTTCCGTAGCCTCACCGCCACTAGGTGAATTTTCTGGCATATTATATAAAGGGTTGTCCAATAGGGACGCAGGAAAGTAAACGTCAATTTGACATAGACGCCATCTTTGTTTTCTGTCACCGACATGTCATTTTGTTAGTTGAATGTTTACCATTGATCGCTATGGAGTCGTATTCGATTGAAGACCGCATTAAAGTTATTCAAGAGCACTACAAAAATGGTGCAAAAATAAAAAACACGTTTCGCGCGCTTCGTGAACATTTCGGTCGCAACAACCGCCCAAACGAAACAACCATCGGTCGACTGGTGCGTAAATTCGAGGCAACAGGTTCTGTGACAAATCTGCCAGGCTCTGGCCGGCCAAGGAGCGTTCGCACACCGGAAAATATTGCTGTTGTGAAGGAGAGTGTGAGAGACGATCCGAAACAATTAACAACGCGTCGATCCCAAGAATTGGGCATTTCGAGAACCAGTTTGCTCCGCATTCTCCACAAGGATTTGAATGTACACGCCTACAAGATCCAATTGACGCAAGAGCGGCATCGGGCCGACCATTTTTCGCGCCGAACGTTCTCAGATTGGCTCCTTGAACACCGCCAAATTGATGCCAATTTTTCATCAAAAATCATGTTCAGCGACGAAGCGCATTTCACTTTGAATGGGACGGTAAACAAGCAAAACTGCCGCATCTGGGCGAACGAAAATCCCCGTGAGTATCAAAAGCAGCCGATGCATCCTAAAAAAGTGACTGTGTGGTGTGCATTGTGGTCAAAAGGCATCATCGGACCTTACTTTTTCGAAAATGCGGCCGGGGACGCCGTTACCGTCAATTCTGAGCGATATCACGTGATGATAGAGGTCTATTTTTTGCCGCAACTTGAAGGAATGGATATGGATGATGTTTATTTCCAACAAGACGGTGCAACATGCCACACAACCAACGTCAATATCCATCGATTGCAGTCCTTCTTCGGTGATCGCGTGATTTCGCGCAGAGGAAATGTGCCATGGCCACCAAGATCGTGCGATTTGACTCCCTTGGACTTCTTTTTATGGGGATATTTGAAAAGCAAAGTCTACGTCAACAAACCAGCCACCCTCCAAGAACTCAAAAACAACATCATTGCCGAGCTAAATGCCATAGAACCGACCATGTTGCAAAATGTCATAGAAAATTTCGACCATCGCGTGGACGTCTGTAAATCCAGTCGTGGTGAACATTTGAGCGATATTATTTTTCATACATAAATGGCATAAATGAACCTTCAAAATAAAGTACCCAACTTGATTTGAATATCAATATTTCTTGTGTCTCTGTACTGTAGACCGATAAGATTAATTACTGTTATAGCAAAAATAATATTGTGTGAATCATAATATACTACTACTACTCTATTAAAATTAAGCAAATATGGTTTTTACTGGAACATCACTGAAACATATTTAAATAATTGAATTCTGAAGATATTATATTTCAAAGGCAGTGAAATTCCCCTTCACGGACACCTCCTTTAGGGTGGGTTTCACCAAGGTTGTCAAATCAACAGTCCGTTATTCTCCAATTATAGGGTAACAGTCCGTTAAATACAACGAATGAGTTTAAAGTTCCAATCAACAAATTTTAGCAACCAATAGCTATGAAATGTTGAAAACAAAATACTGTCAAAGTATGAGATGACATCTTGTCATTGAAACATCACCAGCTTATTGAATATTAAGAAATTACATACATATAATTCAGTCATAATTTAAAGAAATGTTTGATTTTTTAATTAAATTCATGTTTCAATTACTATTGTTGATTTTTATTCATGTTTATATTATTTTCTTCAATTGATATGCAATTTTACTGATTTAACATCACCTCACGTGTTTTTTTTTCCTATAAACCTCTTGCAGATAGCCTACTTGATGACAGGCTCTACAAAAAAGTTCATAGATATTGCTCGTTTCCGAATATTCATTCATTTACTTGCCGTTCATCAGAACCATTATGGCACCTTAGATTGATATTCCCACAAAACCATTCAGGTCTTTTGATATCCATACATCCATAAAGTTGAATATTTTTCGTTGTTCGGGAACTGATAAAAAACTACAAATTTTCCATATTTTTCTTTTTTCACGAGTACACATTCTAGGTTATATTTATATTAGACATTATTTGAACACAGCTGATTATTGCATTTCAAGACTCATCGATTGACACATGTGTGGGATCTGTCAACCCTTGGTCCCAGTCACAAAACATAAATCAAATCCAAGCGAATAACCAAAATTTCTGTGTTATGTGCCGCGGTTATAATATGGTTCAAGATGACACACGGGTTGATGACGTCAGTTACACGAATCGCTTGAACGCGTTAGTTTTAACCGCGGTTTTGTTGCAAGTTGTTTATTTTAGAAAAGCGCGTATATAATCTCTGATTATTTTTATTATCACTTAATAATCGGTGCTTTTTCGTCTACAACTGTATATGGAAAGTTTAAATAAGAAACCTTTCATAATATTCATGGGAGAAATGTTTTTTTCAGATTTTTTTTAATGATGGAACCGTGGCTTTGTAGCTATGATAAATTTCAATTCTCTAAATTTTTCCGCATGTCAAAGAAAACATTTATTGATTCAGCAGAAATGATGAAAAAAGAAATTAGCAAAACCGTATACAGGTGGATATCATCTAGTGAGTTTATATGGTCATATTTTAATATTCTTGTGGTATATGACTACACAGGATACTTTGTTAAGCATAGGAACTACATTTAAAGTGTCCCCAACAACCGTAATGAGTATAACTAATAAGGTGCTCCACTTTATGGTAAAACTGAAGTCAGCCTGTATCAATTTTCTCAAAAATGAAGCTGAAGTACAATAACAATATCCAATACCCGGCAAAATTCTAACTTGTCACATTTCAAATAATAACCAGAAATATAAAACTACTCTTGAGTTGGGTAAATACCACAATTTTGCGGTGATAACTATGATTCGTGACGTCACGGATCTTATAACCAAACTGATAACTACACTCGCTTGAACGGATTGGTAAATACCAAGCCAAAATGGTAAATACCATTTCCATTTCGTTATCCGCTTGAAATTGATTATATACTCTGAAGAAGGTTTAATTCCATGCTATTCAATGACAACACGATGACTTGCGTGGTTGTCAGCGGCCATTTCATGAGGGTGCGACATGGTTGCCAGATTGTGCATTAATATCCCGTTTCATCCCCCTGGTCCCAGTGGAATAAGCTCCGCCAACTGTTGAAATATACTCTACTATGGTTTATAAGAGTATTCGTGGAATTTTTCCCAAAATCGTTGCACAACACTTGGAAATGCAAATGAAAATTTAAAATTATTCCCATGACGCCGCAAAGTAGCTCCGTCGGTACCTCGGGTTATGCATCTTGACAGTAAGGATGTTCGATAGGATCCTATATTTAGAAGTATCAATACATTTCACGAGTATCGTCATCTTTCGATCCGGACTGTGTCAGAAAGAGTGACTACCATTTGGCTGCGACATTACCCTGCCAAATCAGACATATCTTTCATCATTTTCAAAGAAATTGTACAAAATCTTCAAATTTGTGAAATTAGCGAGTTTCACTTCATACGTTGTTACCAGACATGCCCAAATCATCAGTTGCTGCCGTGATATTCATCCCGACCACTGCATCCCTACGGCTAGGCGATCTGTATGTTAAATTTGTATTGATAGGGCAGCAGGTTATGCTATAAATCATATGTCACAGTTTTTGTGCACTGATTGCAACGGTTAGATGATACCAAAAATATTTTCATAAATAGGAGATCTTTCCCATCTTTCCGCAATAATGAACACAAATGTTTCAAATGGTCCTTCAGCTGGGGCTCAAAAATGTCTCCTTCATTCAATGAACAGTATGTCAGGCGGTTATAAAACTCCTGACGAACTCTCAAGAGGGTAGAAGGCTGTATTTGCCCGAGCGCTTCAACGATTTTCACCTGTAGGTTATGCAAATTGTCTGCTCTCTCATTGAAAGTGAAAACAGTACTTTTCACATAACCCCACAAGAAAAAATCATTGGGCGCTAGATCGGGTGATCTAGGAGGCCATTTTATTGTTCCGTTACCGTCAATAATCCGGTGGCCGAACACACTTTCAAGGTAAGTGTGTACGATCGCCGGATTATGCGCCGGGCATCCATCTTGTTGGAACCAAATATTAGCGAGATCAATGCCAAGCTGCCTAATTGCAGGAACAATCTGCGTCTGTAGTAACGCCAAATATTTTGCAGCCGTAAGAGTTCCATCAATAAAGAACGGTCCGATAATGTTATTACCTAGAATTCCTGCCCATACATTCAGTTTCTGTGGATACTGCGTGCGGACGGGAATACTGAGGTGTTTATTTTCCCGAGACCAATACCGAACGACTGAAGGATTGTGATGACCGTGGAGAGGGAATGTGGATTCATCAGTATACAAAATGTTACCAATAAAACTTCCATCCCTGTTCGTCTTCTCCATGACCGTTTCACAAAACTCCATTCGACGGTATTTGTCTAAAGGAAATATTTCTTGAACCGTTCCAACCTTGAAGCTATGATAGCCGATGCGATGCAAAATATTTCTTGTTGTTCTGGGTGTGAGATCGGCTATTGGTACCATTTCAGCAATTTTTCTGCTTGAGCATGGCTCAGATACTTGTGCAGCGGCACAAACAGCAGTTTCGATCTCCTCCCTTTTCTCGCTAATTTTTGGTTTCCAACCTTCAGGGTGCATGCAGCTATGGCACTTATGTAAGCAGCCCACCCTCTTGAATTTTTCGTAGGTATTTATAACCGTTGCGTGAGACGGAATTGGCCGCGCGTGCTGAATTCTTCTTGCGAGTACATTTTTAAGATATTTTGGATTAAATAAAGACGCACCTTTCCTACACAAAACCCAACCGCAGAGTGAGTCATGAATCCCTTATCGCACTTGACTACGGCACGCGCGTTAACGGTAGGAAATATGTACGAATAGCGATGAAAGTAGACGAGCCGATGCGCTGTTGCCAAGAAATGATTTCCCATGTATAACAATGGTTTTTCCTAAGGTGTATAAACTTTATTCTGCAAAAGTTACTACAAACTTCATTGAAAATCTAAAAATTAAAAAAATGGGGGTTTCATTTAAAAATCTAAAGTGTAATGCAATATCTCATTTTTGGATCACCCTGTATTGTACGGCTATAGATGGAAAGACGTCCTCCTAGAAATCAAAATTGATGTGTCCGAGCGTTTTTCCCAAAATATACCAGGAGAGTCACAAATGGGGGTTGCGACCTTTTCGCTGGGTTTTAGGATCAGACTGCCTGATGGAAATGACGTTTTTCTGTGATGCAGAAGTCATGTAACATCCAAAAACAATATATCATTTTCAAATTTTTTCGCGATTACAATACTTCCTCGCCAATCGGCGTGGGAAGTAAAAGATCAGTTACCTTCACAACAGACAGCGCCTGCTACGCCACTGTTAGCATTCTCGTCACAGCCTTGTTCGGAAACGGACGGTCTCGGCTTGTACGTTCTGAGCTGGTACGGCTTTCTTTTAGAGGCGCCCTTAAAACCGAGAGGCGAGACGGACTTGTCCTTTATTTTGCCTCCTTTCGCTTCCTCTTCCCGCTTCTTGTTCTCCTTTATCGTGTTGCAGACGGCCATTCGCTTCAAGCACATTGTGACGTGCGATTGAAGCGCCGCCTTGCGTTCGTACCGCTTACCGCATCCGCCGCACATCTGAAAGTCTTCTACGTTGGTTATCCACTGTAACATATGAAGGTAGGTTGTTAAACCTTGATGGTATGTTGTCATCAAAATATACTGAGGGACAAGAAAATGTATGTTTATCACGAAAATTCTTCTCAATAAACTACACGAAATTTAACATTTAACATGGTACTATTCTCATCTCATCGCCTTCCTATACCTAGTTTTATTGATTTATTATTCTGTTCTGTTTATCCGGGTGTTTTTATTAGTATTGCATATAATTGATGCGTTGTCTTTATTCTGTATAGATCTAATATATTTATCATGTGGTTATACTCATTTTACTGGCAAAATACGTTGGGTGCTCTTTAAGAATAAGCCTTCGCCAGATGTTTTCAATATGTCTAGACGTCTAAAATTCATGAGCTTCAACGTAAGGTCAATTCAGTCTGGTTTTCTAACTTTGAAGGAGTATGTTGTTGACTGTGCTGTCGATGTCCTGGGTCTCAGTGAGACTTGGCTAACCCCAGATATTGATTCCTCCTCAGTATTTATCAACGACTTCAATGTCGTTAGAGCAGATCGAAATAGCAGAGGCGGGGGCGTCGCGTTTTATGTGAGAAATGGTATTGCCTTCAAAATATTGCACTCTAATATCACCGCAGTATTGGAAGAACTTTGGATCTCTGTAAAGGTTAATCAACGCAAATATTGTCTAGCTATAGTCTACCGTCCACCATCGGCAAACGTGCTTGACTGTTTTCATCAATTAACTGAGTCTTTAACCAACCTTTCACTCGATAATGATTACGCAATTGTCATGGGCGATTTTAATATTAATGTTTTAGTGAACGACGGCCGATCCGAGATGCTGAACTGTTTTCTAGAGTCTTTTGATCTGTCTCAGTTAGTGAAAGAGCCCACACGTATAACTTCCAATAGCCAGACAGCTATAGACTTGCTCATGGTTAGCTCTGCTGATATAATAAGTAGTTATGAAGTTGTTGACGTAGATGGAATATCTGACCATCTAGCCCTAATATTTTATGTAGATGCATCGGAGATAAGCAACCTGTGTAAATTGAGGACATATCGTGATTACTCTACCTTTAGCCTAGACAATTTCTACCATGATTTACTTTTAATAAACTGGGATTTTATATATACGTTGAGAGATGTGGATCAAATGATTGACTTCCTGAGCTCTAATATCTTGTGCACCTTCAACTTGCATGCTCCTGTCAGAAACATTCGAGTTACCAAGCCACCAGCTCCTTGGCGAACATTCAACATAAAACTCATGATGCGAACAAAAAGTGACGCATATAAAAAATTTAAACGTACAGGAACGATTGCTGCCTGGGAATTCTATAAGAAAATCAGAAATTATGTTTCTAGTGCTATTAGGCGAGAGAAAAAAGCCTACCTCGATTATGTTATGAGACATAAAAATTCGAAGACTACATGGAATATACTTAGATCTTTGAATATCGTTAAACATAACTCCATAAGTCTACCTCCACATCTTCAGGATCTCGATTCATTAAATAGTGCTTTTTTAAACGTACCTCAAACAACCAAATCATTAACTCAATTGAACCTTTTAGACAAATATGAAAACGTCAAGAATAGTGGTACTTTTCTGTTCACGACAGTTTCCCCTGCCACTGTAGCGAAATTTATCAATCGCATCAAAAGTCATGCTAAAGGCTCAGATGGCATCACAATTGATATGATCCGTATAATACATAAGCATTTGCTCAAGTATATTACCTTCATTATTAACTTTTGTATAACAAATAATCTTTATCCCTCTTCCTGGAAGAATGCTCTTGTTCTCCCTCTGCCTAAATCTAATTATCCTTCAAGTTTTTCTGATCTTCGTCCTATAAGCATTTTACCAAGTTTATCTAAGCTTTTGGAAATGGCTCTACATGAGCAGCTGCACACATTTGTTTGTCAAAATAATTTACTGACCTGGGAGGTGGCTTCAGACCATTACATAGCACCACCACTGCGCTCCTGTCTATATCGGATAATATTTATAGCGCGGCTGATCAAGGAAAGCTGTCCTGCTTAGTTCTTCTTGATTTTAGCAAGGCCTTCGATACGGTTGACCCAAATATTCTCTGTAAAAAGCTTAGATACTTTGGCCTGTCATCATCGGCTTGCACGCTGATTAAGAGCTTTTTAACTGATCGCTCACAGTCTGTCATATATGAAAACAATATATCAACTTCTTTATTCAGAAATTTTGGTGTCCCTCAAGGATCTATTTTGAGTCCCCTTTTATTTTCTCTTTATATATGTGATTTTCATGAAACCGCCAGCAACTCAATCGTTCATCATTACGCCGATGATACCCAACTTTATAACTGCTTCGATCCTGATGAATATCTGCTTGGCCAACATCAAATAAATCAAGACCTGCAGTCTATTTTTGACATATCTAGTGCTCACAATCTAAAACTAAATCATGCTGCATTTTATTTGGGCCCAAAAAGAATCGTGAAATAAATCAATATCGCATTAATATTATGGTGAATAATGAAGACATATCCTTCGTAAACGAATGCAAAAACCTTGGTATCTGGTTTGACTGCAAGCTACGCTTCACTAAACATGTTAGCCAACTATGCAATGCGTCCTATAATGTGCTTCGTCAGTTATACCCGAGTCGAAGTGTCCTGTCGACACAGCTCAAGCTTAAACTCTGCGAGTCCCTTATCCTGTCAAAATTATCTTACGGTGACTCTGTTTATGGACCTGCTCTTTTACAACGTGATGCCGAGCGGATTCAGATGATACAAAACTCATGCATCAGATTTTCTTATGGAATCCGTAAATTTGATCATATTAGTAGCGCTTTTGACCAATCGGGATGGTTTAAGATGAACAAATTGAGGAAACTGCATTGCCTATCTCTGGTACATAAGACCCTTATCCTTAAAGCGCCATATTATCTTTATACAAAAGTAAGCCTCCTCTGCCAGTACGATCAAAGATCCTCTAGGAATAAACTCATCTTACTTATCCCGCGGCATTCGACAGCATTGTTCACACGCAGTTTCTCGTACTGGGCACCCAAACTATATAACTGCTTATCAAGTGAGTATAAAGAATATAGCCTAAGCAATTTTAAAAAAAGGTTAAAGATGAGTTTAAAGCAGTCGGATGGCTAAAATTTTACTTTATGCATATCCACAGGTAATTGATTGTTTCCTTTCTCTGATAAGTGTTGTATTCTAAGTTTTTTTTTTCTCTCTCTCTATAGTTTGTGTCAATGTTTTCCAGGTCGGGTTGAAAAACAGCATAAGCTGACACTCCACCTTTTCGTCACTGTTCCTTTTAAACCAATTATTTTGTAATCGTGTGACGAATAAAGGCCATTTATTATTATTATTATTATTATTATAACTGACACCGTAAATGTATGAAAATTAAATGCTTCTTTATCACCAAACAATACACGCAGCCACCACAAAAACTTAACAGAAAAACCTGACCATTTTATCACTTGTTGTTCATGGCAAGATACATCGATATGTAAAAGATTCTTGAATTCGATTAAACATACGTAAGTGTTTAGTTTTTTTTGTCACTCCGTATACATCAAGTTGTCAGTTTTTTTTGAAAACGCTGAGACCCGTCGATTTTGTTTTCGAGGGGGACACAAGTTTGGCAAAAAATCACGTTAACACGTGCAGCCCCCTAAGCGGGGGTGACACCACCACCAAAATCTTAAATGGAAAGGGGGGGGGGGTCGAGCGATACCTTATTTTAAAGGTCTTTCAATTCCCTTTATAATGATATAAAATTAATGTACTTCAGTTCAGTAGTTTTGAAGATTTATTGATTTAAAGCTTAAATAAAACTAATACATCATCTTTAGTGGAGATCAAAACATTTGGCAGCAAAGTAATTTAAAAATGAAGAATGAACTGACCCGTTATGCAAGTAAATGTTGAAAATGGCCACCATGACTCTCCATGCAATAATAAAGATTTTGCTCAAAAAGTTGCCGCAGATTTTGCAATATCTGAGGAGTAATTTGAAGGCACTCATTCACAATTCTTTGTCGCAGGTCTTCTCATGATGTTGGCTGAGTAGCATAGATTTTGCTTTTTAAATGACCCCACATAAAGAAATCCAAAGGTGATAAATCTGGCGATCTTGGGGGCCACTAAATGGCACCTCTTCTACCAATCCATCGATCTGGAAACGTCTGATCTAAATATTTTCGAACACGTAATGCGTAATGTGGTGGGGCACCATCCTGTTGGAACATCAACCTATTCGCAATGTACCGCCGATCATTCTGATTTTCAATTATGGCTGTTAATGCAGGATCTATGGCGTCTTCCAGTAATTCCAAACACATTTCACCGGTCAAATTTCCAGGTAAGAAAAAAGGACCACCTAAATGATCGCCAAAAATACCAGCCCAAACATTTAATTTTTGTGGCTGCTGTGTATGTACGTAGCATCATCATTTTGTGCTATAGATCTCCCTCGGGAGATATGAAAATATTCCATGACAATCTGAATAGGGCTCTAAACTTTGTTTTTAGGCCAAATATAAATATAATTCTCTGTGGCGACTTCAATGTAGATTCTTATAATCATAACGACGATAATGAGGCACTTGTGAATGCACTGTCTGAGTTTGGCTTGCATCCACAGGTAGGTTGGCCAACAAGGATTGGGCGCACGTCTATCACAACGATAGACCAAGTTTTCACCAACTTCAATGATAAATGTTTGAATTGCGTTGTTGAAAATGTAATATCTGACCATAGAACAGTAGTTATAGAAATTATGGAATGTCTTCAAGCTGAGGATGCGGTAAAAGAAACAGTTAAAAGGGTTTTTGATACCCGGTCTGTTCAAAACTTCGTTTTAGACTTAAGTAAGGAAAACTGGTCACCACTGCATAGTTACCGGGATATAAATAATGCATTTGAGTACTTCTTTCGAATGTTTGACTATCACTTCCAAATACATTTTCCACTGCGTAAATGTCTGATTAAAAACAACAGCAAGAAATGGGTCGATGAAAATGTAAAGTTGTCGAGTTCATGCTTGCGTGAACAGCATATGTTGTCAACAATTATCCCTGAGTACAGACAACATTATCTAGATGCAAAAAACAATATCAGAAGCTTGTCAGAAAAACAAAAAAGGCATATTATCAACAAAAAATATCCAATTTGCAGAACGTGATGAAGGCTGCCTGGAATGTGGTTTCTGACATAAACGGAAGAAATAGAGTATCAAAGAACATTGTACTGCTTGATAATGGATTAACCCTTAGAAATCCACAAAAACTTTCTAATTATTTTAACTACTATTTTAAACAGGCTCCTTTGGATATTATTCAAAAAATATCTAAGGATACAAATCCAGTTCCAAGTGATCATACCTGCGACCAAAAATCTTTTATGTTTTTATACCCGTTCTTGCAGGAAGAATTCTATAAACTAATTAATGATAAGTTAAAAAACAAGCGTTCTTCAGGCACCGATGAAGTTCCGAATTTCTTAGTCAAGAAAATATTATTGTACATAACCAAACCTTTTGTTTTTCTAGTTAATTTATCATTCTGCACTGGTGTATTTCCAAACAACCTGAAAACAGGAAAAGTAACTCCAATTCTTAAGAAAGGAGATACTTCTTTGGTTAGCAATTACAGACCGGTGACTGTTCCATGCTGTTTTTCCAAGATTCGTGAGTATTGTTTTTTAGATCGACTTCTGCTGTTCTTGGAAAGCAATGACACTTTATCATCCAATCAACATGGTTTCCGTATTGGAAAATCAACCATGACCGCATGTCGTTCATTTATCAACAGGTTAGCCTACTGTATTGAGGCAGGATAATGCCCGGTTGGGATATTTTGTGACCTCAGTAGGGCGTTCGACTGTGTCAGTCATGACATACTATTAGCCAAACTAACAGACTATGCAATTGGTGGTTCAGCCTACCTGTGGATAAAATCGTACTTGCAGAATAGGTCACAATTCGTGGCAATAACACACAACAACGCTGGTCAACTGAAGCAGGTCAAATCGGGTATGGTTAACATAAATATAGGCGTACCACAAGGATCTACATTGGGGCCAGTGCTGTTTTCCCTTTATATAAATAACCTGGAGCAATGTTTTCCTGAAGCATATTTCACGTTGTATGCAGACGATGCCTCCATCATTATATCAAATAAAGACGAGGCTGATTTAATAAATAAATGTAACACCTTAGTGTACAACATCAATAGCTGGTTTGAAGAAAATCAGTTACTTCTTAATAGCGAGAAGACCACAGTTATAAGGTACCATAACATTCAAAAGTCGATACCAGCGATTCAGCACTGCAGAGTGGTAAAAGCACTAAGTTTTTAGGGCTCCACTTAGACCAATTTCTCAACTTTAAAGGACATTGCGATTATCTGTCATCAAAAATAAATTCACAAGCATATTTATTCAAGAACCTGAGATCTGTTTTCACAGAAAATCAGCTTTTGATGTTGTATCATCGTCAGGTTGAGTCTCGCATGCTGTATGCTTTGTGCTTCTGGGGTTCATCGGTGAACGCTTCTAAGGTGTTCCTAAGTCAAAAACGGCCGGTGAGGTGTATGGTGGGAGTAAGCAGCACTTATAGTTGCAGGGAATTATTCAAGAGATTAAAAATAATGACACTGCCTTCGCTTTTTCTCTACAATATGGCTATCTATACTTTTTTAAACAAAGATGATTTCACCTTGAATAGTCATATACATCAAATGGGCACTCGCAGACAAAACGACATCCATATACCTTTTGCGCGTTATAAGTTAGGCAGCAGATCACCATGTATTTTAGGTCCTAAAATTTTTAACAACCTGCCCGACTCCATAAAAAGGATGACCTCAATAGGCCAATTCAAATCTGAGTTGAAAAGCTACTTTATAAGTAACTGTTTTTATGCAATTAGCGGCTTTGTCAGTTTTTAAATATCGTTTTTTATCACTAATTTTAACTTGTTTGTTGTTGGATGTTATTTGTTTGTTTTTTTGTTTATTTACTTTGTACATATTTACTTATTGTATCTTTTTGACGAAACCTATACATGTTCATGCATGTCTGATGGAAAATAAATTTATTATTATTATTATTATTATTATTATTATGAACCTCATGATAAATTCTGGGACCAATATCGGCAGTTATGACGATTTACTACGCCATTTAAGAAAAAGGAACATTCATCGGAAAAGCAAGTGTTGAATAGAAAATGTTCATCGTTTATAATGCGTTCACTCAAATCTTCACGAAATTGTAAAACGCCGATCAAAATCGTCTTCATTAAGTTCTTGTACCAGGTGAATTTTATCCGAATGAAAACTATGTGCCTTTAGAATCCGTTGGACAGTACGTCGACTAACACCACACACAGTCTCCAATTTGCGGGTACTTAACGTAGGATCTACATAAACTTGCCCTAAAACCCCCACTTCTATTGCTTCGTTCCTTATGGGATCTTCAATGTTGCGTTTTTAATTGGCGACTGACCCAGTTTCCCGAAATTTAGCTGCTGTTCTATTAGCGCTCTGATTATTTCCGAAAAATATTTCAATAATTTGAACTCTTTCTGCTGTGGAATATACCATGGTTAAATTATGTAATAAAGCGTTACAAGTTATTTTAGCAACAAAGTTTGGTCAAATCAATCGCAAACTAAGTACTAAATTCCTATTCAAAATAAGTACGAGATATTTGCTTATCTTTCTTCAAGAAATAACTTTTTTGCCACAAAAAAAAACGCCCCAATAGCTATTTTCAACAACAAAATGATAAACAAACCATGAGCGTAGTGAAGAAAAGCATTCACTTATTAAGTGAATTCTTTTAGTAACATTTCTTCTGAAAGTAGTACCAACTAATCTGATGTACCTATTAAAGTCTACTTTAAGCTTTAAATCAATAAATCTTCAAAACTACTGAAGTGAAGCTCATGTATTTTACATCATTATTAAGGGAATTGAAAGACCTTTAAAATAAGGTATCACTCGACCCCCCTTTCCATTTAAGATTTTAGGGTGACACCAACACGTGTTAACGTGATTTTTTGGCAAACTTCCCCCCTCGAAAACAAAATCGACGCGTCTGAGCGTTTTTCCAAAAAAAAAAACTGAGCTGCCAGTAAATGCGTCTGTTTCGTTTTCGATGCGCCACCCTGTATAATAACATATCAATGTAAAAGTCGATATAAGAAATCACTTTACCTGGTATTACTGTTAAGTGATATCAAGATAGTTCAATCAAAAAAAGATTTACCTGATTTTCTTCATCTGGTTCTTCAACATCTGCGGGTGTAACATTATCTTTCTTCTTTTTTGGACAATGATCTTTCCTTACGACACTGTTATGTATCTGTTGCCTCAACCTTAAAATAATAGTAAAACTAATTTATATGTGTTTATATAATTATGAGGAAGTTTTGATTTACAATTAATATAAATTTTGTTAACCAAGACTTCTGCGCAAAGAAATTTAAATAGGTACCCAGTTTTTACTATAAAATTTAATTGCAAAAGTTATACAAACTCCTAAAATCACTGATCATTCATGAATATGTTTTGAAGTTGAAAGTATATTTGATGCTAACAAGGTAGCAGAAATTACTAATAATTCCTGAAATAAAAGTCGTATATTATTATTATCTATATAAAATTACGAGAAGCTCTTTTACTGCAAGATATGACTGAAATGTTTGTTGATGTTGATACTATGCAAGCCTATTGGATACTGTTGAATTTTGCATGAAAGAAGCTTCAGTCAAGACAACAATTTATAAAAGGAAAAATCCAAAACCTTGGTTTTCATAGACGATGTTTCTAAATTAAATAGAGATTACAGATACAAAAATTTTATGATTACTGGCAGTAAAAATGATTAGCTTGAATTCACAAGATCAAGAAACCAGTCCTACGAAATGAAAAAAAATATTACAATACCAAAATTGATGACAGTAAAAATAATAGCAAACAGATGGGAGAAACATTGTTTCTCCTATTAATAATAATAATTTATTCACATCAATTACAAATTGTGAATAAACTGATATGCCACAACACAATATATATACATATAACATAGTAATTGCAATGAATTGATTGGACTAAAAAAAATCTACATAATATAAATGTAATAGGTATGTACATTAATTTTGTATCGTAGAATAACAATGAAGAAAAGATATTTATATGTTAGTTTGTTATAAGTTACATTATGTTAATATCAGTATTCAATAGACGCTCGTACAAATATATTTTTAATAATGATATTTTTTTTTCTAATATATTTTGATGTTATGATATAATTTTGAACCCAAGTATATAGTAGATTTCAACATTATTTCCTTTTTTGGTGTTGCAATAATTATTTGTTTATTTTTATTTCTAGTATCATACTTTACTTTTTATAAATGTTCGAATGTTTGTTTTTATGGAATTCTAATATAACATTATACCAAAATATTTTTTTATATATAAAAGTTTTGATTCTATAAACAGCGATTTGGAAAATTATGTTGTTATGAACAGTTTTTGTATTGTTTGTAAATAATTTAGACGGTTAGTATTCGTGGATCCCCAGATAATAATTTAATATACTGAGTGACATATAAATCCGAACACCCAGTTTAAATGGTTTTATTTTAATAAAAGTTGGTGAATGTATTTATCTTACTGTAAATAACAAGTGAAAAAATTTTCAGCCTTATCAGTTGGACACTCCGGTTTTTATACTGCTTTTTTTTAATTCACTAACGCTCTAAAAATGAATATTTCAGCCGCAGTAAAGAATCAACGTTGGCGGATTTTGGTTCTTGACATCCTTTACGATCGGTTACGATGCCTAGAGTACGGAGACCTGTACGATTTCGTCAACTTAGTGAGTTTGATAGGGGCCGTATAGTGGGACTTCGGGAAGCTGGACTTTCTTTTCGGGCAATTGCAGTTAGAGTGCAAAGAAGTGTAGACACTGTGGTTAGGTGTTGTCAGGCATGGCTTCGAGAAGGCCGTACGCAAAGAGCAAGGGGCACTGGACGCCGCCGTAGAACTACAGAGCGTTAAGATCGCCGCCTAAGATTATTGGCCTTAAGGGACCATTTCTCCACTACTCATTGCAAATGAATGGTTTGCAGAACACGGAAGACCTATTGGCATGCGAAGTGTTTACCGACGAATGAGAAGTTTTGGCTTGTTTTCATACCGGCCACACTGGGTCCTCCCTTTAACTCGAGAACACCGACGTAATCGCCTTGAGTGGTGCAGACAACGGTCACTCTGGGATCAGGAATGGAACAGTATTGTCTTTAGTGACAAGTCTCGATTTTGTTTGGGCATGCACGATGGTCATGCCAGGGTTAGAAGGCGACGTGGTGAAAGGAGGAATCCACAGTTTTTTGTTGAAAGACATGTTCATCACACTGTTGGAGTTATGGTTTGGGGTGCTATAGCTTATGGTTCCAGGTCACCTTTAATCTTCATCAGAGGTAACATGAACGCGCAGCGTTATATCCACGAAGTTCTAGAACCCCATCTTTTACCCTATCTTGACACCCTGGCAGATCCAACTTTCCAACAAGATAATGCCCGACCACATGTTGCAAGAGCCAAAATAGACTTCTTTCAACATAATGATGTCACATTGTTACCATGGCCACCAAGATCTCCCGACTTATCCCCAATTGAGCACGTGTGGGATATGATGGGTAGGAGATTGCTCAATTTGCAACGTCCTCCTCAGACTCTAGAAGCACTTCGAGAGGAGTTGGTGGTTGCCTGGAATGAGATACCACAGGAGGACATTGACAATGCGTAGCACATCAGGGTGCATCCACACATTATTAAAGGTCAAAGGGCTTTAAAGCAGTGCAATCATTTTGAAATTTTTATCATTTACTTATTATGCTTCATTAAGTACTTATACAAAATTTTATTAAAATAAAACCATTTAAACTGGGTGTTCGGATTTATATGTCACTTAGTATAGGTTATGTAATGTTTGATATAAAATTTTTAATTGAGTTTCACTGAACATTTGTCGGTAACAGCTGAATTTATATAATAAATCTTATCTTTTAATGTATATGATTGTTCATCCCAACGAAGATGGCAGTCTAAAGGAATTCCGAGACAGTTATGATTTAGTTTACGTGTTATATATTCATTTTGGAGACTTGATTTCGTTATATCTAGCTGATTATATAGGGTTAATTTATTTGTGTAAGAAGAAGAAATACATAATCTAAAATGAAGGTCGACGATGGGGTAATTACAAATAAAAAATAATAGCGGATCCAACGAATGCCTATTTCATAGAAAGTATCAACGACATTGTAAGATCAATTATTGAAGGGGATCCCAACCAATGTCCCATCAGATCAGATTATAATGCATCTTTCAGTGAGTTTACAATAATTAACATTAATCGTCTCAAGAAGATTAATTCAAAATTGATTTCAAATCAAAATAAGAGTGAGATTTTGTCTAAAACGTTGCTTAATGAATGTTTTGGTATTATTGTAACATAGCCCCTGTTTTGAAAGTTAAGAATTCTGAGTTGTACACTAATATGCGGCCAATAAATGTTCTGCCAGATGCTGACAAAGTCTTTGAAGAAACATTTTAACCAAATTTCCAGCTGGATTCAAGAAGGAACACTCAACCGAAACGGCAATACAGATAGTTTTAGAGGACTGGATGAGATGTATGGACAATAGGAAACATACAGTGACAGTGTTTTTGGACTTCAAAAGGGAGTTTGAAACTATAAACAGAGGTAAATTACTTACAAAATTGCATCACTATGGATTTAAAGGATCTGTATTCGAAATTCCACAATACTACTTGATTGACAGAAGTCAAAAAACCAAAACTGGATCTACATTATCAAGCTCAAAAAATATTTCTGTTGGTGTACCACAAGGTAATAAACTAGGTCTATTACTTTTTATTTTATATATTAATTACATTTGTGATATTTTATATTATTCTAAAATTCAGATATTTGCAGATATACATATCAGATGAAAATATGGACACTGCTTTAAAAATGCTAAAAATTATAAATTATTTAAATGTAAATAAACTAAAATTGAATACTTATAAAACAAAATGTATTCTAATAGGGAAATACCTAAATGAAAACACTACCACAGTTACGATAAATCGTGAAATAATTGAAAAGGTTGAATCAATTGAATATTTAGGTATATAGGTATATTGATAGTAAACTAAAGTTTGAAGATCACTATGAATACATTATTTAAAAAATTGTCACAAAAATTACTTTTAGGGGGCTATGGTCTTAGTACATATTCAAAAAAAAAATAGTTTATAAAACAATGATTCTACAGCATTCAGTATATTGTTCAACTATCTTGTCCACTGCCGATGAAGATGTGTTCTACACCAAAATAAAATCTATGCTACAAGAATTACAGTGGCACAGCATTTAGAACACTACATAGAATTGAATAATCATTACAATTATTATACAAGATGAAATATAAATTGTCATTTACAAAGTTGCAATAATAATATATAACTAATCAATATTTCAGAAAGGATCACTTGAATTTGATAAACTAAAATTATTTAGTTTAGATATAAAGCCTACTTGTAATTTGAAGATTTTTAAACGAAAATTAAAGGAATATTTCATAGACAGTGAACATTCTTATAGATGCAAATTTTGTCTTTCTAAATATCTGTTGTGTAATTTTTATATTTTTTTAAAAGAGTGTAATTGTAACAATCACTAAAAGTATCTAGTTATGTGAATGACAGATCTGAATAGGGGCCTGAGTTTTATCAAATTTACACCAGATTCATCACTGCCCGAGTTAGACTAATACAAAGATGTAATTTTCTGATCACCTCAGTAGACGTCAAAACGTAATGGATACTCGTGAGGGTTTAGTCCAGTCCACATGTTTATAAATTTGTCATAAATTAGTTGCAAGTGTCATAAATTAGCGTTAGAGTAGTAAATTAGACTTTGCCCAGTAAGAACGGTAATTACTTTTACAGCATTCTCTCTATCAAAATCCGCCGAACTTTTCCTTCAACCAAATAGCTTTTAATAAATATAACATTTCATCTACGATATCGCCGGTCTTGACGAAAAAAAAAATTTTGAAACTAAAGCATTGAAATGAAACATCTAAGAATCTATCATCCAAATACTAATACCAAAATCAGCTTTTAAAAATTCGTTACCTTCTAATTTGCTGAGAAGTCTTTCTGTGCACCTTCAAAAGATGCCTATAGACGCACCAGGCATTCGCAAAAGGATCCTTACAGTCAGGGCATATATACACAAGTTGTGTTCGATTGTGTTTGTACTTTAAGTGGTGGTTGAGCGTTTTCTTCGTGGAAAACTTGATATTGCACTGTGTGCAGAACAGCCCACCTTTCGGAATCTTGGACAGCTTATTTGTTGCGAATTCGCAAACTCTACCGTTCGAGTCTAGAACCGCTTCATTTTCATCCAGGATGCTATGAATTTCCATAACCTGTAAAGAAAAAAAATTTGCAAATTCTTTGCAGCCCAATCGTCTTCTGGATGACTGCAAATTCATATTTAATTTACTTGGGTCGGATGGCGTTGGCCTCTTCTTGCTGCATTTGATATGAAATACTTTTAGTCACTCAATACCTCTCAAAACTTACTTAACCTTAACTGACCCACATATACTAAGTGACATATAAATCCGAACACCCAGTTTAAATGGTTTTATTTTAATAAAATTTTGTATAAGTACTTAATGAAGCATAATAAGTAAATGATAAAAATTTCAAAATGATTGCACTGGTTTAAAGCCCTTTGACCTTTAATAATGTGTGGATGCACCCTGATGTGCTACGCATTCTCCAACGCGCCTAGGCATGCTTCTGATCAGGTGGTCAATGTCCTCCTGTGGTATCTCATTCCAGGCAACCACCAACTCCTCTCGAAGTGCTTCTAGAGTCTGAGGAGGACGTTGCAAATTGAGCAATCTCCTACCCATCATATCCCACACGTGCTCAATTGGAGATAAGTCGGGAGATCTTGCCGGCCATGGTAACAATGTGACATCATTATGTTGAAAGAAGTCTATTGTGACTCTTGCAACATGTGGTCGGGCATTATCTTGTTGGAAAGTTGGATCTGCCAGGGTGTCAAGATAGGGTAAAAGATGGGGTTCTAGAACTTCGTGGATATAACGCTGCGCGTTCATGTTACCTCTGATGAAGATTAAAGGTGACCTGGAACCATAAGCTATAGCACCCCAAACCATAACTCCAACAGTGTGATGAACATGTCTTTCAACAAAAAACTGTGGATTCCTCCTTTCACCACGTCGCCTTCAACCCTGGCACGACCATCGTGCATGCGTAAACAAAATCGAGACTCACCACTAAAGACAATACTGTTCCATTCCTGATCCCAGAGTGACCGTTGTCTGCACCACTCAAGGCGATTACGTCGGTGTTCTCGAGTTAAAGGGAGGACCCAGTGTGGCCGGTATGAAAACAAGCCAAAACTTCTCATTCGTCGGTAAACACTTCGCATGTCAATAGGTCTTCCGTGTTCTGCAAACCATTCTTTTGCAATGGACCTGGTAGTGGAGAAACGGTCCCTTAAGGCCAATAATCTTAGGCGGCGATCTTCACGGTC
>CAVLJG010000008.1:89677027-89972163 GCA_963669975.1 Acanthoscelides obtectus
CGAAGAGTCTACTACTGGGGCCACCGCTGCTGCCTAAAGTATAAAGGCGGCAAATAAATTTGGGGAATGTTTTGGAGTTGAGACGAAGCCACAGAATGTCCTTCCGGCCTAATTTGGGAAGCTAAGATGATGTGCAGACTCTGAGATGTTTGTCTCCGCCAAGAAAAGCATGGCGGGACGATTGGATTGCAGGTAGTGATGAACACATCAATGTTGCTGTGAATCTCGCAGATGTTGCTGCCTCATCCCTCACATTTCATTGCTCCATTCCGTTTTAGGTACAGACCATAGAGGAGAGAGACATCGTTAAATAAATAGTAAGTTTCACTATTTTGAAAATGCTCTGTGAAATTCTTATATTTCTTATAATTTGCTTGGATTTCTGATAAATTAGCTCGATTACTAAGCGATATTAATTTGTCGTCTCCACAACTGTCCCTAAATGGGTATATTTTTGTTTATATGTCTGCCTGGGATTACAATATTTCCATCCCTTATTAGTGACAAGTAAAAAATGCACTGATGTGGGAAAGTATATTTACGTGTCAAAATATAATAAAAACACTTTTAAAATCACATTTTAATAATTATTGGTAATATGCACATAAAAATAAAATACATTAGCTGTACACTTATATCTCGTAATGAACAGTATAAGTGTAAAGAACATCAATATTCAAAAGCCAGAAATCAGTATCACGCTTTCCTCAACTTCATATTAGTCTCAACAACTCAATTCATGGTATGTACAAATCTAACTAAAAGTTATTCGTTTTTAAGGTTTTGTAAACATAAATATACCGACTATCATACATCCTAACTGTGGTATAAACATTAAAAAACATATACAGCAGAACTACACAGTCAGTTCAAATAATACTTCTAAGGCATCCAGAGTCATATCCATGTAACAATAATTCTTTTTTAGCAAAGAGATTCAGTCGGTGTCAAATGACTTGACTGACTTTAATTTAATCATTGTATACAAAAAAAAACGTGCATGAAGAATTTTATACTAGACCCTATAATTTTTAAACGAAAATTTGTATCCGAGCCCATGATACAAACAAGTTAAACAGATATTAATTTATAGCAAGATATCTTGTTGAAGGTGCCTGCCAGTGCTGAATATTACTTTATGATAATTTTTTATAAAGTGTATACCGGGTGATTCACAAGTCGTGACCAATAATGAAACATCATACACAGAGCCGCATTTTAAGGGAGGGTCTTCCATGTAAAAATTTTCTCTCGAGGGCTCCATTAAAAAGATACTGGGTGTTGAAGTTTTAATATTTTCAAAACCGTCAACTGGACGGATTGATTTGGTTTTGTTGTCAGATAAATCGCTTTTTATGAGGAGTGGAACCTTTAATTCTCATAATGAACATATTTGGTCGTTAGAAAATCTCCGTTCTGTAAGAATCCACTCGTTTCAACACAGACTTTCTAGAAATGTCTGGTGCAGCATTTTCAATGCAAACTCATACTTAGCTTTTCTAGAGAATTACATAGAAAATGTGTTAGATAATGTTCCGTTAGCAACGAGAGGACGAACGTGGTATCAACTCGACGGCCTCCCACCGCATGTTTGTCGTGACAACCGCATAGTCAAATAAATAATCATTTTGGAGAAAGATGGATTCGCAGAAACGGACCTGTACATTGGCCTGCGAGCTCTCCTGATTTGAACCCCCTGGATTTCTTTTTGTGGGTCGCTTTTAATATCTTCGGAAATACGTTTTTTTTTAAAAAAGATCTCGCACTTGTATCTGTCAGAATGGTGGTCTTTTTTAACATTTATTTAAACAAAGCTTCAATTATTTAATTTGTTTTTTTTTTATTTTTACGAAAACAATGCACTTTAGAAAAAAACAAGAGTAATTTATTTGTAGCAAATTGAAGGTAAAATTCGAAAACTTTCGCGTTTCGAAAAAAAAACAGTGGTGCACTATTTTTATTTGGAAAAATAACTAATTCCCTGTATCTCCGCCACTGAAGGCACGTTAATTTTAAGTAAATAAGTTTGAATGTGGACAATACTTAGGCAAATCCTCATAACAAATTTTAGGTCATTCCAGTAACGGTTTTGAAGATATTTAAAAAATGTTTTTATTTTTAAACTAAACATGCCGTATCTTTTTAATGAAGTCCTTGAGGAAAAAATGTTAGAAGATGCGGTCCTGTGTATGATGTTTCATTTTTGGTCACAACTTGTGAATCACCTTGTATATATAAAAACCAATCAGAATTGAAATAAAGTTAGACTTATTTTTCCTTAACATTTTTCACGTGATTCATGCATTGAAAGTATATATAAACGTTATTAGATGACCCATATTTTTTTCTTACAGAAAATAAGTTATGTCTAGTAGCCATGTGTTCCTAATCTATAATAAATAGTATTCGTCAAATAGTAAATTTATTATTCTGAATTCTGTATTTTTTACAATTCTTGCTTCCTCCAGCTGTCCCTCTATTTATCTGCCCTTCTATATTGCTCAGCTGCTCAGCTTAAAAAAGGCCTTTAGAATATACAACATAACACAAAAGTCCTGGAATGGCTCTGTATTTTCTCAGATAAGGCATTTTTGGTCATGACTTCAGTAAGTTTTAGCAAGGAATGCAACGGTGACCTTTAATTTGATCTTCACCTTGAGGTTAATTTACGGCCAACTTCATTTTTTTCAAATAGAAACCAGAAAAACAAAGTTTTACGCTCAGACACAATTAAAGTCCAAGGTCAGGATGACTACTTAAGGTCAAATGAAAATCAAATGTGTGCTGCTAGGTAAACCACAGGATTAGTGATGAATATAACTATCAAGGTCAGGCCTGTAGTAAATTTTGACGATTGATCTTGGATTTGACCTTAAGCTTCACCTTAAGGTCATTTCAAGGTCATTTTTTCCTCAAATAGAAACCTGCAGGAACAGTATCGGTTAAGAATCATTTGTAACGAGCACCGTGAAAACTTACCCAAAGATCTGACCTTGCCAGTTATTTTCGTCACTGTTCGTGTGAGATTTCTAGAATCTTTCCTAGCAGCACACATTTGGCCTTTATGTGACCTCTAGTGGACACCTTGACCTTGAATTCTAATACACATTTCATCATGATACTTCCTGCTCTCTGGATTATCAGCATCAAATGAACGTTTCTATTTGGAAAAAAAGTGTTGATCTTGAAATAAACTTGAAAGTGAGATTCAAGGTCAAATCCAGGATCACCGCTATCTGTGAAAATTTATTAAAGACCTGACTTGACCAGTTATCTTTGTCACGATTTCTGCGAGATTTCTTGAGGTTTTCTTAGCAGCACATATTAGACCTTTAACCCGTTTGTCCTCCAGTGGTCATCTTGATCTTGAATTTTAATACATATTCGAATGTAAAATATCCCGCTACTCCCATTGCGGCATCAGAAATAGGGGTTTCCACTAAAAAAATTAAATTGACTTTGGGTAAGTTTCAACGGGGGAACTACGGTGCTGGTTACAAATTATTTTTAACCGATACTGGTCCTGCGGGTTTCTATTTGATAAAAATTAAATTAAAGTGACCTTTAAGGTCAAATCTAAAATCACTCGTCAAAATTTACTAAAGAACTAACCTTGATAGTTGTTTCCATTACTAATCCAGTGAGATTTATAGAGGTTTTCTTAGCAGCACGTACTTGAGCTTTATTTATTTTATTTATTTATTTATTTATTAGATTTATTTATTTAGATGGTACCCCGACCTTGAACTGTATATGAACGTAAACTTTTCCGCTCTTTCGATTGCCAGCATAAAAAATTTAAAAAAAATAAGGTTGACTTGTAGGTCAAGGTCAAATACAAGAGCACTGTCATTCCCTCGTTAAAATTTGCCAAAGACCTGACCTTGGTAGCTATTTTCATCACTCATCCTGTGGGATTGAACGAATTAACGTCGAAAGTCAAGGTGAAATTCAAGGTCGCCGTTGACCTGACCTTGATCTTTTCGAAAAATACCTTTCACGAAAAAATACACACCCATTCCGGGACTTTTGTGTGACGCTGTATAAGTACCTTCAAGATTCTCCTATATTGGACAGAGAGTGTTTATGTAACACTATAACGGCAAGTTCTACTGTTTACACATTTGGCGAAATATCAAACCATTTTGCCCCACTTTCGAGAGCATTTTCGCCACGCCGAAGCTGGGAAATAAGTCTTGAAGCCATTTAAAATAAACTTTTGTTAGAAATACAGCAGACGCTCGATAACGTAAACACGGGATAATGAAAACTTGCGCTAATGTAAACACAAACTTAGTTCTTTAGGATCAAACGGAACAGCGATAACGTAAACAATGTGTACGGTCGATAACGTAAACAACTCTCGGCGCACGGAAAACTCAAATTTTACAAAGAACGTGCAATACATTTGGAGGTCCGGGAAAAAGAAAACTTAAAAAAATGCGAAGGCACCTAAAATGGAAAATTCCCTGTATAAGTGGTTTTTAAAACAACGGGAAAATCATGTCCCAGTTAGTGGCGAAGTACTTAAACAGAGAGCGAGACTGTTAAATGAAAAACTGAAAGAAACTGAAAATTTCGTAGCTAGTGATGGCTGGCTACAACGATTCAAAACAAAATATGGAATTCGACAGCTGTCTATATCTGGTGAAAAATTATCAGCACAACCACAATTAGTGCAACCATTCAAAGAAAAATTGATGAAAACAATTACCGAGCTATATTTAAGAATGGAACAAATTTACAACGCAGATGAAAGTGGCCTTTATTGGAAAATGTTACCAGAGAAAACCTATGCTGCATCATTTGAAAAATCTGCCCCGGGAAAAAAGCCGGAGAAACAACGAATAACGTTTCTAACCTGCACTAATGCTAATGGTTCACACAAAATAAAGCCACTGGTAATTGGGAAAGCAAAAAATCCCCGCGCTCATTTAAAAATGTTAATATCCCTGTTGATTATGACTGTTCAAAAACCGCTTGGATGACTAGCAGTATATTCCTGAAATGGTTCCACAGGTGCTTTGTCCCTCAGGTATGACAATCAATTATCACAAATGCTCTACTCATAATTTGAAGATGTGTTTTCAATTTGTAGGTAAAAGGTTTCCTAAAACAACAGAAGCTTCCAATAAAAGCGTTGTTACTATTGGATAATGCACCAAGTCGTCCTCCCGAGCAACAACTGAGGAGCAGGGATGGGTCAATTTTCGTCATGTACATGCCGCCCAACGTAACACCGTTAATTCAACCGATGGACCAGAATATAATAAGACTCACCAAACTATACTATAGGAAGTTTCTACTTTCGTCTGTCGTATCAAAGAATCCTGAAAACTTACCTGAGGCTTTAAAAAAAGTAACATTACGAGCTGTTTTAGATTTACATATGGCCTGGAAGGATCTTAAGCAGCAAACTATTCAAAAATGTTGGAACAATCTCTTTTGTACCAATAATGAAGATGATGAAGAAGACGATGTCCCCTTAAGCGTAGTTAGAGAACGTTTGCGATCCAATAATGATAATGTTATTAGTGTGTCATTGGATGTTGTTGATTTATTGAAAACAGTGAATCCCAACATTGTTTGTACTCCTGCTGATATTAATTTATGGAACGAAGATAAGCAGACGAATGATGCTGATAAGGAGGAGGATATGGACAGTGAGGATGATAAGGAGGAGGATATGGACAGTGAGGATGATGAGAACGATCCCATTGAAGTCAGAAGTGTAGTGACTGACGCGCAAGCTATACAAGTTTTTAACCAAGCTTTAGATTGGGCTGAAAGAAAAGAAGTTTCATACACGGATATTTTAATTCTTCGTAAATTACGGGCGCAGGCATTGGAAGACAATGCTAAGCGCAAATTTACGCAGACAAAAATTGTTAATTATTTTTATTCTAATTAAAAAAATACTTATCGCTGTTAGAATATTTGTTTATTTTGTTATAAATAGTATGTTAAAACGTTTCTTTTAGTAAATCAAATATTATATAAATCACGTTCGCTAATGTAAACATTTCGATAATGTGAACCACACTTGGATTAAATTAGTTTACATTATCGAGCGTCTGCTGTATAAGCATTTATACCCCTACTAAATTCCGCGAATGTTACTTGTTATTCATAATTATATTTTTGGACTCAATGTCAAATAGAGAGTGGTTGGGTGTTGTCTATTGTTTTGACGTACAACCAAAACCTAATGAAAACGTTTTCTTTCTAGGTTTAAGAGGTAAGTAGGGTAAATGAAATGAAAAATGAGAACTGAGATGACGCATCAGTTCAACCCATAATTTCGGACGCGCGAATGTGGCATTAGATTAGGTGGAATACGTTAATCAATGATTAACCTTTTGTGCCTTTTATGTTTATTTTACGTTTGTGACTTAAGCTTTTCAGTGGAAATGAAAAAATATATATCAGATGACAATGGATAGATAGATAGAATTAGTGAATCGTCCATTTTTTTTTGAGCAAAGCTAAAAAAGTAACAGGTACATTATAACATTATCAATACAGAGTTTTTAGTACAACAAAAATAATGAATCGTTAAGCCTCCCGTTATGTTATTAATGATAGTGATAGCAAATAAGGATGTTTGGAAAAACAAGAGTTTTTATGACTACTAAAGTGAACCGTGGTAATTTGAGACTACTGACAGCCATGATGGGGGTGCTTATTTTTTTCGATTTTGTGTCTAAACCGGACAAAAGATGAATACGTTAATAAACCATACAACCAAGCGAGGGTCCAGGGGGGGGACTCATGGGGGATTATCATGTCTTCCTGGCCATACGGTTTTGGAAAGGGAAATGCTGCCCCAGATGCACCTTAGTGCCGTGGCACAGCTGGCGAAAGTAACGGATAGTGGCAGCTACATTAGTAAGAAGCTTTGCGTTTCGGTTGCTTTTGTCGTTAAGAATGCCTTTAACATGGCACAATGGCAAAACAACCGTCGAATCTCTCTCGATATGTTAGATACTCCTAGCTATCTAGTGAACATGATAGCTATTTTGACGAGAGGTCAAAAGACGATTAAGGTAACCATGGGAGTGTCGCAGGGCACTGTCCTAGGGCCATGCTTTGGTACGTGTTCTACTATGGGGTTCTTTGGTTACAGATGCTGCCGGGAATTCGCTTGATAGGGTATGCTGATGATGATAATGACCAGCAAGAAGAGATATACACTTTAAGGACTATTGGCATACTGGATCACGAGAATTATCGTATGGATGGAATAAAGGCCAAAAATGCAATTAGGTATCCGAGTGTGTGGCTTGACAAAGATCTGAAAATGTTTGAACATATAAGGCGCACCACTGACAAGGTAAATAAGGTCGTTCTCACATTTATGATACGGCTAATGCCATCTAACGGATTTTGGAAGGGGTGCCAAACTCGATTATGCTGTACGGAGCTCCTATATATAACAAGGGCTTGAGGAAAAAGAAATAGAGATAGCTAATATTACGAAGTGAAAAAAAGTGCTGCGCGTGGTACAGAACGGTGTCGTTCGATACACTGCTGGTATCCCGCCAATTGATTTGCTCGGTTGTACATGTACATAGGTTTAAAATATGTATGTGTACGATAGAGAAACCTTGGGCTGTGCGGCGAACGACTGAGGAGTTTTAGTGAGTATTCCATCTCTGAAGAATCTCACACTTCGAGCAGGAAGGGCTGGCAGGACAATACTGCCGAGTTTTTTTGCCATGGCTATAAAAGCTTTCCCGGTGTCAAAAAAAACCCGAGACGAAAATCTTCCTGAACATGAATCCAGTGGATTTTATTTTTACAATTGATGAATAATGCATCTTCAAACTGGTGTCTCAACCTTACTGCCAACTTTTCTCGTTCAGGAAAAATTGCCACTTATTTCCCAACCAAGTATTACAAAGTAAAACTTTGCTCAACTTTAACTGGCTGTACTGGAAAAAAATGTACTACGAGAGTTTGGCAAGTAACCTTAAAAGTTGGCGCATTTAATAAGGATTCCAAAATGGTATAACACTTAGAAGATTACTCGTTAATTTATGCACAATTTTTATTTGAAGAAAAACTGATGAAAATTTTTCAAAATTTCCTAATTAAACAGCGATTATGAAAACGCACAAGGACCCTTAAGGATAACTGTTTGCACAACAGTGGGCGTCAAAATGCTGCTGCTGATGATTTACCTTTACAGCAAATGCTCAAACTGTTTTCCTTCAGCCGCAATACACGCTCGACATCTTAAAAAAGATCGGGTTATTAAACGAGCGAATGCACGGTTATTAATAAACTCAGCTGCTTCCAATAGTCTTTGCCGTAGCTCAGCTACATTTTGAATCGGCTTGAAATTCCCCTTTTTCTTTTACAGTTCCCCAGTAAAAAAATCTAAAGGATTCAAATCAGGTGATCGGGCTGGCCACGGTATTGTACCAGACCGCCTTATCCATCTGCCTGGAAAGTTTTGATCGAGATGCTCTCTCACTAAGAGTGCATAGTGCGCTGGGCAGCCATCATGCTGAAACCACATGTCCCTGTAAATACTCAGTGGCACGTCCTCCAATAAATTTTCTAAATGATTTTGCAAAAAACCTAAATAAACCTCAGCAGTCAAAGTCTCTGGGAACTCAAACGCACCGATTATTTTACCATTTAAAATTCCTGTCCAACGGTTTATCTTGAAGCGATATTGAGATTTATCTTCTCTCATCAAATGTGGGTTTGCTACGTATCTCGATCAAAACTTTCCAGGCAGATGGATAAGGCGGTCTGGTACAATACCGTGGCCAGCCCGATCACCTGATTTGAATCCTTTAGATTTTTTTACTGGGGAACTGTAAAAGAAAAAGTGTATTTCAAGCCGATTCAAAATGTAGCTGAGCTACGGCAAAGACTATTGGAAGCAGCTGAGTTTGTTAATAACCGTGGATTCGCTCGTTTAATAACCCGATCTTTTTTAAGAAGATGTCGAGCGTGTATTGCGGCTGAAGGAAAACAGTTTGAGCATTTGCTGTAAAGGTAAATCATCATCAGCAGCATTTTGACGCCCACTGTTGTGCAAACAGTTATCCTTAAGGGTCCTTGTGCGTTTTCATAATCGCTGTTTAATTAGAAAATTTTGAAAGATTTTCATCAGTTTTTTTTCAAATAAAAATTGTGCATAAGTTAACGAGTAATCTTCTAAGTGTTATACCATTTTGGAATCGTTATTAAATGCGCCAACTTTTAAGGTTACTTGCCAAACTCTCGTACTACATTTTTTCCAGTACAGCCAGTTAAAGTTGAGCAAAGTTTTACTTTGGAATACTTGGTTGGGAAATAAGTGGCAATTTTTCCTGAACGAAAAAAGTTGGCAGTAAGGTTGAGACACCAGTTTGAAGATGCATTATTCATCATTACATTGTAAAAATAAAATCCAAAAAAAGTTAATATTTGTAGTAACAGGAGTTGACAGACTGCCGTAGGGTGTGAAATTTCTATATCTTTTTCAAAGACCTATAATTTTCAAAACACATACATAAAATTTTTTTAAATATTTTTCTGATAGCTGTTATGACTTTGCCTATCAGCTGGTTTTGGCTTGACGTCGACTTCTGGGACCCTGTATAACAAAAATCAGGACAATTCAGTTTGTTTAAAACACTGTATATCGTTGCATTTGTTTCTAAAGGTGTCTAACAAGAGCGCCGTTTTTTTTGTACAAATGGTATGGTATTTATTTGATGACAGCTGTGATGTCAAGACCACGCGATTAGTCGTCATGGAGCAGTATTCTAACGAGCAACGTTTAATTATTGTCTAAACTCACTACAAAAATTGAGAGAATTACGCGGAAACATTACGTACAATTTTCGGTCGCAATGATGCGCCAAATGAGTCGACGGCGATTACACAGTTTGAAACAAAATTCACGTTGCTGAATGTGAAGACCACTGTTCGTCGCCGTCCTGCTCGGTCCCTCGAAAATATAGTCGCAGTGCGGGAAAGTGTTACCGAGAATCCAGGCACTTCCATTCGGAATCGTGGCCAAGAATTGAACCTTACCAGACCCACTCTGCAACGAATTTTGACAAAAGATTTGTCTTGCATGCGTACAAGGTTCAACTGACGCAAGAACTCAAGCTAACCGATCATGGACAGCGCCATTCGTTGATTGGGTGCTGGAGCGCCACCAAATTGATGCGGATTTCTCGAAGAAAATCATTTTCAACTGAATGGGTACGTAAATAAGCAAAGCTGTCGAGTTTGGGGCTCTGAAAACCCTCTTAATCAAACAACCAATGCATCCGCCGCGAGTGACCGTTTGGACCGTATTTCTTCGAAAATACAGCTGGACAGCGGTAACTGTTAATGCTGTCCGGTATCGCGAAATGTTAACCGAGTTTTTGTGGCCCCAGTTGGATCGAATTGATGTGGGGGATATGTTCTTCCAACAAGACGGTGCGACCTGCCACGCAGCACGCGAAACAATGCTATTTCCAGACCGTGTCATCTCTCGGTTTGGCGATCAAAATTGGCCACCAATATCGTGCGATCTAACGCCAATGGACTTCTCCCCCTGGGGCTATGTGAAGGAAAAGGTGTATGCGAACAAGCCACAAACAGTTGAACGTCTTAAAGAAGAGATACGGCGCGTTATCAACGAAATAGAGCCACAGTTGTGCGAAAACGTTATCCAGAATTTTAAGAATAGGCTGACCCTGTGTCAGAGGTTTCGTGGTGGCCATTTACCGAATGTCATATTTCATGTTTAATCGCAACTATTCCTCTTCATGTTGAAATATAAATACTCGCTTAATTCGAAAAGAAATTGTTTTTCTTGAAAATCAAATCCGGCGCTTTTATTGAGACACCCTTTATCTGTGATCCAAAAATTCATATCCGATGAAGTTTAATCAATACGTTCGTATAATCTTTTCAAGTTCTATAATTAATATCCCTTATTTTCTGTAACTAGCTTTCTTATGTCGATAACGGAGAACAAAGGAGTGTCTTGAAACTGCGCAAAATCAAAATAATGAAGAATCATAACGAAGCTGCGAAACAAGAGCTCTAAAAACTCTAATATCACAGTAAAATATTTACTTTTTTATTTATAATCGTCGACGTGGGACCACAAAATAGTTACAGTGCGTTCTGTGTAAGAAGCGGAAATGACACACAATAATCAAGGAGATAACCTCGGTTCATCTCAAGGTTCCACACTTAAAAGTGCTTAATGTTCCATCAATCTGAAGTCTAAAGGCACAAAAGATAACTCACAGAATCCTTGCGAAATAGAAATGATGAGGGTCATATGTTTGGATACTCTTTGGACATATAAAACAGATATTCTTCGGTTTCAGATTTATGACATTCAGATAAGTACAAAGATATCTTACCAAATGTTACATTTTATCAAACATTGTATGTTTTCTTAGTTTCCAAATCACTCCACAATAACGAAAGTTTAACGTGTTAGAAGGTATTCAGTCAGAATGGTTTACTTTAATAAATGCAAAAAACGGGCTGAAAAAACATTATCTTAATTTGGCACATATACGAATTATTTAATGGAATATAAACAAGTTTCATGAAATTTAGCGGAATTAGAGTGGATGCAGTAATGCAAAGTAAAAGATTGCACTAAAACTGAATTTTGATTTAATAGTTATTTACTTTCTGAAGTTAAGAAACATTAATGTTAGGAATATTTGATTCCTGGCTAACAAAGCTACTTGCACACAAAAAATCTTCTGAACTTGACATGAACTGAATACAAAAACCATTCCAATTGAATAGAATATTCGTGATACGGTTGAATCACTACAAATTAAACCACTAAATCCATTTCCCGTTCAATCAGAGAATACATAACGTATACAAAAAACTTAAAAAAATCACTTGATACTTTTTTGCATAGTTTTTCACAGCACGTCTACAACCGTTAGGTTACAATTTATAGACAAAAGTGAATACAAACCCAACATTTAGAAACATACGTCTAATTAATCTGATAAATACGAAAAACAATCATTGTTAAGCAGATAGATCAGGTCGCCTCAAAAATATATATATAAATTTCTTTATAATATCTATACGTATAATCTGCATCTTATACAAATATCATTTAAAATACTCAGTCTGCAAGGACAAAAATATATACACGCACACTATTTTACACGATTACCCAATACACGTAATCATAATCGTATTATTACTATTGCTATGGTAGTTTAACTCACACAACATAATGTCTTCTGGAGTGAAATACTAGAGTCCATCAGTTATTCCATAGTTTCATTAGAAAATAGATAATGTAACTCCTGAAACTTATGATGTGGTTTTCATGTTCATAGGACTCCATTGTCTGCCGCTATCAAAACCACACGTTTAGATCTCTGTTTATTGTACGACGTTTCGACCACCACCGTCGTCTTTTTCAAGTACAATTGATAGTTCTGTGCCAAAATCACGTAACTTTTTTGTCTACTATTTTGATCACTTACCAGTAATTTGAATTTCTCTTTATAAGTGATAGAGTATCGATACCTATGCCAAACCCTTTTCAATGATTTTTTTTTGGAAAATTTCATAATTTATTGATTTATTGAGCTTGAAACTATCTAATCCTGGCAGTATAATTTCACACATATTATACCTTTCTATTCTATTCTATTTTATTAATGACTATCCCAAAAATTTCCTGATAAAACGGTTGCGGAATTTTTTACTCGTTATTATTATTTTTGGCACACATTTCAGTTTCGATATAGTTTTGGTATCGAAACCAAAATGTTATGAGGAAATTTCTGGTTTAAAACAATTAAGTCATTAATAAAATATAGTCCAGGCTACATGCATTTTTTTTAGCAGGTATATGAAAGTTTTAAATCTTTTTACTGACAAATACATAAACAGATACAGCGTTGTTTTTTATAAACAATGAACAATGGGAAAAGCCCAAAATTCAGCATTGTGCTGGTATAATTTTCAAATTAAATTTCAAACATAATTGGTACAAAAAAAAATTTGGTTTTTAAGAATTAAAATCGATAAACAAGCTAAATACGGGGCTTTTTAGCAATATTGAATAAATGTTTATAACTATTGCAATAACAATTGTAAATAGCTAAACTTTTGTAAGAGTGAGGGCATCATTGGTGTTAATAAGTGTGCTAAATTTCAGCCGGATCCGTTTAATAGTTTATGTAAAAAGCTAATTGTTTATCCCTGAGTCGCAATATTTAAACAACTGTTCTTGTCCAAAATATGATCCTAGAGCATTTTACAAGAAATGGAATCTTAGGTATCAACTTCAAGAATTTATGCAAAAATAATTATTAATTTCAAAATTCTTGTTAATAATGATGTTAAAAATAGCTATTTTGATAGTTATTAAACATTTACAATAACCTCTTTGTTTAAATATACAGGGTGTCCCAGAAGTCGACGTCAAGCCGAAACCGGGTGATAGGCAAAGTCATAACAGCTATCAGAAAAATATTTAAAAAAATTTTATGTATGTGTTTTGAAAATTATAGGTCTTTGAAAAGAATATAGAAATTTCACACCCTACGGCAGTCTGTCAACTCCTGTTACTACAAATATTAACTTTTTTTGGACTTTATTTTTACAATGTAATGATGAATAATGCATCTTCAAACTGGTGTCTCAACCTTACTGCCAACTTTTCTCATTCAGGAAAAATTGCTACTTATTTCCCAACCAAGTATTCCAAAGTAAAACTTTGCTCAACTTTAACTGGCTGTACTGGAAAAAATGTACTACGAGAGTTTGGCAAGTAACCTTAAAAGTTGGCGCATTTAATAAGGATTCCAAAATGGTATAACACTTAGAAAATTACTCGTTAACTTATGCATAATTTTTATTTGAAAAAAAACTGATGAAAATTTTTCAAAATTTCCTAATTAAACAGCGATTATGAAAACGCACAAGGACCCTTAAGGATAATGGTTTGCACAACAGTAGGCGTCAAAATGCTGCTGAAGATGATTTACCTTTACAGAAAATGCTCAAACTGTTTTCCTTCAGCCGCAATACACGCTCGACATCTTCTTAAAAAAGATCGGGTTATTAAACGAGCGAATCCACGGTTATTAACAAACTCAGCTGCTTCCAATAGTCTTTGCCGTAGCTCAGCTACATTTTGAATCGGCTTGAAATACACTTTTTCTTTTACAGTTCCCCAGTAAAAAAAATCTAACGGATTCAAATCTGGTGACCGGGCTGGCCACGGTATTGTACCAGACAGCCCTATCCATCTGCCTGGAAAGTTTTGATCGAGATACTCTCTCACTGAGAGTGCATAGTGCGCTGGGCAGCCATCCTGCTGAAACCAATGTCCCTGTAAATACTCAGTGGCACGTCCACAAATAAATTTTGTACATGATTTTTCAAAAAATCCAAATACACTTCAGCAGTCAAAGTCTCTGGGAACTCAAACGGGCCGATTATTTTACCATTTAAAATTCCTGTCCAATGGTTTATCTTGAAGCGATATTGAGATTTATCTTCTCTCATCAAATGTGGGTTTGCTACCTGCCACTCGTGTAAGTTATGCAGGTTCATGTACCCATCTTTCTTAAATGTGGTCTCATCTGACCATAAATTTTTTTCAAAGAACCGTGGATCTTCCCTGTGTCTTTCTAACATTGTGCGACAAAAAGCAACTCGGGGCTCATAATCCCGGGGCAGAAGAGCTTGAACACGCTGTACGTGATATGGATGGAGCACGTTTTTTTTGCAAGATTCTATGGGCTGTACTTTTGGGCACACCTGTTTTTAGTTCTATTGCACGCACTGAAGTACTCGGGTCTTTTTCGACAGCTCCTAGCACCACGTCTTCGTAAGGAAGGAAATATCTTCCCTCACCGTGTGATTGGTTTGATAGTTGGCCCTCTGAGAACAGTAAGCGGTGCACATTTGTGAACACTCGATGATCTGGATGACGAGCTGCATTCGGGTACCTCTCACAGTAAAGTCTCGCTGCAGCACTAGCGTTGCATCTGCATTCCCCATAAATGAGGTGCTTGTTAGCATATTCTTGTACGGTTTACACGGACATAGCGGCACTGCACACTCACACTATCAAAGATAGTCTAAGGAAGGCAAATGTTGTTTTGAAGAGCAATTAAACAGTCCAAATCCAAATCACTAGCGATCAACAGTTCAGTTCACGAATCCAAAATTAGTAACAGTACGAAATCAACAAGCACGAACATGTAAAGATGCGCAGTAAACTAAGGAGTACTGATCGGTATCAAAGTGTGCAATAGCAAGTAAGTAATGTGCTTCATCCATACCACATACAGCGTGTTCAACCTCTCCTGCCCCGGGATTATGAGCCCCGAGTTGCTTTTTGTCGCACAATGTTAGAAAGACACAGGAAAGATCCACAGTTCTTTGAAAAAGTTTTATGATCGGATGAAACCACATTTAAGAAAGATGGGTACATGAACCTGCATAACTTACACGAGTGGCACGTAGCAAACCCACATTTGATGAGAGAAGATAAATCTCAATATCGCTTCAAGATAAACCATTGGACAGGAATTTTAAATGGTAAAATAATCGGTCCGTTTGAGTTCCCAGAGACTTTGACTGCTGAAGTGTATTTGGATTTTTTGAAAAATCATGTACAAAATTTATTTGTGGACGTGCCACTGAGTATTTACAGGGACATGTGGTTTCAGCATGATGGCTGCCCATCGCACTATGCACTCTCAGTGAGAGAGTATCTTGATCAAAACTTTCCAGGCAGATGGATAGGGCGGTCTGGTACAATACCGTGGCCAGCCCGATCACCTGATTTGAATCCTTTAGATTTTTTTACTGGGGAACTGTAAAAGAAAAAGTGTATTTCAAGCCGATTCAAAATGTAGCTGAGCTACGGCAAAGACTGTTGGAAGCAGCTGAGTTTGTTAATAACCGTAGATTCGCTCGTTTAATAACCCGATCTTTTTTAAGAAGATGTCGAGCGTGTATTGCGGCTGAAGGAAAACAGTTTGAGCATTTGCTGTAAAGGTAAATCATCATCAGCAGCATTTTGACGCCCACTGTTGTGCAAACAGTTATCCTTAAGGGTCCTTGTGCGTTTTCATAATCGCTGTTTAATTAGGAAATTTTGAAAAATTTTCATCATTTTTCTTCAAATAAAAATTATGCATAAGTTAACGAGTAATTTTCTAAGTGTGATACCATTTTGGAATCCTTATTAAATGCGCCAACTTTTAAGGTTACTTGCCAAACTCTCGTGGTACATTTTTTTCCAGTACAGCCAGTTAAAGTTGAGCAAAGTTTTACTTTGGAATACTTGGTTGGGAAATAAGTGGCAATTTTTCCTGAACGAGAAAAGTTGGCAGAAAGGTTGAGACACCAGTTTGAAGATGCATTATTCATCATTACATTGTAAAAATAAAATCCAAAAAAAGTTAATATTTGTAGTAACAGGAGTTGACAGACTGCCGTAGGGTGTGAAATTTCTATATTCTTTTCAAAGACCTATAATTTTCAAAACACATACATAAAATTTTTTTAAATATTTTTCTGATAGCTGTTATGACTTTGCCTATCACCCGGTTTCGGCTTGACGTCGACTTCTGGGACACCCTGTATAATTAACATCAATGATGTCCTCATTCTCAAAAATTTTTGTCCATTTACAATTGTTACTGGAATAGTTATGATTCATTCAATATTGCAAAAAAAAAACGTATTTAGGTTAATTATTTATCGATTTTATTTCTCAAAAAAAACAAAATTGAAGGTCTTTTTATGCTCTAAAATTTCCAGTTTGCCGATTATTTATGAAATTTCATTTGAAAATTATACCAGCAAAATACTGAATTTTGAGCTTTTCCCATTGTCTATAAAAAATAATACATATCTCTGCTGTATCTTTTTATGTATTTGCCATTAGAAA
The DNA here is from genome assembly GCA_963669975.1 of Acanthoscelides obtectus. Classification (NCBI taxonomy): domain Eukaryota; kingdom Metazoa; phylum Arthropoda; class Insecta; order Coleoptera; family Chrysomelidae; genus Acanthoscelides; species Acanthoscelides obtectus. The sequence continues at coordinate 89,693,946 of CAVLJG010000008.1, forward strand.
GACTTCTTTTATTTAAACTCCCCGATATCTGCTAAACTTTTTCACACGAAATACCTATTTTTTCTCTGTAGCCTGGGCTAAATATTATAACATTAGAGTCCAAAAGATTTCAACACAATACTGAGACGCTAAGAAAGAAAGTTATGAGAAATTATACTGCAGGATTAGGTAGTTTCAAATTCAATATACCAATAAATTATGAAATTTGTCAAAAGAAAATAATTGAAAAGGGTTTGGCCTAGGAATCGGTACTCTATCATTAAGAAAGAGAAATCCAAATTAATGGTAAGTGACCAAAATAGTAGGAAAAAAGGTTGTGCGATTTTCGTGAACACTCCGGTAACATGGTGAGATTGCACTATTAAGATGGCATTACGAAAAACGCCAGAAGTCCTCTGCAAACACGAAAATCAACTCAGAACTGTTGACGCAGCACACCGGTTAATTGTTATGGAATTTTCGTCTTCAAAAGCTGCATATGCATTGTTTTTGGTTCCTGGAATGTGAGAAACAGTACCTCGCATCTGAAAGGACCCATGTTGTTTGTCTTGTGAGGAAATGTTACGACACAACAGTTTGCTCTTGAGCAAAATAAAATATCTGCGCATTTAAGTCCCAATAACAAATCCTAAAAGCAGTCTGTCACGATACGAAATTTTGTGCTAAATTTCGTATAAAATTAAGGATAGTATCAGACAGCATTTAGTACATAATTTTGTATGAACAAATTGAGTGCTAAATTTTCTAGAACATGTTCTAAATAATATGCTAAATTATATATTTTGTGTTAACTCCTTGATGTTTTGTTATGATTTGACGAGATAATAATTGGTTGACAAAAACAAGCCTAACCTCATGCACTTTCATCAGTTGTGTTCATTAGTTTCGCAAAACTTTACAACTACTTGTAGAACGAAAAACTTGAAAGATGCCATGGTCAAAAGAGCAGTGTGACGAGTATCAGAAATAAGATTGTTTATATGCTGTAAAAAGCAATGCCTATAAAAACAGAAACGCCAAATAAGCTGCGTTGAATAAAACCAGAATGACTTTAGAACCAATTAGGCCTATAGGCCAGTGGATTCTCTACGTTGAGGTCCATCTGGAGCGCACCCATTTCCCGGTCCCTTTTTCTGACCCATATGCGTACCAAATTCTTTTACGGTTTCGTTTACTTCGTTTTTTCCATGAGGTGGGCGCTACAACGGCACATCGCTGGTCCCGCAGTCGCATATAAAATTGCGAATTTTCTACAATTTTCTATTCGTTTAAAGTAATAAAGTAGCAAGCCGCAACGAAAAGTGTGGTTCGTATGACTTTGACGTGATAAATGGCAGTTCGGAGTTGACAGATATATTTATATTTTCTACCGACTGCGCTTGATTTCGTACGAAATTTATTACAAAAGTTCCTTTACGTGACGGACAGGATTGTGATTTGTAAACAAATTGGGAACCAAATTCAGTAACGCATTTTCTCACAAAATTTGGTACCAAATTATGAACAAAATTTCGTGACAGATGGCCTTGAGAAAGAATCTGTAAGAAAAATGTTTGATTTTACTTGTGAAATATTGAGACTTCCTATAGGAAGGTGGAAAACGAAACGAAATGGAGAACAGAAAACAAAATATATTTTCAAAGAATTGTCAATTGTACTTCACAAGACCACAGTGGTGGTGGAAACGTCGTACAATAAACAGATATCTAAACATACATGTGGTTTTGATTCGATCAGGCAATGTAGTTTTAATAGACTGGCTAAAAAACAACAGCTTTATTTCTAGAGCAAAAAATACTTTGAGATGTACTTTCTAAGGGCCGCATGAGACGCAACGAAATTTGACATGAAATGTTTATATCTGACAAGCGATCTGACTACCTCATTTGTCATTTCACATAACCTCAGTTATTTTTGCCAGTTGCCGTACAAATGTTCATGTCAAATTTCATATCGTGTCAATCGCCCCTAATATAAAAAGAACATAGCTCTTGAAATGTCCCAATACCAAGACACAGGGTGTTAAAATTTTCTACGCAAATCAAATCTATTAGACTGGTTGAGTTTCGGGGTCGCCGAATCTGAAATCAGTCTGGCCGTAACAGGTTTCTTGAAAGGTATTTCGGGGCATTTCGAGGTCATTCGGAAATATGCTACACGTGAGATCTCGACATTTTGCTAATTTGAACTTGAAATGACCTCGAAATGACTTGAAATGGACCAAATGACCCCATATTCGGACTTAACAACCTCTAAAATCTACGTACATGCCTGGTAGATTTTATTTCCCGGCGTTCTGACTTTCACCTTCAAGTGACCTCTAAACGCCCTTCAAATGACCTGATACGGACAACCTGACTTCGGATTCGGACCCCAACAACCTATAAGCATGACAATTATGGTATTTTTCACGAGTATCCAAATAACAGCTGATTATGTAATGATATTTCAAAACTCCTCAGATCGACAAGTGACACATAATTAATTCCGAGGGATCTGTCAACGCCAGGTAGGCAGATCCCTATCATGTTTTTTTGTACGCTTCAGATTCATTTTGTATTTGCTAACAACTCTTTCATCTGGTAAAGTTTTTTGCATACAAAAAAACGCTACAAGCAAGATCATGACTACATTTCAAGTCACGTAGGAATAAAATAAGATAAAACATATGATTTTGAAGGGCAATGAAACAACCATACAATTCACTCAGAATGTGTGACAGTATATGCCCGAATAGAGGTTCGATTCCTTGAATTATGTCTGAACATTACTCAGGTAATTATAACAAGTAAGAAATTAGAAAAGTTTTATTAAAATGTACAATTATGTTCCGGCCTCGTCGAAGTAAATAGAACAGGTACTGTAGTATCTCTTTTCTCTAGCCACGAGTTTTAAAGAGCGTAGCGAAAAGCGGCAACCGCGCACTCCCACCCCTTTCGCCCCTGGCCCACAAACTCTCATTCTTCGTTCTCGTGTCAGACCACAGCCGACGTCAACTACGAGCCGTGAACAAAGAAATCTGGCAACGTAGGTGGTAGTGTTACTCCCGCCGCTCAAAACGCTGAGAAAACATAACCTTTTCAATTTGTGATTTTGGAATCGCAGAGGCTGTAATTAAGAGATAAGCTTGTTTTCTAAGCTTCAAAGTGTGTGTATGTGTTCAAAGTGATCGGTGACTATAATATATGAGAAATAGACTCCAGTTGTAGTGCTTCTGTGCTTTAAAAATAAACTAAGAAGTGTGACTGTGGCTGTTCGCGCCTCAGGACGCTAAGGATTTCAACTATTGAAAACGTGCAAATTCTGGTTGTATTTTTCAAATTTCAAATAAAAATGACATGGCTAAAACTGTTTTAGCCTTCATGCTATCTTCAGCATTTGGAAACATAACAGAAATTATCAAATTACTAACAGTTTCAAATCTAACAGGTGATGAAATGACACCTTTGGTTGAACATGTGATAAATTTAGTTCAAAAATGTGGATTTGAAGTTATTTGTGTTGTTACTGATAATCACCGAATTAATAGAGCAATGTTCAGGAAATTAGCAAAGGATTCATCAGAAAATTATTCTATTCCAAATCCACATAATCCTGATAAGAACATATATTTAACTTATGATGTTGTGCATATTTTCAAGAGTATCAGAAATAATTGGATTAATTTAAAAAACCTAGACAAAACTTTTGTATATCCTAATTTTGACAATAATGATATTATTCAGTATGCTAAATTTGAAAACATTCGTGCTGTATATCAATTGGAAAAAGAAGCTGTAGTTAAGAAAGCATATAAATTAAATTATAAAACATTGCATCCAAATTCATTTGAAAGGCAAAATGTAAATAATAGATAATTTATTCCATCACTCAAAAATAGCTGCTATGAAAGAATTAAAGTTTAATGATGCTGCACACTTTTTGGAAATAATCAGGAATTGGTGGGATATTGTCAGTAATACAAGTGTAATAAAAGGAGAATTGAAGTGAAACGAATTTTGTAAGCCTATTACCAATAAATATGATTATAGAGTACAATTTTTAAAAAAATTCCTGATATGGTTAGAAAAATGGCATAATCTAGAGAATAATAATGGACACCTGACACCAGAAATGTATACAGCTCTATATCAAAGCACGCTGACTCTACTTAATATAATTGAATATTCATTTAATCAATTTGACATTGAGTATGTATAGCCTGGAAAATTCACCACTGATAATTCAGAAAAACGATTTGGCAATTATAGACTTTTATGTGGCTGCAATTACAATGTGTCATATGATGAAATTTTAAATGCTGAAAAGAAAATACGGCTGAAGCATATTTTCAATGAAAAGAAATCGTCATTTTCTTTAGCAGAAATTAAAACAAGCTTCCAAAACTGCTTAGAAACTCAAGAAAATTTTGATTTCTTGGATACCAAACAAAATCCTGAAGTTTTGGATATATTCAATGAAGTATTTGAGACAAATTACTTAGCCAATTGTGACATAGAGGATAGTACTAAGACTTATATATCTGGATATGCTTCACATGCTATCTCTAAAAACCTAAACTGCGAGATATGCAAATCGCTAATAGTTAAAGAAAAAGGTTCATTAACAACAAATGTTTATTTTGATCATTTGCAAAGAGGAGGACTGTCAATTCCAACCAGTTATGTACCATGTATCATATTCTACCATATGTATGCCATTTTTGAATCTATTATTAATGTAGATAGATTGGAAATTTTCTTCTTGAAAAGCAATAATCAAAAATTTATTTTGGGTCAGTTAACCTTGCTCAGCATTCAGTCTGACTTTATATACAGTGAATTGTCTTTAACTTGCATCTGTTCTAAGCTTTTGTCTATTTTTTTCAAACATAATTTTGAATGATTATGTAAAATTGAAAAATAACAGTAAAACTGAAAGTAAATGTATTAAAAACAAACAGGTAACTCCACATTTCCAAGCTGGGCCTGTTGGAACACAGTGTGCTGACACCAAAAAACGTAAACTAAATACTTTTAATTAGGTTAACTGCATTAGCGACTCATATATATCACGATTATTTCGTATTTTTAAATTTTTTAGAGCTATTTCATATTCAGATGATTTGTATCCTCTTTTTCAAAATTAAATTTAGTTCTTGAACGTCACACGGAGACGGAGCACACAGCCGCTGGCGGCCGACGTTCACAGGTAGCACTACCATGCCGTCCGAGCGCGTTGTTGCCTTTCTTTCATCACGGCTCGTAGTTGACGTCGGCTGTGGTCAGACGCTACACGTCCCGGTCCCAGTGACTCCGATCGCGCAGCGGTTTTACGATTTCAACAGTGTCAGCAGGATCGAGATGCCCAACCATAAACATCGAAGGAGCAGTTCCTCCGACGGCTGAAGCGAAGGTTGGCTGATGTTTATGATACGCATTCTCGGCGGGACGCCGCCAGACGATCCAGGTCACCTTCAGGATTCATTTCGTCACGGAGACGAAGCGACAGCGATAGCGAGCGTCCACCGGTGACCATGACGGATATAGAATTAGAAAGTGGCGTGCCGGCTTCTTTCACAAACAGGTAATATACTGATTGATCGATCTGTTTTAGATGCAAGTTTAAGAAAATGGGTCAGTGTTCGTATTGATGTATCACACAAACGGTGCATGACTTGACATTTAAACACCTTGTTGCTTGGGATAACAACCTGGACCTGACATTTCATACCTGGGACCAACCCTGACGTTTGGGATAACGTTTCAACATTGGAATCGGTTGCTTGGGATAGCAACCTGGACCTGGCCTGGGATAGCGAAACCCACGTCAAGGACGAACAACGACGTTTGGTTGGGACAGCAACGTGGACCTGGCTTGGAATAGTCAACTCCACACCAGGGCGCATTCTGGCAGACATTCACCACAATGAATCGATTTCTTGTGGAAAGCTTGTAGCGATGAATTTGAACAAGGAACTGAACAGCACTTTAACAGAGACTTCTATTCACAACTGACTCTTTGGAGAACGCCCGGTTGAATTCTAAAAAAGAATTAGATGAATCTGGGCAGCAACTAAAAGCCCAAAAGACCGTGGTGGTTAAGAAAATACCTTCCTCTACAAACCAGTATTTAAACGTGAATAGTCTGTCTCGACCAGCAGCACCTCAGCAGGGGATTCGCCGGGACAGACAAAGACCTCAACAACTACTACGCACCAGCATCAGCCACAATTCCGCAGGAAGCCCCCAACAAAACACCGAGGATTGTAAGTGAGGTATGTAGAGCAGCAGGAAGACTCGAGCACTTTTTCCCTCAATAGCAGAATTTTACAAGTCCTGAATTGTATTCGGCGAGTTGAACTACCATTCACCCGAAGACCAGTTCAGCACTGCGCCCCTGTTGAACCTCATTGGTCCATCGGTGAACTATCTGCCATCGGGACAGCAGTCTCTCAATTGCTAAGCTATGGTGCTATCCGGTTTTCCAATAGGAACTTCACAACTTTGAACTTTCACTGTGAACGCACCTTTAAATCAATTACCTATACACATTCAGTAAAGAAAACATTTTCATCATGGTGAAGTACACGAACGAATAACGCTTACAAATAATTAAAATTTGCTACCGAAATTCCAGCTCGGTGACAGCAACTTTAAGAGTGTTAACACCAATTTTTGGTCGTAATTCTCGTCCCAGTGCACAGGCAATTATTCATAGTCTAGTAAAAACATTTGAGTCCACATATTCGCTGCTGGATGTCCCCGTGCCAGTGAGACAACGGATTGGTCGAAGTGCCGAGAATATCGTTGCTGTTCAACAGAATTCGTCGATTCCACGGGGTTCTCAAGAATTGGGCATCGCTCACACCACACTATGGCGAATTTTGCGGAGAGATCTTGGCCTGCGTCCTTATAAGAGCAAGTTAACTCAAGAACCAAAGCCGTTCGATCATATGAATCGACGTACGTTCTCGAATTGGGCTCTAGAAATGTTGCAAGGAAATTACCAATTTCATCATAAAATCATCTTCAGTGATGAGGCGCATTTTTGGCTAAACGGCTTCGTCAACAAACAGAATATGAGTTATTGATCAGGAAAAACCCTCATGTGGTTCAAGAAACACCCCTTCATCCACCACAAATAACTGTATGTCGTAGTTTTCCTGCCGGTGGTGTCATTGGGCAGTTTTTTTTTTCGTTGATGTAATGACCGTCTCGTTACAGATCGCTACAGAGACACGTTGCAACGTTATTTTTTTTGTCAATTGGATGGGCTAGACGTTCATGATATGTGGTTTCAACAAGACGGTGCCACAAGCCACACAGCGGGTGACACAATCGACATATTGAAATCAAAATTCGGTGAACGTGTTATATCGAGAAATGGTCCTGTCGAATGGCCGCCTAGATCATGTGATTTAACACCTCTAGACTTTTTTGTGGTGCTACATCATTCTGTCGAAATGTGTGGCCGAGTCATTGAAAATTGGGTTCAATGAACGCTGCGAACGTGCCCCTGGTGGACATATGGATGAGGTCGAACTCCATACATACTCCATACGAGTATACTTGAATCCAATGATAAAATTTTCGAGATATCTCATATGGTTTGCGTTTTATTTAAAAAGGAAGTTGTCAAGGCCTAAATAGAAAACCCTTTATAAACAGAGTTGAGCCAACTGAAGGTCAGTTTGTATCCAATATTTTCTCGACCCCAAAGACTGATGGGTCGATGAGATTGATTCTCAACCTCAAGGCACTAAATTTGTTCATAGAAGTGGAGCATTTTAAATTAGAAGATCATCGAATCGTAATCAAACTCCTCCGTAAAGGCACTTTGTTAGCGTACGCAATAAACCCCAGATATACTAAAATAATTTTCTAATGAACATTTTTATATCTGTACTTCGTACATTTTATTGACAACGTAACAGACTAATACAAAGATGTCGCTTTTGTGATCAGCTGTTCACATCGGCAGATGTCAAAACGTAATGGATACTCGTGAAAAATACCGTAAATGCCTGATTACTTCATAAACTTGGAAATTTCACCTAAAACTGACCTTCACCCTGGTCAGGAGGAGGTTCCTGGCGTTTGTGGTCAAACCGTTTAGCTATTTTACACACATAAAAAAGCTTCATTTTGTTTTTTGATCAATATTGTAGTAGATTGAAATGGCCTTCTTCCTTTACAGGAACTATCCGCGCTACTTTTCGACGTACTTTCTGCCATAGAAATATTTGCACTGTTTTTCCAATTGCCCGTGGAGTTGTTACGTTATAGCAATATTTAGCATTTGACTTAATCTACAGTGATTCATGGTCGAGCTGATTAATAAGAAGTGATTGACAATATAATTGACAGTTGCTTTCAATCAGTACGGAATATGAGTTAGATATAACAATGCTGAATCTCAAGGAAAGATCCTATCAGGATTGCGTCCTGCGCTATCCAAGGAGGAAAATAAAAGGCATTATACGAGGGTTGTCCCAATTATAAGCTTCCCAACGCTGTAACTTTCTCAGAGGAAGTTACGGCAAAGATCGAGCAAATTTTGCTTTACAGCCCTGATATAGCATTTTCGAAATTGAAGGAGCAACTAGGCGGTCAACGAGTTGCAATGATGAATGATAAATTCTTTTTTTTCAAATAAAAAATCCCTTGTGTCTGAAAAAAATGTGGGAACCTTATCTTTCAGACAACACTCGTATCAAGCTTGACCACTGAGAGGAGAGGTGTTTCGTGTTCATGATAAAAATTAAATAGCTCAACAACAGCTACATGTGGTATTTAGTTTTATACTTTTACTCTCTATAAGTCGCATGTTCAATTTGTTTCAACTGCCTGTTTGGAGCAGTATTCTACATCCTTTTATAGTATAATTGAGCGGGTAATTACTTTTATTCTTCTTACTTAAAATCAATGATTTTCGTGAAACCTCATTTTGTAGCAAATTGGGTTTTCACGGGAAGCAAAGATTTTTTTTGAGATTAACGAGTTCTAACAGAATGACGAATACATGTGCATATAGAAATAGCGGTACCCTCTAGAGCCTTAATGACACAATTACTATGCATTCATTCACCATAGTTGTCAGCATTTATATAAGAACTATTTAAGATGTAGAAAAGAGGTTGTCAACGCTGAATAGTATAAAATCGATTATCTTAAACTAAATTCTTGCTAATCTGTTCGACCATAAAAATATGTACTTAACCGGGTTACACCACCATGGCGAATAAAAAGTTCAAGGCAATTCCAAGGCAATCATTCACATCTTTGGACAGCCTCTGATATGCACCGAAAAATAAATTATTAATAAATAAATTTTGTTTCATATTCCGTTTAATACTACTGTGGTTAACGAAAAAGCCTCATCTACAAAACGTTCATTAAGGGGAACTCGAATTTTGTTGGAATAGAGCAAAAACGAAAAGTATGAATTGAAGGGCAAATCACTAGACCAGGACATAGAATTTCAGAAAAAATGTATAGACGAATTTTACAATAGAAATCTTCTTGGGGGTTGAGTAAAAAGGTTCTTTATTTAGAGATACAAACAATTTTGCTGGGTAACATTTTATTAACCATCACATTTTTTTCCAAAATATCCAAGAAGATATGAACGACTGGTAAGAATACTTCAGAGGGAAGTTGTAGAGCTTGAAAATATCTTCAATGAGACCTTATTTGTATCCATTTGCTGCAGCTGTTAATTTTTTTTAAACTCCAAATTTCAATTTATTTTTTAACAAAAAGTGCTAGTAGTCCCGCAATTATAAAATAGTAGCCAAAACTAAAATAATGTTTGGTAAATAATCAACATCCAGGAAAAATCGTCAAACAGCCATAACATTTTCAAAAACTGCCACTAACTTTTTTATGGTCAATGGTCATTTTTACGACGCTTTCTAGCGACGGAGCAGCTGCAGCACATTGGATACATGAGGTCTCATTTTAAAGGCCTTTTCACTCTCTACGACTCTTCTGTAGACCGTTTAGACCAATATTTCATAGTTTTTCGAATATATACGAAAACGGGATTTTTCCAATTTAATGTTCAATAAAAATTAACTCGGTAAACTTTTTTGTATTCTCAGACGGCAGATCGATTTATTTACCCTTAAGGATATAATTCCGATCTAAAATCTATCTATAAAATTCTTTCCAAGTTTTTGGCTCGTTAGCCTGATCTATAAGTATTTATTTTAGAATACTGGCGATAATTGTAAATTGCGTATTTCTCTAATTGTTAGTTATAGCCATCCATAAGCATATATATATATACAGGGTGTCCCAGAAGTCGACGTCAAGCCGAAACCGGGTGATAGGCAAAGTCATAACAGCTATCAGAAAAATATTTAAAAAAATTTTATGTATGTGTTTTGAAAATTATAGGTCTTTGAAAAAGATATAGAAATTTCACACCCTACGGCAGTCTGTCAACTCCTGTTACTACAAATATTAACTTTTTTTGGATTTTATTTTTACAATGTAATGATGAATAATGCATCTTCAAACTGGTGTCTCAACCTTACTGCCAACTTTTCTTGTTCAAGAAAAATTGCCACTTATTTCCCAACCAAGTATTCCAAAGTAAAACTTTGCTCAACTTTAACTGGCTGTACTGGAAAAAATGTACTACGAGAGTTTGGCAAGTAACCTTAAAAGTTGGCACATTTAATAACGATTCCAAAATGGTATAACACTTACTTACTTAAAAAAACTGATGAATATTTTTCAAAATTTCCTAATTAAACAGCGATTATGAAAACGCACAAGGACCCTTAAGGATAACTGTTTGCACAACAGTGGGCGTCAAAATGCTGCTGATGATGATTTACCTTTACAGCACATGCTCAAACTGTTTTCCTTCAGCCGCAATACACGCTTGACATCTTCTTAAAAAAGATCGAGTTATTAAACGAGCGAATCCACGGTTATTAACAAACTCAGCTGCTTCCAATAGTCTTTGCCGTAGCTCAGCTACATTTTGAATCGGCTTGAAATACACTTCTTCTTTTACAGTTCCCCAGTAAAAAAAATCTAACGGATTCAAATCTGGTGACCGGGCTGGCCACGGTATTGTACCAGAGCGCCCTATCCATCTGCCTGGAAAGTTTTGATCGAGATACTCTCTCACTGAGAGTGCATAGTGCGCTGGGCAGCCATCATGCTGAAACCACATGTCCCTGTAAATACTCAGTGGCACGTCCTCCAATAAATTTTCTAAATGATTTTGCAAAAAACCTAAATAAACCGCAGCAGTCAAAGTCTCTGGGAACTCAAACGGACCGATTTATTTTACCATTTAAAATTCCTGTCCAATGGTTTATCTTGAAGCGATATTGAGATTTATCTTCTCTCATCAAATGTGGGTTTGCTACGTGCCACTCGTGTAAGTTATGCAGGTTCATGTACCCATCTTTCTTAAATGTGGTCTCATCTGACCATACAATTTTTTCAAAGAACCGTGGATCTTCCCTGTGTCTTTCTAACATTGTGCGACAAAAAGCAACTCGAGGCTCATAATCCCGGGGCAGAAGAGCTTGAACACGCTGTACGTGGTATGGATGGAGCACGTTTTTTTGCAAGATTCTATGGGCTGTACTTTTGGGCACACCTGTTTTTAGTTCTATTGCACGCACTGAAGTACTCGGGTCTTCTTCGGCAGCTCCTAGCACCACGTCTTCGTAAGAAAGGAAAGATCTTCCCTCGCCGTGTCATTGGTTTGGTAGTTGGCCCTCTGAGAACAGTAAGCGGTGCACATTTGTGAACACTCGATGATCTGGATGACGAGCTGCATTCGGGTACCTCTCACAGTAAAGTCTCGATGCAGCACTAGCGTTGCATCTGCATTGCCCATAAATGAGGTGCATGTTAGCATATTCTTGTACGGTGTACACGGACATAGCGGCACTGCACAATCACACTATCAAAGATAGTCTAAGGAAAGCAAATGTTGTTTTGAAGAGCAATTAAACAGTCCAAATCCAAATCACAAGCGATCAAGGAGTACTGATCGGTATCAAAGTGTGCAATAGCAAGTAAGTGATGTGCTCCATCCATACCACATACAGCGTGTTCAACCTCTCCTGCCCCGGGATTATGAGCCCCGAGTTGCTTTTTGTCGCACAATGTTAGAAAGACACAGAAAAGATCCACAGTTCTTTGAAAAAAATGTATGGTCGGATGAGACCACATTTAAGAAAGATGGGTACATGAACCTGCATAACTTACACGAGTGGCACGTAGCAAACCCACATTTGATGAGAGAAGATAAATCTCAATATCGCTTCAAGATAAACCATTGGACAGGAATTTTAAATGGTAAAATAATCGGTCCGTTTGAGTTCCCAGAGACTTTGACTGCTGAAGTTTATTTGGATTTTTTGAAGAATCATGTACAAAATTTATTGGTGGACGTGCCACTGAGTATTTACAGGGACATGTGGTTTCAGCATGATGGCTGCCCAGCGCACTATGCACTCTCAGTGAGAGAGTATCTCGATCAAAACTTTCCAGGCAGATGGATAAGGCGGTCTGGTACAATACCGTGGCCAGCCCGATCACCTGATTGGAATCCTTTAGATTTTTTTACTGGGGAACTGTAAAAGAAAAAGTGTATTTCAAGCCGATTCAAAATGTATCTGAGCTACGGCAAAGGCTATTGGAAGCAGCTGAGTTTGTTAATAACCGTCGATTCGCTCGTTTAATAACCCGATCTTTTTTAAGAAGATGTCGAGCGTGTATTGCGGCTGAAGGAAAACAGTTTGAGCATTTGCTGTAAAGGTAAATCATCAGCAGCATTTTGACGCCCACTGTTGTGCAAACAGTTATCCTTAAGGGTCCTTGTGCGTTTTCATAATCGCTGTTTAATTAGGAAATTTTGAAAAATTTTCATCAGTTTTTTTTTAAAATAAAAATTGTGCATAAGTTAACGAGTAATCTTCTAAGTGTTATACCATTTTGGAATCGTTATTAAATGCGCCAACTTTTAAGGTTACTTGCCAAACTCTCGTAGTACATTTTTTTCCAGTACAGCCAGTTAAAGTTGAGCAAAGTTTTACTTTGGAATACTTGGTTGGGAAATAAGTGGCAATTTTTCCTGAACGAGAAAAGTTGGCAGTAAGGTTGAGACACCAGTTTGAAGATGCATTATTCATCATTACATTGTAAAAATTAAATCCAAAAAAAGTTAATATTTGTAGTAACCTGAGTTGACAGACTGCCGTAGGGTGTGAAATTTCTATATCTTTTTCAAAGACCTATAATTTTCAAAACACATACATAAAATTTTTTTAAATATTTTTCTGATAGCTGTTATGACTTTGCCTATCACCCGGTTTCGGCTTGACGTCGACTTCTGGGACACCCTGTATATACAAAGGATGTCCTAGAAGTTGGGACCTTTCTTTTCATAATCAACTACTTTTGCAATACCAAAGCTAATTTCTGGTAAAAAAACACCGAAAACGTAAAAAAGAAATTAGAGAAAAATACTCACTATTAATTTGGTAAGGAAATAAACTACTGTCCATTTTTTTTGTAAACACTGCTTCAAGTTGTCGCTGATCGATTCAACACGAGTTTGTTTACCTCGTCCTGAATTTGCAACGTTTGGTGCTGTCTAGGTGTTCAACCGAGTTCAACCATACGGCTTTTGCACGAAATAAACAAACACATGCAGCTCTGATGGAAAGAAACATCGATGACGGCGGTAACGTTCTGAGTACACTCGCGGAGTATCAATAGGATGCACATACGAGAGCGGTCCGATAAGTAGTTAGCCTCACCGTCCAATGACGCAACTATTGTAAGAGAAAAAAAGCAACATCGGTCGATGATTAAGTAAGGTGACTCTTCTCCTTCGATAGCGACCGTCAAAAATCCACGAACTCGTATTAGCAGACCGCCGATTGAAGGTGCTCGACTATGACGAATTATTGGGCCTAATTGCAGAAAAAAGGCTCCATTTGGCGAAGAAAAAGGTGCTCTTCCACCATGACAACGCACTTGGCTCACACTTCCGTCATCGGCACGGCCAAATTGGTCGAATTAAGCTCCGAACAGCTACGCGCGCTTCCACTCGCGATCAAACAAAACTACGAGTCCAATTGGCACGGGTATTACGTATCTCAAGAAGTGAGATTTCGTCGGTTTTTTTGACATTTCGTAGGCTTTTCGACAAGATGTTAACTCAGCACAAGCACTTTGTATACTTGTGAACTCGTTTTGTAGCTGTGCGTGTTGCTTAAACGTCTGCGAACAGCGATCATAGCGAGCAAACGTGGAATGAGCTATTTGCACACGTTGTTTATTTCTTCACGTCTTTTTAGGTGTTTTACATAATAGCCCTGCCGGCTGAAATTTTGACAGTAGCCGACTACAATAATGTACTAAACGACACTAAATTTCTCTTACAATAGTTGCGCCATTGGGCGGTGAGGTTAAGTACGTATCGGACCGCCCTAGTATGTGAGTCAGTATCCCGATCGGTCGTCGCGCGGTGTTTAGGTTAACCTTATAAACAAACCGAATTTGAAAAACTGAAATTTTCACATTCCTAGGTAGTGATATGAGCATCTTCAAGATCCTATTGATACTCCGCGAGTGTACTCAGAACTTCGCCGTCGTCTTCGATGTTTCTTTCCATCAAAGCTGAAGACCTAAACAGCCCCAAACGTTGCAAATTCAGGACAAGGGGAACAATTCGAGTTTTTAAATTGAACAGCGACAACTTGAGGCAGTGTTTACAAAAAAAAACATGACAGGGAACTTTATTTCCTTATCAAATGAATAGCGAGTATTTTTCTTCAATTTCTTTTTTACGTTCTCTGTATTTTTTACCGCAAATTAGCTTTAGTATTGAAAATTTTTGCATACTTTTTCGAAATAAGTGCAGAAAGGCTTAAATTGTTTATAAAAGGTATTTAGTAAATACTGTATAGAAGTAAGTAGTGGTAGTAGAAATAAGTAATGATTTTTCCTGCGAATACTTTTAAATGATATATAAAATTGTAATAACATTCATAAAAATTAAATAAAAATATCGTAACACTGGGATTCTATACTACGCCACACTGAATCGACGCATCCGAGTAATACAGGAATAAATAATTTGTTTCCATTTCTTCTGATTAAATTGAGACATATTTTTGGTACATGTAAGACGTTTCAAATCACTTAACTTGGAACTGCCTTTCAGTTGGGACGGTGCAAGAAGGTAGGTTGAGTACATAAGTCATCGGTGCAGGGAGGTAAGAGGTTGAAAGGAAGCGAACGGTGCTGTATTTCATTTCAACGACTAGACCAGGCACTGAGCGCGTCTCTGCTTTCTCACTTATTCACGTAACGAACGGTTCATCAGCCTTCAGACACGGAGGAGAGACTGCTCCGCGTCGAACCTAATCCCAATTGACTGCAAGTGTCCGTGCTGAGGTCGGGGAGGTCAGATGGCAGTACCAGGGGCTGGACAGGACCAAATACGCGCTCCTGCTCTTGCAACTGTTGAGCGAACGTTTCTTCCAACTTCTGAAACATCAAAATTCCAAGTGGTATTTATTAACCCTGTAAGACACCTTGTAGCCATATGTCTACAACGATCTTTTAGGTATCTTCTAACGTTTTCTATCCCTTGTACACTCTATTGCTCGATGTAGACATGTGGAAACAGCCTCAAGTTAGGCGCAGTTACCATCCGCCATCTATTAGCGAAATCGAGAAATAATTTTTTAATATGTCAACCGGCAGCTGTTCAGTTCGTTTCGCCGGCGTCGTTGCACTGGCGTGTTTGAGAGATAATTAGGTAGGTAAATTTTCATAAAATACATTAGTATGATATAATATTGGTTGTACATGTCCAAAACACATAATACATGGTAAGATTATCCAAAGTAGCATAGGAGAGTATAGAAAATGAAGTTTGAAAACGATTGTAGCCATATGTCAACATTGAACCTTCATGGTTGAGCCAATGTAAGATACTGTTTTATCCATTTTTGTTTCGTTGCAGCTTGAAAAATGGATCCTTTCGAAAATCTAAAAACCATTTCGGCGAGGTGTTTTTACAAAAAGAAGACAGACTTTATACCTGTATTGCCGGCTAATCTAGAAATATCCGATATTTCAGATAAAAGTGATTCCGATAATGAAAATTTGGAAGATGATGTGTTACGCCTCGGAAGTAATGATGCAGATGATGTAAATCCGTTGCCTTGCTCAAGTAGGTCTACAGTTGAAGTTATTCAGAATAACAGTAGCTCCTCGGATGAGTCAGATGACGAAGAAATAAAACCAATAGCTTCTAAAAGAAGGAAGAAGAGCAATCGAAGGATCCAAAAGGCTGATGTCGTATATAATTGGGTAGAGGAAGATTTACCTAATTTTGAAAAACCTACGTCAGATGTAAACTTTGGAGATGATAATTATCATTATCCATTACAGTACTTTTTAGAGTTTTTCTCATATGAATGCATTGAACTGATAGTGAAGGAATCAAATTTGTATTGTACTCAAATGACTGGGAAAAGTCTAGATACAGATAACAAAGAAGTTACTAATTTTATTGCTATCCTTATCTACATGGGCGTCATTTCTCTTCCTAGTTACAAAGATTATTGGTCGGCTACTCTAAGAATTGAATCTATAGCGAATGTTATGTCACTAAGGAGATTCAAACAATTACGCAGATATATACACTTCAATGATAATTCTTTAGTTGGCAGTTCTCAAGATAGGTTTTATAAAATTAGACCGCTCTTGGACATAGTCAACAGAAACTGCTCTAAGTTTGAGATAGAAAATCGTTTCTCCATTGATGAGACAATGGTACCGTACAAAGGTACACGGGCAGGTAACCTTCGTCAATATATGAAAAACAAACCACACAAATGGGGTTACAAATTCTTCATGAGAGCTGGTGTATCGGGATTGATTTACTCTTTTATTCCATATCAAGGGAAAAATACTTTTTCTTTATTAGATGGCACTGCCATGCAGTTAGCAGAAAATGAACTGGCTATGGGAGTTGGTAGTAGCGTAGTTATTGCTCTCACTAAAACCATCCAAAACCCAGCTCACAGCATTGTGTACTTTGACAATTATTTTTCGAGTGTGAACTTATTTTTATATCTAAAGCACAGATTCAACATTTATAGCTTAGGAACTCTTCGGAACAATAGACTAAATGGCTGCCAGCTGATATCTGATAAGGAATTGCTAAAAAAAGGCAGAGGAAAGTATGACTACAAGTCCACAAACAGGGAATGCATAATTGTCAAATGGGCTGACAATAAATGTGTTTTGATTGGAAGTACAATTCATGGTGTATCCCCTGAAAATACGCTTCGTCGATATTGCAAAGAAAAAAAAGGTAAAACGAATATACCTGGTCCATCCATTATTATGGAGTACAACAGGCATATGGGAGGTGTTGATAAGTCAAATTCGCTGGTCGGGCTTTACAGAACTCCTGGTCGTGCTAAGCGGTGGTACTTCCCGATTTTCGCCTATATCATCGACATGTGTATAGTCAACGCATGGTTACTATACAAAGAGAACAATAAAAATGAAAAGAAGTGTATGCCCCTAAAAGAATTTAGATGTGATATTGCAAAGGGCTTGTCCACCACTGGGAAACTGAAACCTGGAAGGCCGGTATCATCACCTAAGTCCAATTCAATAATAATACACCCAGTCGTTCCAAGACCTTCAGATGTTACCAGAAAGGATACTGTTGGTCATTGGCCAGTTCATACGACAAAGGGAAGATGCCGAATGTGCACTACGGGATTTTCTCGAATAATGTGCCGAAAATGTATGTGTCGGCTATGCCTAAATGATAAAAATAATTGTTTTGTTCATTTTCATCTGTGAGATAGATTCCTTTATGTTATAATTTTCACATTTGTCTCACCTTGTATATTTTTTATACGGAATATATTGTTTTTCGTTTTTGATGGAAATACTTTGATTTTTTTTGTAATAAAATATTATTGCAATTTTTAATGTGTTTTGTTACAATTATATTTTTAATCCGCTTATAGACCGTAACGGTCAATGTTGACATTTGGCAACAATTGCAAAGTACACTTTCTAATAACAATGACTTCAATATATGGATCTAAACTTGTTCCTACAGTGATTTTTTATAGCCAGTGAAAATTTACGAATTTTAACTTAAAAAATAATAGGAGTGAACCTTACAGGGTTAAACGGCACTTTTCAAAAAGGTCCCCTAATCATTTTTTAAACGTGTCAAGTTAGCAAGTTAAAATACAGGGCGATGAAATTGATGGACCCACCATAAATTTTGCAGGCGATTGGTGTACCATAAATTTAGCAGACGATTATTTGAGTAAGTATAAGACAAAAAGTTCGCAAATTCTTCGTTCTCAAGATACAGGGTGTTAGAATAAAAAAAAATGTTTTTGGTAACTAATTGGAATATCACTCACCTAATTTTGTTGTAATTTGCCGATGGTATTTGTAACATTAAGGAGTTAATTTAGTCCTAACTTGATTTAAATTTATTAAGGGTGGATTTCACCAGGATTGTAAAATCAACAGTCCGTTGTTCTCCACCTATAGGGTAAACAGTCCCGTCAAATACAGCGAATAATCTTCAAGTTCCAATTAACAAATTTTAGTAACCAATAGCTATGAAATGTTGAAAACAAAATACTGACAAAGTATGAGATGGCAACTTATTGAATATTAAGAAATTACATACACCTTAGGAAAAACCATTGTTATACATGGGAAATCATTTCTTGGCAACAGCGCATCGGCTCGTCTACTTTCATCGCTATTCGTACATATTTCCTACCGTTAACGCGCGTGCCATTGTCAAGTGCGATAAGGGATTCATGACTCACTCTGCGATTGGGTTTTGTGTAGGAAATCTGCGTCTTTACTTAATCCAAAATATCTTAAAAATGTACTCGCAAGAAGAAAAGTTTCAAATGATAGAATGGTACATCCAGAATAATTCAGCACGCGCGGTTGTTGAATTATTTGCGGTACACTTCCCAGATCGGCCAATTCCGTCTCACGCAACGGATATAAATACCTACGAAAAATTCAAGAGGGTGGGCTGCTTAGAAATATTTTGCATCGCAACGGCTATCATAGCTTCAAGGTTGGAACGGTTCAAGAAATATTTCCTTTAGACAAATACCGTCGAATGGAGTTTTGTGAAACGGTCATGGAGAAGGCGAACAGGGATGGAAGTTTTATTGGTAACATTTTGTTTACTGATGAATCTAAATTCCCTCTCCACGGTCATCACAATCCTTCAGTCGTTCGGTATTGGTCTCGGGAAAATAAACACCTCAGTATTCCCGTCCGCACGCAGTATCCACAGAAACTGAATGTGTGGGCAGGAATTCTAGGTAATAACATTATCGGACCGTTCTTTATTGATGGAACTCTTACGGCTGCAAAATATTTGGCGTTACTACAGACGCAGATTGTTCCTGCAATTAGGCAGCTTGGCATTGATCTCGCTAATATTTGGCTCCAACAAGATGGATGCCCGGCGCATAATGCGGCGATCGTACACACTTACCTTGAAAGTGTGTTCGGCCACCGGATTATTCGCGGTAACGGAACAATAAAATGGCCTCCTAGATCACCCGATCTAGCGCCCAATGATTTTTTCTTGTGGGGTTATGTGAAAAGTACTGTTTACACTTTCAATGAGAGAGCAGACAATTTGCATAACCTACAGGTGAAAATCGTTGAAGCGCTCGGGCAAATACAGCCTTCTACCCTCTTGAGAGTTCGTCAGGAGTTTTATAACCGCCTGACATACTGTTCATTGAATGAAGGAGACGTTTTTGAGCCCCAGCTGTGAAGGACCATTTGAAACATTTGTGTTCATTATTGCGTTTTATTTTTGAGAACTTATTTTTTTGTTGTGAATATCTTTTTATTTTCGTTACACATTTTTAAGAGTGTACTATTTTTTGTTAGAGTGGGTATCTTCTTATTTTCGTTATGAGACGCAACCTTTATTGCTACAAAACCAATTATCCATTCATAAAAATAAGTAGAGTGATTTAGGTGATTTCGTGAAATCTCGAAATCACCGAAATCGGTTCACAGGACGTCCAATCGAACTGGTGCGTAATGCGCGCATCTACTGTACTTCTTCTATCGACTCAACGCATACTGAAATTTGCAGCAGACCGCAGACCTGTATCACGAATGAGAATAATAGGCAGATACGCTGTGATGCCAATTTGAGTAGAGCTTCCCGAATTGTGGGAAATTTAGAGTTAAGTGTTGATTCATTCAAGCTTTTAATCAGCATGGCCTAGACGTTAGAACTTCATAAAGATAACATTGAAGCTGAATGCTGCTGGAGTATAGTGTTTCGAATATTCAAAGCGGAGCGGGATACTATCCTCGTTCAATGGGTCATCAAGCCACAGTCTTTTCAACAAAGAAATTATTTTACGAAAATGCGTTATATTTTTACGATTTTGTCGTCACCAAATCTCTGTTTCTCAAAATGTACGTCTATTGTAGAATTTTCAGCAAACTAAGCAAGAAACGTGATCTAGTATTTACTCAACATTACGGATTTCTCGAAATACGTTAAAAAATGTGACCTAGATACCTAACTGCCCCAAGCTTTTTAAATATAACACCTTAAACCAGGGTTACCAGGTGCTCAGTCACGTTGATTGTCATGTTGTACTACGCAAGTCAGCAAACAATCTGGCGTAATAAACGTTAGGAATCATCAGGTATTGCCAGATTCCCGAATACCGGGCACCATAGTACCCGTTATAGTTGTCCTTCAAAGTTGTCAAATCGCCCCTATGGCACAAATTCGCCACACCAGGCAACTGTGCTATAAACAAACCCTGTTTATCACTACTATTTGATAGTCATATGGTAGTTGTAGCCCTATCTAGCGGTCCATGATTTCTCTCAATACTGTTGTATCTCTACTGGCAACAAGAATAGGGATTACAAA
Organism: Acanthoscelides obtectus; assembly: GCA_963669975.1. NCBI lineage: Eukaryota > Metazoa > Arthropoda > Insecta > Coleoptera > Chrysomelidae > Acanthoscelides > Acanthoscelides obtectus. Next base: position 89,714,919 of record CAVLJG010000008.1, read on the forward strand.
ATCACTTATACAACAATATTCAAACATGAAAAATATGATTTGAACCATGAAACATTAATACAATTTTAATAGTTTGAACTTTTTTCATTTTTGGAATACTCTTATGTGGAATCCGCAGCTATTTTTCCCGAAATTTGGGTAGACTTAGATTTCTTAGAAATATGACATATTGGTATCGGCAACTCTGCGAATGGGAGAAACAAATCGCATTTGTTGAGCGCATTTGTTGAGCGCATCCGTCTAAGCAGCAGGCGCCAGCGCCCGTTCTGCCATCTCTCTTTTATCACTCTTCTACTTTACCCCGTTGTCCGTCACACTCCGACGCTGCCAGATAGGATCCTACAATCGAGTGTCTTTCACGCACCTACATACTTTTGTATATTTCCATCTCTCTTCCTCATCATAATGTATAATAATGTTTTTCCCAAGGTGTATAATTTAATCAAAACTTAAAAAAGTGTTCGATTTTTGAATGAAATTCATGTTTTGATTTAATATTGGCGATTATTTATTTATGTTTATATTATTTTCTTCAATTGATATGCGATTTTACTGATTCAACATCACCTACCGAGTTTTTTCCTTTAAACCTCTTGCAGATAGCCATTAAGCACCTACTTGATGAGAGGCTCTACCAAAAATTTCATAGATGTTGCTCGTTTCCAAACATTCATTTATTTACTTGCCGTTCATTAGTACCATTATAGCACTTTCGATTGATATTCCCACAAAACCATTCAGGATTTTGATATCCATAAATCCAATATCAAATCAAATATTTTTTGGTTGTTCAGGAATTGAACAAACATCCACACTATATTTACAGAGATTAAGAAATACTCAAATATATGTCGTAAAGCTACCGACAAACTTAAAACCTGCAAAAAAAATTAAATTTGCAATATCTTTCGTGTTTCATTGGGTACACATTCTAGGTTACATTTATATTAGACATTATTTGAATAATATATTGACGGATATGAACGGATATGCATAGAATTTAGAATATAAATTCCTATTGCAAATTTCAGATTGTCTATGCATGGACTTGAACCGGATTGTCGGTATTTTTACCGAAAAGAGAATATTTACCGATAACATAATTCTCCACGATTTTTCTAAATAATTTAAATATTCACAACCCTATAAGCCAGAATCGAAAAAGGAGTTTCCAGAATGGTTGGAAAGTACTTTGAAAGAGCGACCAGTATGCACATTGTAGAAGTTGTAATATAGAGCTATGCCCTCAAAAATTCTAAAGGACAAAGACATAATATTTCATCTATAATGTACCCTTATTTATAAGGCAACCGTTTTTTCACGACTTTATTCAACATTTCAATAGAATTCACTGATATTCGGAGAGCTTTGACAGCTTCCGTCAAATTGCATTTCGGTAAGGTCTTTTCCTATTGGTCCAAGGGACTGTTAAATATATACATGTTGGTGAAATTGGCCCTAAGTCTAGTGGCGTCTCGAGCAGGGTCTGAACGAATATACATATAAATAATTAGTAATAAAACATTATAAAGATAATAATTTCCAAAAGAAACTTTCTCCAATATCCCTTGTGTTGCACAAAAGTATATTCTTTTGTCACAAATATTCGTTCAGATCCCGTTCGAAATGCCACTGGACTTAATAAATTATAATCAAGTTAGAGCTGAATTAGCTCCTTAATGTCATAAATACTACCGCCAAATTACAACAAAATTGGGTAAAGGTTATTTAATAAATTTACGAAAAACCATTGTTTTTAATTTTAACACCCTGTATATTGAGAACGAAGAATTTGCGTACCTATGTCAGCTTGATAACTTGACACGTTCAAAAAATAAGCTTCTAAAAAGCACGCCACTCTATGTAGGCCCCGGTTTTTCAATTGCAGGTTAACTAATTGCTATCCACAAAACGCGGTTTTTAATGCTTGACAGTGACGTGTGTTGGCACAGATAACACGAGACTCAAACGTCGAGCGTCATAAAACGTACAGAACATGATAGTTCAGAAATAGAACCAACGTTGCCAGATTAACGGTTTAGTCAAAACTTGAAACACGAATGTATGGGCAACTAAAAGTTATAGTTACTAAGCTTGACAGTTAACCAGCGATCGAAAACGTGGCGCTCATAGTACATTCTTTTTCAGGTTGTTGAGATTTTTAGATGTTTTTTCCAGATTTTGAATTTCCTAAGACATATATTCAACCACCCATATGCTGTAAAAAAAATCTCTATCTGCCCCTGTCGGAGGCTGAAAAATGCATGCAGTATGCGCAGTTCTGCTGTGAACTGATCTGTTGTAACTGACAGCCAACAGTATTCCCCTCCAGACAAAATCTGAAAAAGCACGTTGCTATGGGCCACATTGTACATTATATCTAAGATACGATACGGCACTTACACGCTCAAAGCTATATACATCTTTGTACAAACTGAACTACTATACAAACCTTACATATGTACTGGATAAACGCGTCCTCCAAAGAGATAAATAATGGGTGAAATAATCTCAACCAAGCGACAAAACAAAGAAACGATAAAATAAATAACCAAGAACACGTAACATAATGAATAGGGGAGGAAACAATAAAACAATACACGATAATAAAAGACCACACTGACAAAGAACGGAACCAAAACGATAGGATAGAGGGTGGGAGGTGTTCGAGATTACAAGTCGAATGAGGTTAAAAACATTAGAGACATTTCCAATCTCATACTGTTCGTAAAGTCATAGAATACGAGGGTCTTTTTTTAAGTAAGAACCGTTTTGTAATGGAGTTAGAGAACCTTCATTTATGAACGAAAATTATATCACAAACTAAAACATGAATATTATTTCAGTTTTTAATATAAATAGGTAAACATTTGTCAAAGCCTTTGGTGAATTTAAGCAGGACGAAGTTGTTTGCATTTAGAAACCTGATCGTACTTCACAATCGGCTGACTTACTGATTGACGTTGTTCCAAAGCAGTATAATTACAAAACAGACAGAAGCATGAAACGCCGTAGTGAGAGTGTCTGAGGTTGAACGTACTTCATGTGACAAGATGCGCAGACACGATACGCAATCGGTTCTTACTTAAAAAATGCCGCTCGTACAAACTGGATTAAAATGTGAACACACCCGTCACGAATTTCCATATTCCGTAGGTCGCTAAATAAAACCATATACAGAGAAAACTAAATTTGTCTGACGGCTTGAGTTCAGTGTGTACGAGAGAGAAGGTCATCACCATACATCGCGTAGCAACGGTGACGCAAGTCGTGCAATCTGCCGCATTGTCAATATTTTACACCGGAAAATGTTCGCAGAGGTTTCTACAATAGGTCTATCTCTTTCTGACACATGTGTCTCTACACACTTCTCTCTCGCACACATTACACTAAAGCCGTCAGACAAATTTGGTTTTCCCTGTACGCAGAATTGAAGATGTACGTTTCGGCCATCTTAGTAGCCTTTCCCAAAGCAAAAATTATTTGATTTGTACCCATTTTTTGATTTACACTTTGAAAAAGGCCAACGAAGTGGCCGAAACCTTAGTAAATCGTCATCTCAACATCTGTTGTTTTATTTCGCGACCAGTGAAACACGAAAATTCACCAGCAAGATAATCACAAGAAAAGTTTTAGGTGTTGCAACGGTCATATCATGAATATGAAAAATTTTCATGGATCTAATTATACTAAGTGACATATAAACCCGAACACCCAGTTTAAATGGTTTTATTTTAATAAAATTTTGTATAAGTACTTAATGAAGCATAATAAGTAAATGATAAAAATGTCAAAATGATTGCACTGCTTTAAAGCCCTTTGACCTTTAATAATGTGTGGATGCACCCTGATGTGCTACGCATTCTCCAACGCGCCTAGGCATGCTTCTGATCAGGTGGTCAATGTCCTCCTGTGGTATCTCATTCCAGGCAACCACCAACTCCTCTCGAAGTGCTTCTAGAGTCTGAGGAGGACGTTGCAAATTGAGCAATCTCCTACCCATCATATCCCACACGTGCTCAATTGGGGATAAGTCGGGAGATCTTGGTGGCCATGGTAACAATGTGACATCATTATGTTGAAAGAAGTCTATTGTGACTCTTGCAACCTGTGGTCGGGCATTATCTTGTTGGAAAGTTGGATCTGCAAGGGTGTCAAGATAGGGTAAAAGATGGGGTTCTAGAACTTCGAGGATATAACGCTGCGCGTTCATTTTACCTCTGATGAAGATTAAAGGTGACCTGGAACCATAAGCTATAGCACCCCAAACCATAACTCCAACAGTGTGATGAACATGTCTTTCAACAAAAAACTGTGGATTCCTCCTTTCACCACGTCGCCTTCTAACCCTGGCACGACCATCGTGCATGACTAAACAAAATCGAGACTCGTCACTAAAGACTTTTCCATTCCTGATCCCAGAGTGACCGTTGTCTGCACCACTCAAGGCGATTACGTCGGTGTTCTCGAGTTAAAGGGAGGACCCAGTGTGGCCGGTATGAAAACAAGCCAAAACTTCTCATTCGTCGGTAAACACTTCGCATGCCAATAGGTCTTCCGTGTTTTGCAAACCATTCATTTGCAATGGACCTGGTAGCGGAGAAACGGTCCCTTAAGGCCAATAATCTTAGGCGGCGATCTTCACGGTCTGTTGTTTTACGGCGGCGTCCAGTGCCCCTTGCTCTTTGCGTACGGCCTTCTCGAAGCCATGCCTGACAACACCTAACCACAGTGTCTACACTTCTTTGCACTCTAACTGCAATTGCCCGAAAAGAAAGTCCAGCTTCCCGAAGTCCCACTATACGGCCCCAATCAAACTCACTAAGTTGACGAAATCGAACGGGTCTCCGTACTCTAGGCATCGTAACCGATCGTAAAGGATGTCAAGAACCAAAATCCGCCAAGGTTGATTCTTTACTGCGGCTGAAATATTCATTTTTAGAGCGTTAGTGAATTAAAAAAAAGCAGTATAAAAACCGGAATGTCCAACTGATAAGGCTGAAAATTTGTTCACTTGTTATTTACAGTAAGATACATACATTCACCAACTTTTATTAAAATAAAACCATTTAAACTGGGTGTTCGGATTTATATGTCACTTAGTATATTTTCAATTCTTTTATTGTTTTTTTTTTTTGTTTAACCAGTATAAATTTTCTTTTCACAATAATCAAACGCATTGAAACGCAACAAGCATTTGAATCATTTCATTTCATCTTACTAATAATTGAAGCCACATGCCGCAAAGCTTTCTATTACACAATAAATCACAAATACTAAATGTATTCTAACACAGACAGTGCTTTCCAAAATGATGTGATTATTTTTTGAACAGGTCAGGATAGCAAGCTGAAGTTCAGAATGATGAAATTGATGCATTAACACTATATTTTAACGTGAAAGTTTCCGAAATTCATATTATGTTTTTAAGCTGTTATATGACAAGTCCACAGCGTGCCATAGATGTCTGTACTTTCTCGGATAAGGTATTTTTGGAAAAAAACGAGTCATCTTCAGTAACTTTCAGCACTTTGAATTTGACCTGGACCTTCACCTTCAAGGTAAATTCATGGTGAACTTTATTTTTACAAACAGAAACCCCTATTTTTATGCTGGAAATTAAAAAAAAAAGAAAATTTTACGTTGAATCACAATCAAAGTCCAAGGTCAGGATGGCTACTAAAGGTCAAACAAAGAACAAATTTGTGCTGCTATAAAAACCTCCATAAACCTCACAGGATAAGTAATGGAAATCCTTTTCAAGAAAGAAACTTTATATTCCAGGGTTATAAAGTACTCGTAAGAAGCTTGAAAATGAGCTATCATATGAACCCTAAACCAATGTTCTAAGATTCGACCCATACGCAATTTAATTTGTACACTTTCAACTACCACTTTTACTTGGAATTCATACATTAATTCAATCATGTACAATTCCATGTTGCTAACTCAACCTGTTCAAAAAATAAGTGAAAAGCATCGGCATTTCAGAATTTTCAGCTGGCAGCAATCAAGTTTAATAAAGAACATGTGCGGTTTCAATCATGACCGTATAAACTTGAACAAAATGACGTGCAACTAACAACCACAGGATCAATTTCAAACGCTACTGTAAAACGTTCATATCCAATTTCACGATACCACAAACGAGCATCGGACGAGGGTTGTTTCAAAAATAAGGTTCCCACATTTTTTTCACGGACAAGGAATTTTTTATTTGGAAAAACGGATTCACTATTGGGAACGTTGATCTTTAAGCTATTTTTCTCCATAGTCGCCATTTTTTCTACGCATTTTTTTAGATGCTTGACTTGACCGCCTCTGTGCTCCTTCAATCTCGAAAACGCTATGACAGGGCTACGTGCTCCAAAATAACGTAATACCCCAAATTGAACAAATGCGCTTAAACAATATTGAAAGTGTCTTCCAACAAACAATATTTCAGTTTTAAAATGGACGTTGTAGTAGTCCAGGTCTATCGCCGATTGAAACCTCATGAAGAAAAAGCTCCGTTCGATTCCCGCAAGAATTATTACAGAATTGGAACCAGTCTCCAAGAAATTTGGAATAGTTTTACGCCAAACATTAGTTGACACTATGTCAAGAAGGAGTAATCAGTCGAAAAGACGATGTTACGCAGTGGTGATCTGATGAGCCGACAAACATGACGCTGTTGCCAGATCTCGTCTAGGATCACGCACGGCAAGCAAAGAGTATTGGGAACATTATTTTTGAGACAACCTCGTACAACAGGTATCGACAAAACACGAAATAACCTCATTCAACCTGCTTGATGTTCGACGAGCGTGAGCAACTACAAAGCAGTTCTATGCTGCAGATGAATCCTCTTTGGAAGCGATCGATGTAGCAGCGGAGGATCGCCTAGCGCCCAACGAACTAGTAGAGCCGTTCGTGCTTAGAAGTCCCGTACTCCAGGTGCGGTGGTGTCCCCATCCTGCTACAGTTACAGGGCGCTCGTGCACGTAAGGACTGGCTGGAACGGAATGAGCCCCGCTCACGTGATCCAAAGAGTCGGTGGACGAGCTACCCGGTTGAGGCAATGTCACCTTAGGAAGGAAGTGAAGGTAGCGCGCAGCGCAAGTCTCCCTGTACAGCTCCTCTTCAAGTTGCTGCGTTGCCAAAGCGAAAATCAGTTTGGTTAATTGCGTGGAGCGCTAGTGGTTTCGGTTTCGGGCCGAATTTCGGTTTAGTTTTGGTTTCAGCAGAAAATATGCCGAAAGTACAACCGTTTTCGGGTATCTTCTGAAGTTTTAGGACTGATATTTTGACACCTACCCTCAATTATTTCCTTATTTGTATCTTTTGTGATTTTGTATTGCTAAGTACACTCAGTTGCTAACGTAACACAAACTTACGTCAAATCCGGAAAGTCATACCTATTAATTAAAACTCCACTTATTTCTGTTAGTTAAGTTAGCTAAGTTTTTCTATGACATACGATGACACTGACTTATGCTAAACGTTCTTGCTGGTATCCATTAGTATTCAGTTCAGTTAGTCGAATTTTATTGTAAACTCAAATAGCTTCACAAAGATTGAAGATAGGTATAAACTTTATTATACAAAACTTCATGGAAAATCAAAAAAATTCAAAAAAATGGGGCTTTCCTTTAAAAGTCTAAAGTGTAACGCAATATCTTATTTTTGGATCACCCTGCATTGTACGGATATAAATTAAAAGACGTCCCCCTAGAAATCAAAATTGACGTGTTCGAGCGTTTTTCCCAAAATATACCAGGAAAGTCACAAATGGGGGTGCGACATTTTCGTTGGGCCACCCTATATAAGATAAATCAAAATGAGGTTTTATTACACAAATTTTTCAACGCTCTGTAAGGTGATATCGCAGGCATTCAGAATGCAACGCTTTCCATTATCAAGAACCACATATTTTCTATAATTTGTCTTTCACTCATGTCAAAGTGTGAATATGTGTCAAACTTTTAAAATCAAATAAACTTTTGATCTTCCTTCCGTAACATTTTTATTTTCTGTTCGAATTCGTCTTCTAAAACGTTTATGTACAGGGTCGCCAACTAAGAATGCGAGGTACTTTATATGTGAACCTATCCATCGTAGAGGCAAACAGTTGACACTAAAACGGCCAAGAGAAAAATCTGGTAAATGTTTTCAAGTTTCTAGAATGGCCGCTAGGGGGCGTAACTGTAATCTTGAATCTAAAAAAGTGATGTGTTTTCCTTAAACCTCTACGATTTATATGTTCCCAGATTCAGTACCTCGCATTCTTAGTTTGGTCACCCTGTACATAAGTCTATTTTGTTTTTAAACAAAGCTGATGAAAAAGAAAACTATTGTCTTGATTTTAGAACACGCGGTACAATAACCAAAGGTTAGAAACTCAGGTGGAAGACTTGTTTTGTTTCTTAAGCGAGAATAGTAATTACTGTTGTGTTAGTTCAACTTTTTCTCAATAATATTTGTCATACAGACATTAAACGTAAAGAAAGACCTGATCTCCCGTATCAAATAGGAGACGGATTTTAGAACTTCGAGATTATCAATTTAACAAATAATTGCTTCTATAAGAAGACTATATTCGTCAATAAGTTCCAGTTTCGGCCGAAACTAAACCTGAGACCGAAATTACGGTTTTGGTCAAAAAACTAGTTTCGGTCGGACACTATAAAGCGTGAATTTAAAAATCCATGCGTTTATGTTTTTTGTCATAAAAGCTGTAAATATAATATTGTCCTGATTAATAGAGCAAAAAGGAAGACAATTTATAACCTCTATAAAAAGAGGTCATTCACTATGATACACATTAGGCCCTGATACATAAGCACGATACGATCAAGAAGATCAAAGAGAAAACCAAATTTCATAACAAATACAGATCTTATAAAGAACCTCGCTACTATCAGGAATTCTGTAAATTAAGGAAACAGTCAAACATATGATAGCCAGGGATTTCAGAGACTATGTGAAAAACATTGAAGAAGAAATAGTTTTAAACAGCAAAAATTTTTGGAAATATGTTGCCAGCAAAAAGAAAAATCACGAATCTATACCCAGCACAGTTTACCATAAAGATAAAATTGCTCGTGATGGTGAAAATGTGTGCAATTTATTCTCGGAATGTTTTGTTGAACGTAAAAAGTTAGTTCCTCTAAAAGTGAATGGAAATCTTAGTATTTCATACGCATTGCCTTTAGAGACAGTCAAAAATCTCATTTGTAATATTGACGAGAACAAAGGTTCAGGACCCGACAACATCCCTCCCATTTTCATTAAAAGATGTTCGGAAAGTATATGTGTATGGTATATCTGAAGTCACTTGAAATAGCATAAAATCCTTTGGTCGGCGCGTCCTTTGTAATTTCATGACGTATCATAGGCGTGCGGATTTACAGGAGGCAAAACACAATATTCATTTTCTTTTTCAATAATATGCCTAGAACACTGCTTCCATAGGTCTGTGGCAGCAATATGAGATACTGCATCTCTTATTGTGGCCAATAGCGATTCACTTAATTGAGGGGTCTGATTATGTTTTCTTACTTTTTTTTTAAAGCAGCTCAGACCAACTCAATCGGGTTAAAAATGCAGTAATAGGGAGGTAGACGTAATACTTCATGGCCATTTTGCTGAAGCAGATTGTCAACAACATACTCTTTTTCAAATTTTTGTCTTTTAATAAGATCCAATTATATGGCTTTGGTTGATTTAAGTGGTATTTCCATTCCCTTATCCTTCATAAAATCAATAATGTCTTGTTTTTTTGTGCCTGTATTCGGAATTTTGTTTTTCTGTCGGGAATGGTATGGCGCATTGTGCATAATAATCACTGAATTTGGGGAAATGTTTGGTATTAACTGCTGCTCTATCCACTTTTCAAATAAGTCGGAGGTCATGTTCTCATGATAGTCGGCACATGATTCTTTGATATTTTTGGCAGATAACAGCAAGGCATTAGGTATAAATCCATTTTCACTGCCAGCATGGAGAATAATGATTCGTTTTCCACGGTTGCATGGTGCATTTAAAATGCACTTGTTGCTGTCGTCAACCCAGCCGTACTGCACAACATCATGGGTATCATACCACGTTTCATCCATGTAAATCAGATTTCTTTTCTGCTCTCTATAGCTTTTAACTTTGTGCAAAAATTCTTGGCGCAATTCAACGATTCGAGACGACTCCATAATCACCATTCTTTTATCTAATTTTTTGTATTGAAAACCACACAGTTTTACAATACAGTGCAGTGAGTCTAAGCATTTGTAATTATAAAAATCTTCAGGATAATCTTTTAATTTATCCCGTATCATTTCCAACGTGGGCACCAAATTTTCTTTATAAAATCCGTATACGACGAATATCTTCCTGAAAACCCACGTCTATTCTTTTTAATTTTTGCCCTATGCGCTTTCTGTGGAAGGAATGGTTGACTACATCTCCCCTTTTTATAACCCGATAAATGGTAGACCGACTGATTTTTGTCAGGATACAAATTCTGCTTAAAATTTGATTTTGCGAGGAATCTGGATTTTCGTTTTTCAGACAATCATACATATTTAGGATTACTCTTTGGGTCTGTTCCTCTAAATCTTTATGAAAGAATTCTGCCTGCACAGGTTCATCAACCATCTCCTCGTGGCTTGGAGCATTTTCCCAAGGTCTCCAAAGAGCCATATTTAGGACTCACAAGAACAATCAACACAACAATTAAATCAACAAGTAAACTGAGTATTCAAAAGTCAAAAACACACAAACTAATAAAATCTATGAAAAAACACGGACAGACTAAAGAAAACACGTTTAGTCACCGCTACACGGCACTGGCTAAACTGTTTCAATTTTCAGTAGCCACCTGCACTTGTTCAGAGCTCTGAAATACACGCTTTCTCATTGGCTATGTCCACGCATAGGCATGCTTTACTCCACGTGGACCGGTGATACTGCCTTTGATCTTATACGGGGGATATTTGCTGCGAAATTTGGCGATTTTTGCAGCAACAGAAGAGCGTGTTAAATATAGATATATAAAACGCACCCGGTATTTCACAGTGTTTCAAGTGACTTCAGATAAAGTATACCTTTACAGATTATATTTAACGCAAGTCTAAAACTAAAATATTTTCCTACTAAATGGAAGGTTGCACATATACTTCCGATATTCAAAAATGGAGATAAACACCTGGTAACTAATCACAGACCTATCAGTGGTCTGTGGCTTGCTGAGACTGGTGTCGACGATGCACTATGTCATTGGATATGGTCTTACATTACCAATCGTGAGCAAATTGTAGCTATCAACGGTTGCCAGTTATGGTTACGGCTGGCGTCCCACAAGGAAGTCACCTAGGTCCTTTATTATTTATAATTTTTATCAACAACTTAAAGAAATCCTTTAAATATGCAAATTGTCTATTATACGCGGATGACTTAAAAATATTCCATACAGTCAGAGACATTAATGACTGTAAAGAAATCCAAAGTGATATAGATACTTTTGTCAATTTTTGTGACAATAATGATTTGTTTCTGAATGCTGATAAATGTACTTTTATTAGACTCCCGGAACAAATCTCTCACAGAATACGAGGGATGTCTTTTAAGTTAAGTATAATCTTAACCTCAAACTTAAATTCAAAGTTTCACAACAATACGTGCAGTGTTCTCACTACAGTGAATTTTGAAGTGTCACCAAGTCGTTAGAAAAATGGAACTCAACCGAGAACATTTTTGCGCCATAATTTATTACAACTTTCAGAGACAATTATCGCAACAAGAATGCCTTGCTGAGTTACTGTCTGTTTTCGACAACGTAGCGCCACATCAGTCGACGATTTCCCGTTGGTATGGAGAATTCAAACGATGACGGGTGAGTCTTAGCGACGATCCCAGGGTGGATGCACCAAAAACGGTAGTCACCCAGGAAAACGTCGATGCTGTGCGCAAACTCATCATTGAAGATAGACATGTGACATATCGCGAGATTGAGGCGTCCTTGAAGATCTCAAAGACCTCAATTCAAAAAAATTTACATGAAGAACTAGGAGTAAGAAAATTAGTTTCTCGTTGGATACCCCACCTGTTGACTGAAGAGCAGAAAGCAGCCAGGGTTAATTGGTGTCAAAAAACGCTTGATCGTTTCAATTCCGGAAACTGAAAAAATGTGTACAGCATTGTTAGTGGTGATGAATCGTGGATTTACTGTTATGAACCAGAAAAGAAACGACAGTCGGCTGTTTGGGTGTTCCAAGGTGAAGAAAAGCCAACAAAAGTCATCCGTTCTCGAAGTATTTCGAAAAAGATGGTCGCGACATTTGTGTCAAAAGTGGGTCATATTGCAACAATTCCTCTTAATGAGCAAAGAACTATTACTGCAGATTGGTATACCACCATTTGTTTGCCGGATATAGTGAAGGACCTAGGAGTCCTCCTAGATGCAAACACGACTTTACAACCACACATAGAAAACTTGATTTGCGGATCAAACAAAATGTTGGGATTTATCTGTAGAATCTGCAGGGATTTCAAGAGTGCAAGAGCCATGACATCCCTATATTATGCAGATATTTATAACAAGTTGAACTTTGCTTCCGTTATATGGAACCCTCAGTATATTACATACATAAATCGAATTGAAAGTGTACAAAATAGATTCCTGAAGAGATTAAGTTTTAAAATCGGCAATCCGGTACTTGACGGAAACTATGATCATATTAGACAACATTTCAATATCATGACCTTAAAAAGTAGTAGAATGATGTCCGACGTGTGTCTTATATACAAAATATTCAACAATTTTGACTGTCCCTATTTGCTTTCAAAAATAAATAATAATGTGCCAGATAGAAACACCGCCATTCCAAGTTTTTCAGGATTCCCTTCTGTAGAACGAATTTAGGAGTCAACTCACCTGTAATTACGGCCCAGAGGGTGTTTAACGATACCTCTATAAATCTGGACATTTTTGTGGTTAATTTTAACAAGTTTAAACCAACGGTAAGGAGGCAGCTTACATAGGATAGTATCATAGTATCTAATTGTTTATTTGCTGTGATATTGTTGTCAACCATTAATACTTTTATATATACTAAGTGACATACAAATCCGAACACCCAGTTTAAATGGTTTTATTTTAATAAAATTTTGTATAAGTACTTAATGGAGCATAATGAGTAAATGATAAAAATTTCAAAATGATTGCACTGCTTTGGAGCCCTTTGACCTTTAATAATGTGTGGATGCACCCTGATGTGCTACGCATTCTCCAACGCGCCTAGGCATGCTTCTGATCAGGTGGTCAATGTCCTCCTGTGGTATCTCATTCCAGGCAACCACCAACTCCTCTCGAAGTGCTTCTAGAGTCTGAGGAGGACGTTGCAAATTGAGGAATCTCCTACCCATCATATCCCATACGTGCTCAATTGGGGATAAGTCGGGAGATCTTGGTGGCCATGGTAACAATGTGACATCATTATGTTGAAAGAAGTCTATTGTGACTCTTGCAACTTGTGGTCGGGCATTATCTTGTTGGAAAGTTGGATCTGCCAGGGTGTCAAGATAGGGTAAAAGATGGGGTTCTAGAACTTCGTGGATATAACGCTGCGCGTTCATGTTACCTCTGATGAAGATTAAAGGTGACCTGGAACCATAAGCTATAGCACCCCAAACCATAACTCCAACAGTGTGATGAACATGTCTTTCAACAAAAAACTGTGGATTCCTCCTTTCACCACGTCGCCTTCTAATCCTGGCACGACCATCGTGCATGCCTAAACAAAATCGAGACTCGTCACTAAAGACAATACTGTTCCATTCCTGATCCCAGAGTGACCGTTGTCTGCACCACTCAAGGCGATTACGTCGGTGTTCTCGAGTTAAAGGGAGGACCCAGTGTGGCCGGTATGAAAACAAGCCAAAACTTCTCATTCGTCGGTAAACACTTCGCATGCCAATAGGTCTTCCGTGTTCTGCAAACCATTCATTTGCAATGGACCTGGTAGTGGAGAAACGGTCCCTTAAGGCCAATAATCTTAGGCGGCGATCTTCCCGAAGTCCCACTATACGGCCCCTATCAAACTCACTAAGTTGACGAAATCGTACAGGTCTCCGTACTCTAGGCATCCTAACCGATCGTAAAGGATGTCAAGAACCAAAATCCGCCAACGTTGATTCTTTACTGCGGCTGAAATATTCATTTTTAGAGCGTTAGTGAATTAAAAAAAAGCAGTATAAAAACCGGAATGTCCAACTGATAAGGCTGAAAATTTTTTCACTTGTTATTTACAGTAAGATAAATACATTCACCAACTTTTATTAAAATAAAACCATTTAAACTGGGTGTTCGGATTTATATGTCACTTAGTATACTTTTGTGTACTTTTTAAAGTATTTTATATGTTTTGTTATCAAAGCTGTCTAGTAACGTGCTGTGTGTTTGTCTTTTTTGGTGACTAGTGCGATTCATGGAATAGGGTAACTAATTTTAAAAAAAAAATAAATTTTAAATCTATATCGTTTTATAGTAGTTGCTATATCATAGTATTGTTTATTCTCATATAGTAGGCTTGTGTTACAGATTTTCATATCTTCTGGATTTTGTAATCTATGTATCTTTTTAATTTATCACTATAGTAAGCAGCGGGTGCTGTCTTTGGAATTCACATTCTGTTGCACCCCAAGCATGAGTAAATAAATAAATAAGGCGCAAACCTTATGAGCGTGCTGGATATAAATACCTCTGTAAAGCTTGTCAGCCTTTTTTTACTTGTTTTTTTGCATCAATCATTGTGGACAGCCCAGTGTTGTACGTAATAATAGTAAAACGCCAGGTACTTGTATCTAACCAATTCGTCATTTGTGTTGTAAAAATGGTGTCAAGCAGACTGAATATATAAGCTCACGCTGAAAACTTAGCTACACTAAACTTAGATATACAGTAATGGACAAAAGTATATAAACAAAAATGAATATTTACTTAAATACCTTTAGAAAACGAATTCATACTTCATTGCTTCATAAACAAATGCGTTATTAGTAGAAAAACTAAATTCCTTGTTTTTACATTATTTGCAATGAACACAATACAAGTCTGAATATAAGCACTTTTTTATGAGGGACAAAAATATGTAGACAAATTCTTTTCAACATTAGTCTAGTACAGTTTCGTGTCAGAAGAGGATTAGTTTGTGCTCATCAAGTATTGTGGAATAAGTTGAGTGATTAAGACTGCGTGGTCCAGAAATTTCCTTAGATGTGAAAACTAAGATCATTGGAGTTATACAAAGATGGTCAACGTCAAGTCGATATTGCCAAAAATTTAAAGCTGAAGCGTAAAGCAGTTTGGGCAATATTGAACAAATATAAACAAAAAGATATCTTGGAAGCCTCTAAGAGAAGTGGTCGGCCTAGAAAAATAAATGCTAGATCAGTTAGATTAATAAAAGTAATTTCGTCCAAAGATCCGTTTAAAACCCCAAGACAAATAAAAGCCGAAATCGAGACAAAAGGAATTTTCAGTGTTTCTATGAAAACTATAAGTAGAAGATTAAATGATTTGAAGTTATTTGCACGTCGCCTGAGTAAGAAGCCGCTAATCTCGATGAAAAACCGTAATGACCGATTACAATTTGCACTGTTGCATCTTGATTGGAGCATCTGTGACTGGAAGAGGGTATGTTTCAGTGACGAATCCAAGTTCAATATGTTTGGATCAGATAGTGCTAATTACGTTAGACGTCCTAGTGGACAAAGATGGAGCGGGGGGGTTTGGGGGTGCTTTTCAGGGTTTGGGATGGGACCTTTACATAGAATAGATGGCATTATGGATAAGTTTGTATACACAGACATACTAAAGCATGTCATGTTACCCTATATGGAAGACAATATGCCCTTAAGATCAATCTTTCAGCAAGATAATGACCCCAAGCACACTTCAAATCTCGCAAAGAAATTCTTTCTGGATGAAAAAATACCAGTTCTCAAATGGGAGACAGATTGATGAATCGTATATCAAGAAACTTCTACAATCTATGCCGAGACGATGCCAGGCGGTGATTGATAATAATGGTTATGCTACCAAATATTAACACAAACATGGTTGGTTTTCTATAATTCAATGAACTTTGCTTCTTTTTTCTATAATTGTTTTGCTTTGTCTATATATTTTTGGCCTTCATAGTTCCAGTTTTTTTTCAATTAATTTTTTTTAAGGGAGTCTAATGAATTTTTTTATGTATAAGTGAGTATTATGCTATAACGAATTATGTATACGTATACATGTTGGTGTATTAATAAAATACTGGGAATTAAATTCGATTGAAATGATTTGGGCAAAACTTTGTGGTTTCAAACAAGAGAACATTCAAATTTTCTGTCGTGAAAAATTTGTTTTATGAAGCTGTCAACAGAGTGACGGCAAACAATTGGAAAGATTGCACCGGTCACGTTCAAGAGGCAATCGAAACAAAGATGTGGGATCTGGACAATGTGATTGATATTCAAATTGAATCTGTAATAATTAATATTAACCATTCGGATGATGATTCAAATCCTTCCAGCGAAGTTATAAAAATAATCCTGTACAACTCGCTTTTGGACATGCTGTGTTTTGTCTGTGCGTAAATGGACTACGAATGGGTTATACAGGGTGTTTCAGTTTATTGTTGCATAACTTTAAGATTCGACAGATCTTTTAAAATTAATGCATAAAGTCTATATAAACATGGGTCGAAAAATGCGTGGCTTCCGAAATACAGGGTGTTTAAATTTACTTTCTAAAATAGTTTTTTTTAAATATTTCGAACAATATTTGATGTATAACAGTGAACATTGGTATACAAGGGTTTTTTGGTACGACAAAACGAACCATGGGCATAGTTTTACTGAAGCCGCTAGAGGGCGCTCTCTACTGTGCCTGTAGTGTATTAAAATGACCGAAAAAATTTTCTTTGTGCAATTTTTTGCTTTTTGAATAAAAAAAATGATTCTTCGCACTTTTCAACATAAAAAAGCTCTCTCTATTTCGATTTTTAAGGTTCGATGCATTTTTAATTATTTATGATAAAATAACGTTAAAAAGTCAGTATCTCGATAATTTTTAGAAGTAGGCTGTGCCTGATATTTTTGAAATTTAATGCAGAATAAGGTTAAACGTCAATTAGTTGACAGTTAGTTTTGTTGTCTGTTGAAACCTGAAACGTGTTTTTGCAATTGTGAATGCACGAAATTTAGTTTCTTTTACCTGTTTTTTTTTTTGTAAGTTTTATAAAAATGCCAATTTTATTCTTCAATCAAGAGTTAGTGGATATTTATTTTGTGTATAGCTTTGTAAATGGAAACGCAGCAGAAGCAGTCAGAGAATACGCACGAAGATTTCCAAACAGACGACATCCTACTCGCTCAGTATTTGTAAGAGTGCATCGCCAAATAATTGAAAATGGCTTTGGAAATCTCCAAAGGGCTCAACACATAAATGTTCGTCAGCGCAGATTTACCCGTATGATTCTGCGTGAGTTTGATAGAGATCCGACCACAAATGTTAGGAGAGTTTCTGGTGCCTTGGGAATTTCAGCAAGCCATGTTCACCGTGTTCTTAGAAATGACCATAGACGTCCTTACCATTTGCAACCTGTGCAAGGACTACAGCCAAGGGACGGAGAACGAAGAATCACATTTTGTCAGTGAATTCTTGATAGAACTGATAATAATAGGGAGTTTTTAAGAAACGTTTTATGGACCGATGAGTCATCCTTCACTAGACGTGGAGTGGTAAATTTTCATAATCAACATATTTGGTCGCATGAAAACCCGCATGCAGTTAGGGAAAGAAATTTTCAACATGAATTTAGTGTGAACGTGTATATTGGTATCTACCGTAATCGACAATTTGGACCCTATCTTTTGCCTGCAAGGTTAAATGCTGCGACCTTCTTGGAATTTTTAAAGGCTGAACATGCAAATATGTGGGATGATGTTATGTTAGATTTAAGTAGATTGGCCTGGTTCCAGCTTGATGGTTGTCCAGCTCATTATTCGAGAATAGTTAGAAACTGGCTGGACGAAAATTATCCAGAAAGATGGATCGGCCGTGGAGGACCAGTCGCCTGGCCTCCACGATCCCCTGACCTAAATCCATTAGAATTCTTTGTGTGGAGATTTCTAAAAGAAAAAGTGTACCAGACTCCCGTAACCACAAGAGATATGCTAATAGACAGAATCAGGAATGCATGTAATGAAATAAGGCCTTATTTGAATAATGCTATACCACGTTCGATCATTCGTAGATGTGAATTGTGTATTGAACAATTGGGTTTTTTATTTCGAGCAACTACTTTAGATTTTGTATGTTTGTCATAACTATCCAAT
Organism: Acanthoscelides obtectus; assembly: GCA_963669975.1. Classification (NCBI taxonomy): domain Eukaryota; kingdom Metazoa; phylum Arthropoda; class Insecta; order Coleoptera; family Chrysomelidae; genus Acanthoscelides; species Acanthoscelides obtectus. The sequence continues at coordinate 89,733,279 of CAVLJG010000008.1, forward strand.
AGCATTTTAGTTGTAAATAATTTAATTTGTTAAAAAAAATATTGGAAAATTAAACAAATTAATATTCGGTTTTTTTGTGTTTATTTGGAGTTAGGAATTATTGCTGTGTTTAAAAACACAATCTAAACGATCATCTTAATTACTTGTAATGCCCAAATCGAAAATGTAAATAATTAAAAATGCATCAAACCTTAAAAATCGAAATATCTCAAAAACGGCTAACTATAACGAAAACTCACAGGAGAGCTTTTTTGTGTTGAAGAGAACCAGTTTTTTTCAAAAAGCAAAAAATTGCACTAAGAAAAAATTGTCTGTCATTTTAATACACTACATGTACAGTACAGAGCGCCCTGTAGCGGCTACAGTAAAACTATGCCCATGGTTCGTTTTGTCGTACCAAAAAACCCTTGTATACCAATGTTCTGTTATACATCAAATATTGTTCGAAATATTTAAAAAAAACTATTTTAGAAAGTAAATTTGAACACCCTGTATTTTGGAAGCCACGCATTTTTCGACCCATGTTTATATAGACTTTATGCATTAATTTTAAAAGTTCTATCGAATCTTAAAGTTATGCAACAATAAACTGAAACACCCTGTATATTAAAAAATATTATTCAATACGTAATGGCCGTTCCCAATGGTATTAATTGATAAAGCCATGAAATGATGTTTATTACGTCAGAAAACACTTCACCAAGACAGGTTACAGGCCCGCAGAATGCAGTATAATATTTGATTAAAATGTAAATGAAATCAGACACTTGCTTATTTTTGTGTGCATTACATGGGTAGCGCATCACCAAATTTCCTGTGAATTATTATTTTATAACTTTTCCAAATCTGACAGAGACTAGATATCACAGAGAAATATAATTTTGAATCAACCATTTCGGTTATCAATGAACAAACAACCGGCGCACATCTATCCAAGGAAAGATGGAGAAGGAAGTCGACCTTGATAGCGAGGCATTCAAGTAGGTCAACCCAGTTACGGTTGGAGGATAAAGGAAGCAAATAGATTTGGGGGATGTTTTGGAGTTGATGTTAGGCCACAGTATGTCCTTCCTGTCTCCGGAGCAAGAAAGACTGCTGGGGACAAAAGCCACAACTCCCGCGTAAGTACAGAAATAGCATTTTTGGTGCTGGTAGCAGGATATGCTACAGTGACACGGATTGATTATTAACGGAATACTAACTTGTTTCGACGTTATTCCATTTAGTTTTATTTGATGACAATGACAGAAGAGTTTCCGAGCTGATCGTTATCTAAGTTGTGTTAAAACCATAGTATCGATATTAGTATATTTCCACCCATAAATCATTTTTAGACCTGCAAGTCACTGGTTCATTAAAGAAACACTTAACGCATGCATCGGAGTAAAATAAACAACTTCAAAAAGGCTGAATACATGCTTCAACTCACCTGTTTCCTAGGTTTCAGTTTTGCCTTCCACTCTTTCAACTCGATACTGAAAGCCTCATCGCGCTGTTTCAGCTTCAACGATTCATGCTCTAACAGCATTTTACGCTTCTCGTTTTGTAATTGTTCTAACTCTTTAACAGTAGCATCGCTCATCGCTCGTAATTCTTCTAACTGTCTTTGATGTTTCAGCTCGAATCTCTGCTGCTCAGCTTGGTAACGTTTCTTTTCTTTCTCTTGAAACTGCCGAGAACAAATGTTTCAATTACAATTTAGATATACAGCGCGAGTTTTTCGTGGGTGCTCGATCGATAGCGTGGTTATTATAGAAGATATCAATAGGGAAACATTTAGGTGCCATTGCAATTAGGCTCACGATTGATGATGACAAAATTGAAATAGTCGAATCATTTAAATATCTGGGTATATACAGGGTGACCGATCCATGTGTGGACGGAATATTACTCATAAACAAATACATTTTGGGAAAATCTATTCACGGCATGTAATACACGACATTTGAGGGCACATTTATAAAATATTGGCAATTATACAGTGTGTCCCAACTTTGACCTACATATCAAAGTTGTGATTTTTTAAATGGAATGCCTCAAATTTCATTTGGATGAACCAATTCAAAAGAAAAAGATTGGTATAACATACTATGGGGTTTTGGTAATGAGCTACTGATATGTAAGGTGATCCACGGCTCCACGTTCTCGTAGTGTGGAAAATGTTTTCCTTGGATGTCGCATATTAGGGTACCGTTGCCTATAAATGCGATATGCTAGGAAACTATTTCAAACGAACACCATATTCAGCATTTCTTCTTTAGAAAAATTCATTTTCAAACACGTTTTTACTATAATGCTCACAAAGCTAATTTTGACAGTTTGTAACTAATCAACAATTTATTTGTCTCCAAGGTTTAGGGAATTAAACCGTTCCATAAAAGACGTGCTGGTATTTGAAAAAAAGCTTATAAAGAATTGAATCCAAACTTGCATAAATATACAGGGTGATGCATTTGAAATTTTTGAGAAAATTACAATTTGCGTTTTTGACCACGCTGTATGAGCAAAAATTAAAATTCGAAAAAGTAACAGATAAGATAAAAGCTGAGGTGTGTAAACTTTTTTTATACAAAATTCAGCAATCCAAATTTCAAAATGGCGGACTGAGGGGTTGCCGAAGTGGGGGTTCTTCTGGACAAACCACCTTATATCTCAGTAGCTAATTATCAAAACCCCATAGTATGTTATATCATTTTTCTTCTTCTGAATTGGTTTATCCAAATATGCAATAAAATTTGAGGCATTCCATTTGAAAAATCACAACTTTGATATGTAGGTCGAAATTGGGACATCCTGTATAATGGCCAATATTTTAGAAATGTGCCCTCAAATGTCGTGTAGAACATTCCATAAATAGATTTTCCCAAAATGTATCTGTTTATGAGTAATATTCCGTCCACACATGGATGGGCCACCCTGTATATATATATATATATATATATATACAGGGTGTCTGCAAAGTTGGGGTTTTCCTTTACACGACGTGTAGATCTTGAAAACATAAGCAATTTTTCTTAGTACCATATACACCAATGTCTTAAGGGAACTGAGATAAAGGGCTCTGCAACATCAAAAATATCTGAATACCGTCCTGTAGCCGCGATATCCCCGAATGGTACTAGGACACTAGCTCAACCCGACGACAAAACTGGGTCGAGGTCAGTGTGTCAGGTCAGTATGCAACCTTCAACCGACGGTTACGGTCACGCGTGTAGAGGTAAACGAGCCCGTATAATCGATTGCGTTTCAAAAAACAACAAGCACTAGAGACGTGGCTAGAGAAGTGCAAGTATCAAAAACTAAAGTGTGACAAACGCTGCGTGAAGAGGGCTCTATCCGTTTCACGTCCAACGTGTACAAGCCCTTCAACCTGAAGATTTTCCAGCAAGAGTGCGGTTTTGTGAGTGGTTGTTGCATCAACATGACAATAATCCGGACTTTTTGAAGTGCATATTGGTGACATACGAATCTACGTTCACGCGTAATGGGGTGAATAACTTTCGCAACACTCATTTTTGGTCAGTAGAAAATCCGCACGCTGTCCGTCGGGCACATTTTCAACAAACATTTTCGGTGAATGTTTGGGCTGGCATGGTGAACGGTATGCTCATTGGACCATTTATTCTCCCAAATTTGTCATATTTGTTAACTCTGTTCGTGGTCTGCACCACGGCCGGCGTATGCGCGGTAGTGCATCAGCAGATTTCATTTTCTGTTGGAGCGGTATGATTTCGGGCAGAGACGTACTTAGCCCTTCTCGTCAACTGGAGAGTGAGTACTTTTTCCTTTATTTTTTTTTACTTGGTCGCCCTCGTTTCACTACACATTACCTTTGTTATTTCAAGGGTAGTTGTTTCTGAAAAGGAAAACCCCAACTTTGCGGACACCCTGTATATATATATATATATATATGGATAGTATACTACGTTTCAAGAGCATTATGAATATAATATATGTCAAAAATATCGAAAAAGATAAATTACTTTTATAGAGTTTCCTATAATCCCAGTATGTATTCAAAATAAAAAAATATGCGTACAACACCAGAGTTCTTCCCCACTTTTTATATTGTTCAACCATTTTGTTTACAGCAAATGAAAACATATTTTCAAAATTACAAATTTCACAAAATAAAGCTGAGGATCATTTAAAAAAACAAATATGCTATGATTAAGCCTATGTTAGAAGTGCAGTGGTTGAATGCAAAAAATGTATATATTATTTAGTAATTATTATAGCAAATCTGTATTTAAAAGGTAGTATTTGAATTTAATAAATTGGAATAATGATATTAAACAGTGTAAAAATGTTTGAGGAAATTAAAAAAAAAGATTAAAAAAGCTTTTAAACGAATAATAATACAAAACTGACATTGCAGCATTAATGCTAAATGAATCTTCAACAAACAAACAAAATAATGTTATTTAGGAAAATTATAGGCGCCTAACTTGGAAAATGTGCTGCTCATCACTGTTAATTTTTGTTGCAATTTCATTTGTATCTGTTTTGTTGTTAAAGTATTGTGCTATCGCCAGCAGAAGCTTTGAATTTGCCATTTATGTTTAAATTTAATAAATCGATATACACTAAGAATATAATCGGATCAATACTGATCCTTGAGCTACACATTCGTTTATATTCAAAATTTGATACTTTTACAATTTGGGATTGATTATTCAAATACATTTCAAACTCATGAGCGAACTTCCAGTACATCCCTACTTGTTTAAAGCTTTGAAAAAATAACATAAAAGGGCAACTGAAATTTGGTTATTGTTTAAATTTGAGTAAAACTGATGAAGTAAACTGAAAAGAGCATTCGTACTATTTTTTGAAATCCAAGTTGATTCTTACTTATGATTTTATAGTCTTTTTATCTAATTTGAACAATTTTTCATTTTTGCTATTTTTGCGATCAAACTGTATACTTTGATGGTATGTCACTTGCACTTACTTACTGATTATGCAATTTCAGGAAAACTAAAAATAACTCAAATATTTAGCAGTTTAATCCCCTCAAAAAATATATGCCAAAATATTACTTATAATAAAAAATAGCCAAAAGGCCGTCGTCTGTCAAATTTTATGAGAAAATGTTACTGAATTTAGTTCCAGATTACAATTTGCAATCCTGTCTGCCACGTTTTATCCAAAAAGTGCGATTTGCGTCTATAAACCTCAAGTACCCTGTTGTATGTAGCATGAATTAAAAAAAGAAACGTTTAAGATATAGTTTTGATGTTGCATGGAATTTAAAAAATGTTGAAAGGTAGAGAAACATTCATTCTTTTTGAAGAAAAGATCACTACCCGCTGACAAAATTTAGTTTTTCAAACAAAATATACCGTAGCTCCAGAAGTAGCGATCCAAAAACTGTAGTGGTATATCAAAATTCTTGTTTTGAAGGTGCTTGTGAAATATACAGTGTGAGTCTTCATAAAGTGCACATATCAAAATCAGGGAAACTACACTCTATTTCATCGACGGATCAATCATCAAAAAAACATTAATTTGATTTTTTATGAATATATGAATATTTTAAAATTTTCAGTAGCAGCTTCTAACCATATTGATATAACTCGTTACAACTCTTAAACTAAATGTCCTATCATATTGGAATACATTTTGTAGTGATTGCTGGTAGAAGGACGTGCCTGAAAAGTGAAGAATTCCAGGAAAAGTAATGACATCCATTTAGAATAAAGAAAATTATGATGAAAATCTGTTTTTTTTTTCATCATTTTTACAATAATTTCAAATTTTCTATAAATACCGTCGCTTGTACCATACCTTTTTTTATTTGTAAGTTATTCTACATATTATCAGCTTTATAAAAGTAAAAATTGCACGTTTATTACTCAAATGTAACAGTTTCTATGAGTGTTTATAAAAAAGCCCATGCGCATCGTCTTGCTAGGCACCATTGTTTATCATGTAGATACCTTTTTTTGATGATTCAATGTAGAGTCGCGCGGGCTGAAGTACGAGTGGGGAGGCGGGCCCAGTTGAAAAACAATTGAATGTTGGGCAGTTAGGCAGCTATTTGTGTTTCTCCTGAAAACTTTATCAGTTTCGTTTGCTACATATCACGCTTTCGCTTTCTGGTCGCGATACCACGTATAAGTGATTACCCTCCGGCACACATTGCCGATATCCATTATTATTATGGAATGTACCGAGGGAGTGCTAGAGCTGCTTGCACAGCTTATCTAGCTGCATTTCCAAATCGACGCCCTGTTCCATCAGCCCGTAACTTCCAAGAAGTACATAGAAGACTGGCTAACACTGGACTTGGTTTGCCTCGAGATCGCCGCGAACCAGGTGTTGTTGCTATCGAAGAAGCCATTTGGGATGATTTGTTTGCTGACCCGACTACTAGTACGAGACGTTTGGCGTTACGTCATGGCGTATCCCATAAATCGGTTTGGCGCATCTTGAGGAAAGCAGGGTTGCATCCATACCATTATCAAAGGGTGCAGCACTTGCATGAAAATGTGGATTGGCGTCCAAGGTGCGTTATGTCTACATGGATTTTAATAAAAACAAGAGACAATCCTGAATTCCCGAAAACAATTCTGTGGACAGATGAATCTCAATTCACGAGAGACGGCATCGTGAACTGTCGTAATTTACATAAGTGGTGCCCAAAAGATGAAAACCCTAGGCTGAAAAGGGCTTCAACATTTCAAGTGGAATTTTCTGTAAATGTGTGGGCCGCACTGATTGACAACTTTTTGATTGGTCCAATAATACTCCCGAGGACATTAAACGGAGAGAGATTTCTGGAGCTTTTGCGGACTGAACTGCCCTTGCTGTTGGAAGAAGTGCCGCTGCAAACCCGTCGAAGAATGATGCTTCAAATGGATGGATGTCCTGCCCATTACTCGCTGATTGTCAGGTCTTTTCTTAATAAAAATTATCCAGGCCGCTGGATCGGTCGACAAGGACCTGTTGGGTGGCCGGCGCGTTCCCCAGATCTCACACCTCTCGACTATTTTTTATGGGGGACAATAAAACAAAGGGTGTACAGCAGTTCCATAAAACAGCGAAGCGGAACTTGAAGAAAGAGTTTTGCGTGTTGCAAACGAAATCAAAAATGATCCCGAGATGATACGTACGGCAACTCATCAAATTTCACTTCGCGCTACAATGTGTTTGCAGCAACGGGGTGGCCATTTTGAACATTTGATGCATTAAGCCAAAATGATTATCCTATAGACAAGTCTATTTGATTTTATTTGTTAAAGATAATGAATGATTCATGTAGGTTAATAGTGTTGTTTTATTCCTACTCTGGCGTTGAACTGAGTTCACTGCTTTTTGAAACGCTGATTTAAAAACTTGTATCTAAGTAATAAACTTGCAATTTTTCACCATTAGGAAGCTAATAACATGTAGAATAACTTAACATTTAAAAAAGGTAGGGTAAATAGGACAATTTTTATTGAAATTTAGCAATTGTTTTAAAAATCATTGAAAAAATAGTGAGTTTCAGCATATTCCTTTTTATTTTAAATTTATAGCATTTAATTTCGTGGAAATTTTCACTTTACTGGTACGGCCTATTATTTGCAATCACTACAAAATTTATTCCAATATGATAGGACATTCAGTTTAAAATTTGTAACAATTTATTTAAATAGGGTTAGCAGCTGACTAAAAATTTTAAAATATTCATAAAAAATCAATTATTGTTTTTAATTTTTTTTTTTGATGATTTATCCGTCGACGAAATAGAATGTAGTTTCCCTGATTTTGATATGTGCACTTTATAAGACTCACACTGTATATAGCATTTCATTCAAATGAATGCATGTATTTGTTGCCAAAGGCTATGTACAGAGCCCCATATTTTCCAAGAATAGTATTGCCTATAATTTTCTAAACAAATTTTGTAGATATTTTATATTATTGACCGAACACACACACTAAAAAACCACCTCAGTCTGAAGAGTTTCAAGTTTTAAATTTCCCAACAAAGTGGATCAACTTTACAGACGTCAGAGGTCTGAAAATTTTAGTCTTGTAAACTGCGTTACCGCTAGCACTTACCTCTTTGAACCTATTTTTTTCTGCTTCAGGATCGTTGCTGCCAGATATAGATATCCTCATCGATTCCCTGAACATAGCCTCACGTGCCTTCATTTCCGATCTAATTCTCTTGGGTAAATTTCTTTTTTCTATCGCTTGCTTCTTCAAAAGCTCTTCTTCTTTTCTTGCAGCTCGCCTCTTTATCTATCATTATTTGCGAATTAGAAGATATATTTGGAAAAAGAATGTTTCATAGAAAATTAAGGTTATGCATTCAAGGTGATTCAAGACACAGTAGCAATATTTCTAGAATAAAAAATACGTCTAAATCATTGATTTCCAAAGTGGTCTATATCGACCCCCAGGGGTCTATGACAACCTGCAAGGGATCTACGTCAGCGAAAAAAAATTTGGGGGTCCATGAAATGAATATGGGGGTCCACGATAGTGGATCTCAACACATACACTGATAGTACCTATTTACTTATAATATCAAAACATATACGTATACATTATTTATAAAAGTACCTATGAAGTAAAAAATTTATTATATATGTTTATAAAATTGTGTAAGTTGTAGGATGTTGGTATTCGCTTTGTGGTCGCAATACATTTTGAACTTGTAAAAACCTGACAGTCGCAGTCTCAGAGCTTCGCTACCTTGCACTGACTTGTTCAATTCGTCACTCTATAAATACGAATGTGGGACGAATACGTTTATTCGTTTCCTGAATCTTGAAAAGGAAAGTGCTAAGAAAATATTTTAAAAAATATAAACAGATAGTATATCACACAAATTATAGTGAGTCAGTGTTATTTTGTTTGAGAGTGCTGGAGAAAAGTAAGTACATTATTTTTTATTAAATTTTAGTTTTGTACTCGCAGTTAGCAAAGATAGATAAATTACGGCAATCATGACTTTAGTTATTAGTAGTTAAATATTCAATCATGCAAAATTACACGAGTACTCCTCAATAGTTTCTTTTTGAAAGTTTTAGCAATCGGTAATATAATTACAGTGCAATCTCCGTAATTCGAGCTAATTGTTGCAAGAAGATTATGGAATGTTTTCGGAAAAATCAAAAAATATTTTTAATATACAGCTGCTGGATTTTCTGTCTTATTTAAATAATTTAATTTTGCCCACAGATGACTGATGCCATGTCCGAATCTAAAAAGAAATGTAGACAGTACAGTGTCGATTATTTGAAATTTGGCTTCATTCCATCATTGCCGGACAAACAATCGCCTATGTGCCTTTTATGCAACAAAGTTTTGGGCAATGACGCTATGAAACCATCTAAACTGCAAGATCATCTGAGAAGATGCCACCCTGATAAAACAGAGAAAGATTTGAAATACTTTCAAACACTCAAAGATAAATTTCAGAAGAGACCTACACTGGACAGAATGTTCGCTTCGACGTCACCAAGAAATGATGATGGTTTGCGGGCGTCTTACAATATCTCGTTACTTATAGCAAAATCCGGAAAACCGCATACTATCGGAGAGAAGTTAATTTTGTCAGCCGTTGAAGAGGTTTTAAAAACTGTTTTACACAAACCTGCATCTGATACCATTAAAAGAATTCCCTTAAGCAACAATTCTATTGAAAGACGTATTGATGAAATGAGTTCTGTAATTGTAAGCTTCTTATGTAATTATTTGCAAACGACCCATTTCTCTATACAACTGGACGAGTCAACTTTGCCTGATAATACAGCATTATTATTGGAATATGTTCGTTTTATTATGAATCAAGAAATCTACGAAGAACTGCTCTTCGCAAGAACTTTGATAACCGACACTAAAGGTGAATCAATATTTCATGTTTTGAAGGATTACTTCATTGAAAAAGCAATTCCTTTATCAAATATAATATCAGTAGCTACAGATGGAGCACCTGCCATGGTTGGACGTTATCGTGGATTTATAAGCTATTTAAAACAAAATGTGTCAGGGTTGTAGCAATACATTGCGTCATCCATCGACAACATTTAGTTGCTAAAAATTTGTCTGTTAGATTGCATGAATCACTTCATTTAGTCATTGATGCAGTAAACCGAATCCGAAGCAACGCGTTGAATACGCGGTGATTTGCGCAGTTGTGTGAAGAAAATGGCGAACACTTTCATCAATTACTCCTTTACACTGAAGTACGCTGGCTGTCGAAAGGCTGATGTTTGACACAAGATTTTTTGCACTTTTTGAGACTATTGTAGAATTTCTGGATACTAAAGATAAAATTTTAAAAGAAAATTTAATGAAGAGGAAAACAGACATCGCCTATTTAACAGATTTGTTTTCAAAATTTAATATGGTTAATTTGCAATTACAAGGCTACAGTTTAAATTTGATTAAAACAAAGTCCATCTTAACAGCGTTTCTTGTCAGAGTTAAACAATCAAGCAAAATATTGGACGGGGCGAATTTTCTCAGTTCCCCAATTTGTCACAGACAAGCTGCCAGAAAGACGACGTTTCAACTTACGTTCAACATTTAAATGCTTTCTATTCAGATTTTGAATCTAGGTTTGAGGATATTTTGACTATGGTAATACCACCGTGGATAATTAAACCATATGGTGACATAGAAGAAACGAATGTCATAATACAAGAGGAACAGACTAAACTAAGTACAAACGAAGAACTTAAGGTTCATTTTAAAAACGGATATCAGCAATTCTGGCTGCAAAACAACATACCCGTTACTTATCCCGTATTATGGGATATAGCGAGGAAATTTTTAATTTCCTTTGATCGTCATACCTAGTGGAAAGGGGGTTCAGCGCTGTTACCAATCTCCTAACGAAAAAAAGAAACAGAGTGGACATCATTAGCCGAGGAGATTTAAGATTAACCCTTACAAAATTGACGCCAAATGTTGATAATTTATTATTAAAGCATCAGGTTCATCCTTCTCACTAAAAATATTGACTTATTGCTTATGTTATTTTATGTTTATTGGTGTCTGACCAATACAAGCCCGCATTGGGAATAAGTGCCCGCATTGATTTTTTTAAAGAACTTTAAAGAAACTTTATAGAAAATATTTTTTTTAAATTACTCTGAAAATTCAAGGATAGGTACACACTAAAATTCGTTAATTTTTTGCCTATTTTTAGATAACTTGAACATATAAGAAGCGGAATTTAATCAAACTAACAGTGAAATTATTGTAGAACATACGTTTATGTTATAAATAATAAACGAACTCGCTTGTTGTACTATTTTAAGTAAAACACTTTTTTTATTATTTTTAACTTTTTTTTTATTTTATCCCTCTTATTTTTTTTTCAATGCGGGCACTTATTGGTCAGACACCTGATTATTTAATGTTACGTATATTTTACATAAAAGATACAAAATTTTATTTTGAGTAGTTTTAATTTAAATTCAATTAATAAATGTATAAAGTAACATGTGTTTTTACTTTAAGTTTTTAACACTAAACTTCACTACAGTTAGAAATTTACAGGAAATCAATATCAGGTAAGTAGGGGGTCTAGCCAACACGGAAAAACATGGCAAGGGGTCTACGACATAAAAAAGTTTGGGGAACTCTGGTCTAAATAATAAAGCGAAAAGTTTTTCCTTGTAAGCGTTTACCAGTGGCAAAGCGTCCATGTAATCATTGTTACCATTGGTAACAGTTGAAAATCTTAAAAATAAATATTTCATGACTACGTACTGTGAAATAATTTCATTTATTTGTTTACCAACAGCGATATGTAATAGTAATTCAGTAAATAGCAAATTAGCCCCACGAAAATAATGCGCCCTATAGTGTCTAGGTTTTGCGAATACGATGAAGCTGACTCGACTCGACTTGGTTGTCTGTTGTAACGATTTTCATTTATGGATCCATTTGGTTGTCCGTCGGGGACCGTCGGTACGGGTTCGTGTCTGATCGCGGTCGCCTGAGTGCGTGGGGCGCTGCGACATTATGTGGGCTTGTTACCATTTTTTGATTTGGGGAAATTTCAGCATACCTGATAAACTTGGTGGAGAGCTACTTCCAGGACAGAAAGCTTCTCCTAACGAAGAGAGAAACGAGGGACATCTGCGCGGGAGTTCCTCAAGGCTCAGTCCTTGGGCCTCTTCTGTGGAATGTGCTTTATGATGGAGTTCTGGGTCTTGCATTTCCACAGGGAATAAAATGCATTGCGTACGCTGACGATCTGGCGATCATAGCGGAGGCGAACTATTCCAAGGAGCTGGAAATCATCACGAACGAAGCGTTGGCAAGAATCAGAGAGTGGATGGCAGCAAACAAGTTGCGACTTGCCCCACAGAAGACGGAAGCCGTGATACTGAAGGGATCCCGCAAGAAGAGCTCGGTGAATATCCAATTCCTTGGCACGAAGATAGTGACAAAGAGACACCTCACGTACCTGGGAGTCGTGTTAGATGGCAACTTAAAGTTTGGAGAGCACGTTCGTCAAGTCATCAGGAAGGTAGATGCTAGGATGGCCCAGCTATCAAGAATACTACCAAATATAGGCGGTCCAAGCAGCCCTAAAAGGACGGTCCTTTGTGAGGTAATCCACTCCGTGGTCCTGTACGCAGCTCCTGTATGGCACCGTGTGGTCCAAGTCCAGAGATATAGACAAATGCTCTTGAGTATCCAGAGGAAGGCTTTGCTGCGGATATCGAGCGGCTACAGAACAATGTCCACTATGGCCGCTCAAGTAATAGCTGGAATACACCCAGTCACTCTGCTCATAGAGGAAAGGCTCCGCCTGTACAGCAGGGATGATGCTAAGCTTCGTACTACCAGGTTGCTGGAGAGAAGCACAACTTTGGAGAAATGGCAGCGTGTGTGGAGCGGCCACTCAGAGACGGCAATGTGGAGCAAGACTCCGATCCCGGACGTAAGACAGTGGGTTAGCTGTAAACATCGAAGGCTAGACTTCTACTTGACCCAGTTTCTATCGGGCCATGGATACTTTGGGGATTACACCAAAAGAATGGGAATCACGGAGGGCAGCATCTGCGGTTATTGCGGAGAGGAGGACTCCCCAGAGCACACAATCTTTGCGTGTCAAAGATGGGCCGCATGGAGGAGCAATACAGAGTCAGTTATCGGTGCGGAGGTCAATAGCTGAAGCATCACCATACTCATGATGAAAAGTAAGGAGAACTGGAACACAATACAGAGGTTCGTTCGTAATGTGATGAACGCAAAGCGCAGGGACGACATCTTGCACTAGCAGAAGAAACGAGCATATCCGCTGCGAATGCATCTGAAGACATGCCGCAACAAGTGGTGCTACCGGATGTAGTCGCGAGCCAGAGGAGGTGGTTTAGTCAGTCTACTAGAATGTAGCTAGAGTCCCACACTCCCATCCGCGCTGGAACCACGGCGTATGGGGTCCGTAAAATGGATTCCACCTCCCGGTCCCCCTAGGACCACTAAAAAAAAAACTCACTTCTCACTCGTTAGTAGCCGTTTTGGTTACCGGCTGTAGTGTGCGTGCAATCAAATATGGATGAGTGTCGCTGCGTAATCGATCAACTACTTGAAAAGTCCTTCTCCTTGTATAATTTTTAAGAAAAAAAGGAGATCATTGAAAATGGAAGACCAACACCTATTTTGGATAATTTTAAAAAGGAATAAAAAACGTACTTTAATATTTTAAATTAAGTTGGTATATGGAAACTCTTGTTTATGTGGTTGCAACAAAACAGATTGTATTGTTGGCGATGTCTTTTGTTTTATATAGAACAAAATTTTGGGCGTATTTACATGCCGCTGAGAAAATTGTAAAAATTTCATGGCGTATAGAAGTATTTGGGAAAAATTATAATTTGACGAAATCATTTCAAATTTTTTCTGACTTCATTTTAAGAAATATAAAACTTTCCCATTGGCACTTTTTAGGCACTACATGATGGTGTTTTTAAATGTTGTGTCTGACGTTTCTATTTGAGAAACCATCATCAATTTATTTTTTATATGATCCGATTAAAGTACACCATGTATCTGAAAGCATCTTTTTCTACGAATTCAACGACGTTTTATTACATGTTACATTTGTTTTCTTAGTTATAAAGAACAATGTGTTTTTTAAATTTCATTTTATTTACGTATGAAGCACTTGTGATTGACGAAATTAAATTCACAACACCCTTTATTTCAGCATGAGGTAATTTTATAATTTATACGAACTTTTCGTAATGCCTATCGACGTATTTCCTACCACAAAAATATTTTCACCGTTTTTTGATTTACCCTTTATAGTATAAATCCGATTTTGAATATGCAGGGTGTCCCAGAAGTCGACGTCAAGCCGAAACCGGGTGATAGGCAACGTCATAACAGCTATCACAAAAATATTTAAAAAAATTTTATGTATGTGTTTTGAAAATTATAGGTCTTTGAAAAAAATATAGAAATTTCACACCCTACGGCAGTCTGTCAACTCCTGTTACTGCAAATATTAACTTTTTTTGGATTTTATTTTTACAATGTAATGATGAATAATGCATCTTCAAACTGGTGTCTCAACCTTACTGCCAACTTTTCTCGTTCAGGTAAAAATTGCCACTTATTTCCCAACCAAGTATTCCAAAGTAAAACTTTGCTCAACTTTAACTGGCTGTACTGGAAAAAAATGTACTACGAGAGTTTGGCAAGTAACCTTAAAAGTTGGCGCATTTAATAAGGATTCCAAAATGGTAGAAGATTACTCGTTAACTTATGCACAATTTTTATTTGAAGAAAAACTGATGAAAATTTTTCAAAATTTCCTAATTAAACAGCGATTATGAAAACGCACAAGGACCCTTAAGGATAACTGTTTGCTCAACAGTGAGCGTCAAAATGCTGCTGATGATGATTTACGTTTACAGCAAATGCTCAAACTGTTTTCCTTCAGCCGCAATACACGCTCGACATCTTCTTAAAAAAGATCGGGTTATTAAACGAACGAATCCACGGTTATTAACAAACTCAGCTGCTTCCAATAGTCTTTGCCGTAACTCAGCTACATTTTGAATCGGCTTGAAATACACTTTTTCTTTTACAGTTGCCCAGTAAAAAAAATCTAATGTGGTGACCGGGCTGGCCACGGTATTGTACCAGTCCGCCTTATTCATCTGCCTGGAACGTTTTGATCGAGATACTCTCTCACTGAGAGTGCATAGTGCGCTGGGCAGCCATCATGCTGAAACCACATGTCCCTGTAAATACTCAGTGGCACGTCCTCCAATAAATTTTCTAAATGATTTTGCAAAAAAAAATAAATAAACCTCAGCAGTCAAAGTCTCTGGGAACTCAAACGGACCGATTATTTTACCATTTAAAATTCCTGTCCAATGGTTTATCTTGAAGCGATATTGAGATTTATCTTTTCTCATCAAATGTGGGTTTGTAAGTTATGCAGGTTCATGTACCCATCTTTCTTTAATGTGTTCTCATCTGACCATAAATTTTTTTCAAAGAACCGTGTATCTTCCCTGTGTCTTTCTAACATTGTGCGACAAAAAGCAACTCGGGGCTCATAATCCCGGGGCAGAAGAGCTTGAACACGCTGTACGTGGTATGGATGGAGCACGTTTATTTGCAAGATTCTATGGGCTGTACTTTTGGGCACACCTGTTTTTAGTTCTATTGCACGCACTGAAGTACTCGGGTCTTCTTCGACAGCTCCTAGCGCCACGTCTTCGTAAGGAAGGAAAGATCTTCCCTCACCGTGTGATTGGTTTGGTAGTTGGCCATCTGAGAACAGTAAGCGGTGCACATTTGTGAACACTCGATGATCTGGATGACGAGCTGCATTCGGGTACCTCTCACAGTAAAGTCTCGCTGCAGCACTAGCGTTGCATCTGCATTCCCCATAAATGAGGTGCATGTTCTTGTACGGTGTACACGGACATAGCGGCACTGCACAATCACACTATCAAAAATAGTCTAAGGAAAGCAAATGTTGTTTTGAAGAGCAATTAAACAGTCAAAATCCAAATCACAAGCGATCAACAGTCCAGTTCACGAATCCAAAATTAGTAACAGTACGAAATCAACAAGCACGAACATGTAAAGATGCGCAGTAAACGAAGGAGTACTGATCGGTATCAAAGTGTGCAATAGCAAGTAAGTGATGTGCTCCATCCATACCACATACAGCGTGTTCAAACCTCTCCTGCCCCGGGATTATGAGCCCTGAGTTGCTTTTTGTCGCACAATGTTAGAAAGACACAGGAAAGACCCACAGTTCTTTGAAAAAATTTTATGGTCGGATGAGACCACATTTAAGAAAGATGGGTACATGAACCTGCATAGCTTACACGAGTGGCACGTAGCAAACCCACATTTGATGAGAGAAGATACATCTCAATATCGCTTCAAGATAAACCATTGGACAGGAATTTTAAATGGTAAAATAATCGGTCCGTTTGAGTTCCCAGAGACTTTGACTGCTGAAGTTTATTTGGATTTTTTGAAAAATCATGTACAAAATTTATTGGTGGACGTGCCACTGAGTATCTACAGGGACTTGTGGTTTCAGCATGATGGCTGCCCAGCGCACTATGCACTCTCAGCGAGAGAGTATCTCGATCAAAACTTTCCAGGCAGATGGATAAAGCGGTCTGGTACAATACCGTGGCCAGCCCGATCACCTGATTTGAATCCTTTAGATTTTTTTACTGGGGAACTGTAATAGAAAAAGTGTATTTCAAGCCGATTCAAGATGTAGCTGAGCTACGGCAAAGACTATTGGAAACAGCTGAGTTTGTTAATAACCGTGGATTCGCTCGTTTAATAACCCGATCTTTTTTAAGAAGTCGAGCGTGTATTGCGGCTGAAGGAAAACAGTTTGAGCATTTGCTGTAAAGGTAAATCATCATCAGCAGCATTTTGACGCCCACTGTTGAGCAAACAGTTATCCTTAAGGGTCCTTGTGCGTTTTCATAATCGCTGTTTAATTAGGAAATTTTGAAAAATTTTCATCAGTTTTTCTTCAAATAAAAATTGTGCATAAGTTAACGAGTAATCTTCTAAGTGTTATACCATTTTGGAATCCTTATTAAATGCGCCAACTTTTAAGGTTACTTGCCAAACTCTCGTAGTACATTTTTTTCCAGTACAGCCAGTTAAAGTTGAGCAAAGTTTTACTTTGGAATACTTGGTTGGGAAATAAGTGGCAATTTTTCCTGAACGAGAAAAGTTGGCAGTAAGGTTGAGACACCAGTTTGAAGATGCATTATTCATCATTACATTGTAAAAATGAAATCCAAAAAAAGTTAATATTTGTAGTAACAGGAGTTGACAGACTGCCATAGGGTGTGAAATTTCTATATCTTTTTCAAAGACCTATAATTTTCAAAACACATACATAAAATTTTTTTAAATATTTTTTTGATAGCTGTTATGACTTTGCCTATCACCCGGTTTCGGCTTGACGTCGACTTCTGGGACACCCTGTATATTGATATTCAATACCAATTACCTGTTCCTTTTCTTTTTCATGCCTAGTGAGCATTTGATGCCTCTGCAGGATGAAAATTTCTTTAATTTGTCTCTTAATCAATTGATGTTTTTCGTGAATATGCCTTTCTTCTATCTCCCATAAAGCTGCTTCCCTAGTTCGCGTCAGTTGCTGCTTTTGTTGCAGAAACTGTCGCTCCATTAAGGCTATTTTCTCTCGATGGGAATCACTTAACCTTGAAAAAAGGAAAAATCGCTGATTGTTCGCGGAAGCTAAGCAGGACCTGTTTAAATGTGCATTACAATTTTCGTTTTGTTAAAAGTACAAAAATCATGGATATGAATGATCCTCAAACCAACCCCGGATTAAACTGATGAATAGAATGATATTGAGTGAAGAATGCCTTAGCGAAATGTCGCTCGTTGGAATAGGGAATCGTCGGTTTATGTCGTAATTTTTAATAAAACATATTTGAATGGTACCAGCAAAAAGTTATGGCCCCATTACCCCTGTGGCAAAATTTCGACATTCTAAGCTATATATATATATATATATATATATATATATATATATATATATATATATATATATAACTATGCGGCCGATTAATGTCCTGCCAGAAGTCGAGAAGCTGTTCGAAGGGATATAATATACTAAGAAATCAATGAATTCATTGAAGAAAACAAAATTTTGACAAAAAATCAAGCTGGATTTAGAAAAAATATCTAAGAAACAACAATCCAAATGGAAGACTGAAGAAGTATAGATGAGAAAGAATATATTGTAACAATATTTTTAGGTTTCAAAAGGGCATTTAAGACTATAGATAGGGAAAAATTGTTAATGAAATTGCATCACTATCGTTTTAAAGGATCAGTATTAAACATTTTACAAAATTATTTAGTAAATAGAAGTCAAAAAACTAAGGTAGGAAATATTATGACAAGCGTTCAAAATATATAAGTAGGGGTGCCACAGGGGAGTAAATTAGGGCCGTTGCAATTCATTACATACAGGGTGGCCCATCCATGTGTGGACGGAATATTACTCATAAACAAATACATTTATGGCATGTTATACATGACATTTGAGGGCGCATTTCTAAAACATTGGCAATTATACAGGTTGTCCCAATTTTGAGCTACATATCAAAGCTGTGATTTTTTAAATGGAATGCCTCAAATTTTATTGCATATTTGGATAAACTAATTCAAAAGAAGAAGATTGATATAACGTATTATGGGGTTTTAGTAATTAGCTACTGAGATGTAAGGTCTTTTGTCCAGAAAAACCGTCCACTTCGGCAACCCTTGAATCGCCATTTTGAAATTTGGAGTGCTGAATTTTGTATAAAAAAAACTTACACACCTCAGCGTTTATCTTATTTGTTACTTGTTCGAATTTTAATTTTTGCTCGTACGGGGTGGTAAAAAACTCGAATTGTGTTTTTTCTCAAAACTTTCAAATGCATCACCCTGTATATTTGTGCAAGTTTGGATTAAATTTTGGGCCACTCTGTATATACAAATGATATCTCTGATATTTAAGAACACTGCAAAATTCAAATATTTACGGATATATACAGGGTGACTTCGAAGTTGAGTCATTTATTTTAACAGTGAGTAGATCTGATCAAAAGAAATGTTTTTTTCCTTTACCATTTTTCTGGTAAAATTAAAGTAACAAAGTTATAGCCCTTTGGAAGTTTGAGTACCGCCCTGTCTCAATAATAATATCATGTGCTCGTGTTTGGCAACAACGGATATAATCCGCCGTATCGGTTCATCGCATCGGAAACAAAAAAACGAAAGAATTTGGAACGATGTTTTTACAATTATTTTATTCAGTTCAGTTATACATACAGTCACTGTCAGTCGGTAACGCGTGTGAATAGTGTCTGTTACGTGGCTCAAATGAAATAAAAAATGGCACATGTTTATGCGGATCGGTTTCCCAATCGAGTGCAACCAACCCCTCGTGCCTTTGTTAATGTAGTACAACGGGCTCGTGAATCAGGTGACTTAAGACCTCACAGGGGACCTCACGATCAAATACAGGTCCGCACTGAAATACTTGTCGGGAGGATACTTTATAAAACAAGGTAAACATTTTTTTTTAATTTTTTTTTTATTTTTACACACATATTTTGGTTTATCTTCCTTCTACAATCATTATCTGAAAATTAATGACTCAACTTCAAAGTCACCCTGTATATATATATATATATATAGACGACAATGACCACGTCTCAAGTTATATATATATATATATATATATATATATATATATGACACATAAACATGCTTTAGAACTGTTAATTAGTGATATTAAAAAAATTATGAATTGGTTAACCAACCTGAATTAAATAAAACAAAATGTAAGTCAATAGGTAAACATTTAGGTGGCAATAGAATTGGCTCATGATCAATGCTAAAAAAATAGAAGTAGTCGAATCAATCAAATATCTGGATATATACTAAGTGACATATAAATCCGAACACCCAGTTTAAATGGTTTTATTTTAATAAAAGTTGGTGAATGTATTTATCTTACTGTAAATAACAAGTGAAAAACTTTTCTGCCTTTTTATACTGCTTTTTTTTAATTCACTAAAGCTCTAAAAATGAATATTTCAGCCGCAGTAAAGAATCAACGTTGGCGGATTTTGGTTCTTGACATCCTTTACGATCGGTTACGATGCCTAGAGTACGGAGACTTGTACGATTTCGTCAACTTAGTGAGTTTGATAGGGGCCGTATAGTGGGACTTCGGGAAGCTGGACTTTCTTTTCGGGCAATTGCAGTTAGAGTGCAAAGAAGTGTAGACACTGTGGTTAGGTGTTGTCAGGCATGGCTTCGAGAAGGCCGTACGCAAAGAGCAAGGGGCACTGGACGCCGCCGTAGAACAACAGACCGTGAAGATCGCCGCCTAAGATTATTGGCCTTAAGGGACCGTTTCTCCACTACCAGGTCCATTGCAAATGAATGATTTGCAGAACACGGAAGATCTATTGGCATGCGAAGTGTTTACCGATGAATGAGAAGTTTTGGCTTGTTTTCATACCGGCCACACTGGGTCCTCCCTTTAACTCGAGAACACCGACGTAATCGCCTTGAGTGGTGCAGACAACGGTCACTCTGGGATCAGGAATGGAACAGTATTGTCTTTAGTGACGAGTCTCGATTGTGTTTAGGCATGCACGATGGTCGTGCCAGGGTTAGAAGGCGACGTGGTGAAAGGAGGAATCCACAGTTTTTTGTTGAAAAACATGTTCATCACACTGTTGGAGTTATGGTTTGGGGTGCTATAGCTTATGGTTCCAGGTCACCTTTAATCTTCATCAGAGGTAACATGAACGCGCAGCGTTATATCCACGAAGTTCTAGAACCCCATCGTTTACCCTATCTTGACACCCTGGCAGATCCAACTTTCCAACAAGATAATGCCCGACCACATGTTGCAAGAGTCACAATAGACTTCTTTCAACATAATGATGTCACATTGTTACCATGACCACCAAGATCTCCCGACTTATCCCCAATTGAGCACGTGTGGGATATGATGGGTAGGAGATTGCTCAATTTGCAACGTCCTCCTCAGACTCTAGAAACACTTCGAGAGGAGTTGGTGGTTGCCTGGAATGAGATACCACAGGAGGAAATTGACCACCTGATCAGAAGCATGCCTAGGCGCGTTGGAGAATGCGTAGCACATCAGGGTGCATCCACACATTATTAATGGTCAAAGGGCTTTAAAGCAGTGCAATCATTTTGAAATTTTTATCATTTACTTATTATGCTTCATTAAGTACTTATACAAAATATTATTAAAATAAAACCATTTAAACTGGGTGTTCGGATTTATATGTCACTTAGTATATATGTGGATAGTAAACTACTGTTTCAAGAGCATTATGAATACATTATTTCAAAAATATAAAAAAAAAAATCATAACTATGAACCTAGAGACAGCATGGATTTTCATCTGCAAAATTGTAATAGTAGCATAACTAGCAATTCGGTATTTCAAATTTAATAATGATATTAAACAGTGTTTCAATTTAGAAATGGGTCAAATTAAAAAACCGCTTTGAATACTCAAAACGCATAATGATGTAATTTTAATAGACTAAATCTAAAATTATATAAAAAAGTGTCAATGAATAAATATAAGTGTACCTCGCACTAGCAGAAACCCCGATTTTGAAAATTGAACTTTAACACACTGTCACTAAGTCACATTTAGTTCAATATCACCATTTTCACGAGTTCAAGCACAAGACTTGCCATTTTACACATTCATTACGGACTGCGCTGTATATGCAAAAATTCAAAATTGTATACCTTCTCAGCGAACTTTCGTGATTCTCATTCAGTTTTTCCAAAAATGCCTTTTCTTTTTCTAAATGCTCTTGGTCCAACTTTTCTTTTCTAACTTTGAATTCCTGTTTTCTCCTTTCTTTCGGCAGCATGTCTATTTCACATTTCAACAGCCTCACCTGTAATATTGACATTTTAGAAGCTTTCTGTAGTGTATCTGAAGAATAGTGAAGAGATTTGTTACTCATAACAAGCAGTAATGAAGGATAATTTCCTATCGTTGACATAGAACAATATTGGAACGATTTTAATCAAGTTATTCCAGCTAAGCAGTCTGGTTTTCGATAATACACGGCTTCAACACTATGCTATTTAACCCCAAAATGTAACAGGAAAACTTGGCAACGAGAAACCCGTAGCTCTGTTATATCTTGACTTCACCAAAGCATTTCACGCAATCATTTACTTCTAGTGTCTAAATGCAAACTATAGTCAATCATATTGACAAAGGACCCGGCAACACGCATATGGGAAACGTGGTTTCTGCTGATTTCGACGAAATTTTTATACGTTATGCGTCTTGACATCACAAGCAAATGTTTCAATGGACACAGGGCCTAAACCTTAACCACTCTTCCATGTATAGCAATTCCACTATACTGACTTGGACTGCCCAAATCTTGAGTTTTGGGGCCTGCACCCATTAAGGAATTCATTCAGAATGCCGAGACATATAACACTGATCAACAGCCAAAAAATATCCTAAATAAAATCAACAAAATATTACTATTTTTAATGTGCTAAAACCGGAATGAAACTTATTTTTTCAATATTAGTTCAAGTTTTAGAGATACGGTAATTATATGTGTTCCTGCTGTGACAGTGTTAATATACTGTAATTCACAAGAATGCACGTGCTACATTTTTATATTCGGCAAGGAAATATGATGTAATCGGCATGATTGTATTACGTTATACATACGTGTACATTATATTGTTTTATATTAGCCATTTTTTCCTCAGTTGGCTGACAGCGTTCATGCAAGATGTCTCGAAAGTGTGTAAACAATCCAGATCAGTTTTGTTACGTGTGTGGTGATGTGACTTTTGCGTCTCAGAGACGGTCTATTACTCCACTAATAACAAAGGCATATCAGCTTTATTTCGGTTGTAAACTAGGTGATCAAGACAAACAGTGGGCACCCCACATCTGCTGTAATACATGTGCTTCAAGTCTGAGGAGCTGGTTAAATGGCAAAAAACGGTCTAAGCGCTTTGCTGTCCCAATAGTTTGGAGAGAGCCTACAAATCATATTAATGATTGTTACTTTTGCATGGTACCTTGTGTTGGACAAGCCACAGGTATGTCCAAGAAAAAAAAATCGGTTACTAACTACCCAAACATACCATCTGCGATGAGACCTGTGCCTCACAGTGACGAAAATCCTATTCCAAAACCCCCAGAATCCTACACTTGCGAATCAGAAAACGAATCAGATCATGGCGATCGAGTGATTCGTCAGGAAGAAGATATGCCATCAACGTCAAGAGATCCTGATTTTATACCGCGCACGTCATGCCACCAACCGCACAAAATAACACAGTCAGAATTAAATGATCTTGTAAGAGATTTAGAACTTCCAAAATGTAAGGCAGAGTTACTTGGATCAAGACTGCAGCAGTGGAACTTGTTAGAAGACGATGTTTCGGTATGTGTTTTTCGTAAACGCCACAAAGACAGAACCATTTTTCAATATGGAGAATAACTTGGTTTTCTGCAGTAACATTAACGGCTTACTGGCGTCTTTAAATATAAACTATAACCCAGAAGAATGGAGCTTGTTTATAGACAGTTCAACATTGAGTTTAAAGGCAGTGTTATTGCATATTGGAAATATTTTACCATCTCTTCCTGTAGGGTTCACATGAAAGAATCATATGACAATATGAAGTACCTATTGACATGCATAAAATACGATGAGCACCAATGGCATATTTGTGGCGATTTGAAAGTTGTTGCACTTTTACTTGGGCTGCAGCTAGGCTACACAAAGTTTTGCTGTTTTTTGTGTGAATGGGACAGTCGGGCAAAGGCACTTCATTACACCAGACAAAACTGGCCTGTTCGTCAATTCCTAGAGCCAGGTCAAAAAAATGTACAGCATATGCCATTAGTAGATTCGAAAAAAAAATGTATTACCACCACTGCATATCAAGTTGGGCCTAATGAAAAACTTTGTCAAGGCATTAGATAGAGATGGGTCAGCTTTTCAATACCTGCGTCAGAAATTTCCAAGAATAAGTGAGGCAAAGGTTAAAGAAGGTATTTTTGTTGGGCCACAGATTCGAAATATTTTGAAAGATACACAGTTTGAAAACACTTTAACAGGTATTGAAAAAACTGCTTGGAATGATTTCCGTCTGCTGGTCACTAATTTCTTGGGAAATAGAAAAGCTGACAACTATAAAACCCTTGTCAAAAATATGCTGTCATCGTATCAAAAGATGGACTGTAATATGTCTCTTAAGATACATTTCCTACACGCACACCTGGACTTTTTTCCTGACAATTGCGGAGCCGTAAGTGATGAACACGGCGAATGTTTTCATCATGATATTTCAACAATGGAAAAAAGATACCAGGGAAAGTGGAATCCTTCCATGCTTGCAGACTACTGTTGGACTCTTGGTAGAGATGCTCCAGAAACGATCCATAAAAGAACAGCAAAAAGACAGCGCATATAGTGATTCTTGTAAGTATATGAATCTTGTTACTTTTTTTGATATATCCTTAAAAATAAAAAGTTTTTTTTATAAACCGCAACTAATTTTTTTATTTCATTGTCATTTTTGGATTCAGCGCCCCAAAATTAAAGAGGTACCTTAAAGAAGTACACTTTTCCCACAAGATACAATTAAAAAACTAAAATTTGTTGTCCAGTGTAACATATAAAAAATTCAACCTAATTGACCTGTGTCCATTAAGAAATTTGTTTAGGGAGGCGAAACACATAACATATGAAAAATTAGCAAAATTAACCTAAACCATTACCGACTTGGACGGCCTATATCTAGGGACCCGTTAGGTTTTGGGGGCAGGACCCATTAAGGAATTTGTTCAGGACGCCGAGACACAACATTTATATCCTACATGCAGGAATTTACACCGATCTCTGCCGGTGAGCGGGAGAAAAGAATACTTGCAGAAGTTAAATGAACTTGTTCTTAATTACTCGTTTTGTTAGACTCGTTAGTTGGTAGATTGGATGTACGAGTCGTGGTCCCAGAAGTACCCGGCCTGACTAGAGATGGCGATAGTTGTTTGAAAAATATCATTGTATTAGAAAGTATATGTGTCAAGTTTGACGACGCCACGTTGTTTAGTATTTGTTTGGCAGCCATCAATACTGAACGTTTTAGTGAATTTGTGAAAATGGAGAAAATTGGTCATCGTTATGTGGTACAATACTTTTATGTCAAAGGCCCAACCAATATAAAAGCTGAACTGGATTCTACTCTGGGTGAGTCTGCTCCTTCGTTTGCAACAGTAAAATATTGGGTAGCAGAGTTTAAACGAGGCCGTATGAGCTGCCAAGACGAACATCGCAGTGGTCGACTAAATGAGGTGACGACTCCAGAAATGGTGAAGAAAATTCACAAAGCGGTACTGAATGATCGTCGACTGAAAGTGTGCGAGCTAGCAGACATAGTAGGCATTTAAAAAAGTGCGGTTCATCGCATATTATCTGAAAATTTGGACATGAGAAAGCTGTGTGCAAGATGGATGCCGCGATTGCTCACAATCGAGCAAAAACAGTGTCGTCAATTGAGTGTTTAGCGAAGTTTCACAGCAACAAAGCAGAATTTTTGCGTCGTTTCATAACCACGGATGAAACATGGTTCCATCGCTCCACACCCGAGACAAAAGAACAATCAAAACAATGGACTCAAAAGGGACAACCGGCTCCAAGAAGACGAAGACCGCTTCATCTGCAGGCAAGGTTATGGCGTCGGTTTTTTGGGATGCGCGTGGGATAATCTTCATTAACTATCTAGAAAACGGTAAAACTATCAACGGCGAGTATTATGCGAAGTTATTGCAACGTTTGAGCGATGAAATCAAGCAAAAACGGCCGCATTTGGTTAAGAAGAAAGTGTTGTTTCATCAAGACAATGCACCAGCTCACAAATCCGTTATTGCAATGGCCAAAATTAACGAATTAAAGTTTGATATGCTACCTCATACACCCTATTCACCAGATTTAGCCCCCTCGGATTATTTTCTGTTTCCAAACTTGAAAAAATGGCTCAGTGGTCAAAGATTTTCCAACGATCAAGAAGTGATATCGGCAGTAATGGCTATTTTGAGGAGCAAAACACTTCTTATTATAAAAAGGGTATCGAACTTATTAAACATCGCTGGGAAAAGTGTATAGAGCTCATAGGAGATTATGTTGAAAAATAAAAACATTTTTTTTACAAAAATTTTGTGTTTTCCTCGTTGGTTCGGTTACTTCTGGGACCACCCTCGTAGCATCTAAATCTCGCCTCCTGCAATTTTATTGCACACAAAATCATTATTATCGCATATTGATAATGAATTTTCGTACTTTGTGATAGAGTAACGAAGACACTGATTAGTGGGGATATAAGATTGAAAATGAACGTACCTCTTGTTTCAAAGATTCCCTAAATAGTTTCAGTTCTCTTTCTTGTTCCGACCTGATCTTTTTCGAAGTTGCCCTAAGGTCAGCGTCTAAATGAGCTTCGGCTCGTTCTATCGTTAGCCTCTGAAAAAAAAAGAACTCAATATAAAAGTCAAACATTCCCTCCAAGCAGCCGCGGTGTCCTATCATTCAGAATTCTGCCTGCTTGGCCGCTTCGGTGTATAAAAAACTATGCGAAGGGTGAAAAAAAAAACGGGAGATTGGGGCTTGTATGGGGGGTAGTAGTAGTAGTAGAAAGATTTATTTAGCACATTTGGCTACATAAACAGAATAATTGTAAACAACTTAGAACTAGTAAATTCAAGCCATATGGTGTATGGTGTAAATGCTGGACAACCTGTAATTGTAGATTTAACAAGTGATTTCTCAATTTTACTTTAAATTTTGTCAAAGTTTTCTGGTCTTTTATCTCTGAGTATAATTTATTATATTCAATCAACCCTTGATGGAATACAGATTTGTAGCATATGTTATACTTTTTGGTCATTAAATGGAAGTCATCTTCATTTTTCGTATTATGTAAATGATGGTCGACATTTGATGATGTTAAATTAGTTAGACTTGATGGAAATATATTATTTTTTACTTTATGAATGAATATCATTACAAGATATTTGATATTTTTTTTTACATTGAGCCATTTTAATTTGCTAAGCATTTGCCTAATTGGAGTATATTTATCTTTATTTAGTGTTATTCTCATGCACTTATTTTGTAAAATTTGCAGTCTTTCAAAAATGGAATTATTTGCTAAATATAGAATAGTCAAACAGTACAAGAAATTTGGAAGAACGATCGTATTATAGATAATTTTTCTGCTATATGAACTCAAGACATCCAGAAACTCTCGATAAATATCCCACTTTACTACTAATCTTATTTATAACTTTTTCATAATGAATATCAAAAATTAATCGAGAGTCAACAAAAACCCCCAGGTATTTAAAATTTTCTACGAATTCAATATCTTCACCATCAATATTCAGTTGAAAATTTGTACAGTTTTCTTCCGATTAACAAGGCTTTCGTTTTACTTGTATTTAATTTTAGTCTGTTAGATGCTAACCATTTTGAGACAAGTTTCAAGTCTCCATTTATATAAGAGATACCAGTCTGAATATTTTTAGTACTTATATACGTAGTCATGCCAGAAGTTCTGTCCCTCGTTTTCAAACAAGTGTAGACCTGTTAATACTTGTCCGATTGTTTACATTGTGGTGTCAGTTGATTAAGCGCTTTTCGGGTAATTACATATACCTCAGTTTGTATTGATCTCTCGAAGCATAACGATGGAGTGGGGCAAGGCAGAGAACCGTATTGCAGTGATAGCTTTACATAAGTGTAATCACAGTGCTAGTCAGATTTTTGAACTCTTACGCGGCCTTCAAATATCGCGTAAATTTGTGTCTAGGACCATTCAGCGGTACAATGAGACGTCCTCTGTTGATGACAGGCCAAGAAGCGGAAGACCTCGTCAAGTAAGGACTCCAGCAGCCATCAAAGCCGTAAAAGCCAGGATTCAAAGGAATCCACTCCGGAAGCAGAAGATCCTATCCAGGGAAATGAAGATTCCTGTCCGGACGATGTCGCGCATCATTAAACAAGACCTAGGGCTAGGGGCTTACCGGAGACGTACGGGCCAGCGACTTACGGCCACCTTGCGACACATCAGGGCGACAAGATCCAAGAAGCTCTTGGAGAGGTACGCAGCTGGGGGATTCCGAAAGATTTTGTTCACGGATGAGAAAATCTTCACCATAGAAGAAAAATTCAACCGACAAAATGACAAAGTGTATGCAAGGAGTTCACAGGAAGCTTCGGAGATCATTCCGAGAGTTGAGAGAGGCCACCACCCTGCGTCAGTCATGGTTTGGTGGGGGGTGTCCTACGAAGGGGTCACTCAGCTCCATTTCTGTAAACAGGGCGTGAAAACAAAAGCGGCAAACTATCAGAGCGACATACTGGATCCTATCGTCAAGCCTTTAAGTGGTATATTGTTTGCCAACCAACACTGGGTCTACCAGCAGGATTCCGCCCCCGCTCACAAGGCTAAGAGTACGCAGCGCTGGCTGGAAAGCAATGTGCCAGAGTTCATTGCTGCGGAAGATTGGCCCTCAGGGAGTCCGGACCTCATTCCTTTAGACTACAAGTTGTGGGACCTGCTAGAGCAGTTGGCCTGCTCCAAAGCCCACCGTAATATCGAGTCCCTGAAAGCGGATTTGATCCGATCAGCGGCAGCTATTCCTTTGGAAGCTGTGCGTGCAGTGATAGATGAGTGGCCCGCGAGATTGAAGCAGTGTGTGAAGGCCAAGGGGGGACATTTTGAATAAAACTGTTTGATTATGAATTCTAAAAATGTTGTCGAATAAATAATATCTTTCATATAAATATATCTTATCTTGTTTCATTTTTATCATGAGATTATCATGGGACAGAACTTATGGCACGACTACGTAAATCATAGTGTCATCGGCGAAAATCTGAATTTTGCATTTTTTGACTATGGCAGGTAAATCATTTATGTAGAGGAAAGTATATCTTAATTTTTTTACGTGAGTACATTTAAACGCTTGCAACCTTCCGATAGCTCCTTCCAAGATTGGCATAACATACTCTAGCATTTAGGTGATTGGTTGTTGAGTTACAATATACAAAAACGCTCAACTTTGACAAACTGGGAGTAAAAATGCACAGTTCAACAGTGACAAATTAGTGATTACTACGCAAGATCAATTTACCTGTTGCCTACTTAGCATTTCTAAGTCAGTCTCGTAGGTTCTTTCTAAGCTCTGTATTTCTTGTTCGAATTTTCTATCTTGTTGTTCTATGGCTAACTGCTCTTTATTCGCCAAGTCCTGGAACTGCTTCTGTTCTTGCTTTTGCAGGTACTTCAGTTCTCTCAATTCTTGTTTCCTATCCGTATGAGGGTCGCTAAGATTATAGTTGTCCTCATCCCCATAAATTACCTGCAACGTGGCGATGGGTAAAGAATTATAAAAACAATAATTTTTAAAAGAAACGTTTCCCTATAAGCCTTGTGTGGTCCAGGGATATGCAATTAAGTGAACAGGACGTTTAGTGAAACTGAGTGTTTTAAATTGCGAATTAAATAAATTATGCTTATTAGAGATTTGGTAACATGACGTCGCCTTCTAACCCTGGCACGACCATGGTGCATGCCTAAACAAAATCGAGACTCGTCACTAAAGACAATACTGTTCCATTCCTGATCCCAGAGTGACCGTTGTCTGCACCACTCAAGGCGATTACGTCGGTGTTCTCGAGTTAAAGGGAGGACCCAGTGTGGCCGGTATGAAAACAAGCCAAAACTTCTCATTCGTCGGTAAACACTTCGCATGCCAATAGGTCTTCCGTGTTCTGCAAACCATTCATTTGCAATGGACCTGGTAGTGGAGAAACGGTCCCTTAAGGCCAATAATCTTAGGCGGCGATCTTCACGGTCTGTTGTTCTACGTCTGTTGTTTGCGTACGGCCTTCTCGAAGCCATGCCTGACAACACCTAACCACAGTGTCTACACTTCTTTGCACTTGCCCGAAAAGAAAGTCCAGCTTCCCGAAGTCCCACTATACGGCCCCTATCAAACTCACTAAGTTGACGAAATCGTACAGGCAGCAGCGGTGGCCGCAGTAGTAGACTCTTCGGTCTCCTGATCAGTCGCCGTGCACTGTGCGGGTTCGAGTCCCGTCCCAGGAGAAATTTTTCTCTTGGCTATGGATGTTGTGATTGTCCGTAGGTGGTAGACGGTCTCTGACTGTCGAACGTGGAGGTACCACCCGGCGGATCTCGTAGGCGGAGCCAGAATGTGTGCATGTTGCATGCACACGTGTTCCCTCGCCAGAGTCCGTGTGGCGTTCCCCCTTTCCCCTGTATCCCCCTATAGCCCTACGGTACCCAATGGGTGTTTAGGCCTTAGGCCTTCGTGGCAGATGGAGTATAAAAAAAAGGTCTCCGTACTCTAGGCATCGTAACCGATCGTAAAGGATGTCAAGAACCAAAATCCGCCAACGTTGATTCTTTACTGCGGCTGAAATATTCATTTTTAGAGCGTTAGTGAATTAAAAAAAAGCAGTATAAAAACCGGAATGTCCAACTGATAAGGCTGAAAATTTTTTCACTTGTTATTTACAGTAAGATAAATACATTCACCAACTTTTATTAAAATAAAACCATTTAAACTGGGTGTTCGGATTTATATGTCACTTAGTATACATCAAAATTAGGTGAATGATATTTAAGAAATGTACTGATTTTTTTTTATTTCAACGAAGAAATTGCGGACCGACGTTTGTATCAACTTTTTTCTCTTATAATTACTCAAAGAATCGTCTGTTAAATTTAAACTGAATTTATGGTACTTAATTAACAAAGTTGAGCCATTTATTTTAACAGCTTCTAGGACTCGTCAAAAGGAGTTGAAAAAAAATTACCTATATAAAAGTTGCATAATAAAAGAAATAGTGAAAGATTGAAAAGTTAAAAAAACAATAATGTTATTACACAGATTTTTTGATAATCTCAACTACTGCCGTGTAAAATCTTAGCGTTTTTTGTTTACTCCTCTTATCGTTTATCTAAATTTGGCAAACTTTTTGTGTCATTGTAAGGTTTTCAGTACGAGTCTTTGGTTCGATCAGCTTTTTAATAGTATACTTTCATTTGTTTTTTATGCAAATGTTTACGAGAATAAAGAACTAGTAGACATAATACTAACATACGTAGAGTGCCAATCAAGTGCAGCCGCAGCATGCAGGTTGTATTCGCAAAGATTTCCTTTAAAAAGACATCCGGCCCTGCGGATGTTTGTAAATTTATTTATTAGACGACTTCGTGACACAGGATATTTAAAAGAACAAACAGGTCACGCTGGAAGACCTGCTCAACCTGAAATGTTACAAATTCAGGAAGACATTTTAGAAATGGTCGAAGACAACACTTCAATGAGTACTAGAGCCATAGCAGCCATGTTGAGGTTTCTCATAGTGTGGAAGACAATACGACAAGAACAGTATTATCGTCATCATTATCAACGGGTACAAGCGTTACAACCTAAAGATCATCCTAGAAGAGTTGCATTTTGCCAGTGGCTTTTAGAACGGCTTGGCAAACATGAAAATTTTACGAAATTAATTTTGTGTTCAGACGAGGCCACATTTACACGAAATGGAGTGCACAATTTCCATGACAATCACCTTTAGATAGTATAAAATCCGCATACTGTAAAAAGAACTCATTTGTAACATAGATTTTCATTAAATATTTGGGCTGGCGTGGTAAATGGCATTCTTATTGGACGCTACTTTTTTCCACCTCGATTGACAGGTGAAATTTATTTAGACTTTCTTCGGCACAATCTGCCACAATTATTAAAAGATGTTCCTCTAAATGTGAGACAGAGTATGTGGTTCCTACATGACGAGGGTTCACCACATTTTAGACGAGAAGTTCATGAACATCTAAATAATGGGTTGCCGAATAGATGGATCGGGCACAATGAACCCGTTTCTTGGCCTGCTCGCTCCCCGGATTTAACATCTAGAGATTTTTTTCTGTGGGGTCTTTGAAAGAGTTGGTGTATCATGATGGAGCAGTAAATACTCTGGAAGATATTCAACGGCGCACTGCAAATGTTTGTGATTTAACTCGAGGACACCAGGATTCTATATTCGTAAAGAGTCGTGGATTCGCCAAGCAAGATTTTGCCTCAATCGAACAAATAGGGGCAATTTTGTACAGTTTTTGTAAAAACGGTATCCATTTAACTTGATAATGATTTTTTTGAAATAATCCTTAATAATGTAAACTAACTATCTTATTATGCAACTTTTATGTAATTTTTGGTATATCAGCTTCTTTTGACGAGTTCTACAAGCTGTTAAAATAAATGACTCAACTTTGAGAACGCCCTATATATAATAACATAGATAAATAGACAACAGAAATATCTCTTAAATACGAGGAATGTCTTTTAAGTTTTGCACATGGAAATAAAACAACAGGGTAGGTAGTTTTAAATGACTTTATTGTTTTTCGAAGTATTCTCCAAGAAGATTAATATACATCTGCTTGCGCTCGAACCAATTTTCGAAGCACTTATTCCACTCGTTTGCTGGCAGATCCAAAACAGCATTTTTGATGCGTCAACTGCTTCTTCTGGTGACTGGAACCTTTGACCACGCAGTCTGTTTTTAATTTTCGGGAAAGTAAAGAAATCGTTGGGACTTAGATCGGGACTATATGGAGGATAGTCCAATAATTCCACGTTTTCTTCCGTTAAATACTGCCTTGTTTTTTGGGCTATGTGCGAGCTTGCATTGTCTTGGTGGAGGATGATTTTTCTTTCGGGGTTGATTTTTCGAAGCTCGGTGATGACTTTTGGCAAACAAATGGTGGTATACCAATCCGCAGTAACAGTTCTTTGCTCATTAAGAGGAATTGTTGCAATATGACCCGCTTTTGGCACAAATGTCGCGACCATCTTTTTCGAAACACTTCGAGAACGGATGACTTTTGCTGGCTTTTCTTCACCTTGGAACACCCAAACAGCCGACTGTCGTTTATTTTCTGGTTCATAACAGTAAATCCACGATTCATCACCACTAACAATGCTGTACACATTTTTTGAGTTTCCGAAATTGAAACGGTCAATTAACCAATTAACCCTGGCTGCTTTCTGCTCTTCAGTCAACAGGTGGGGTATCCAACGAGAAACTAATTTTCTTACTCCTAATTCTGTATGTAAAATTTTTTGAATTGAGGTCTTTGAGATCTTCAAGGACGCCTCAATCTCGCGATATGTCACATGTCTATCTTCAATGATGAGTTTGGTTTTTGGTGCACCCACCCTGGGATCGTCGCTAAGACTCACCCGTCCACGTTTGAATTCTCCATACCAACGGGAAATTGTCGACTGATGTGGCGCTTCGTTGCCGAAAACAGACAGTAACTCAGCAAGGCATTCTTGTTGCGATAATTGTCTCTGAAAGTTGTAATAAATTACGGCGCGAAAATGATCTCGGTTGAGTTCCATTTTTCTAATGACTTGGTGACACTTAAAAACTCACTGTAGTGAGAACACTGCGCGTATTGTTGTGAAACTTTGAATTTCAGTTTACTAAAGAGTGAGGTTAAGATTCAGTACTGACGTTCGATCCGCGCGGCCAACTATGTTTCTATATGCAAAACTGAAAAGACATCCCTCGTACCCATTCATAATATTTCAAATTTCAGGTCAGGAGTTTACGGAATTTTTTAATCTAACATCCTCCTAGGATTTTTCATGTTCTGTAGTATATTTCCTCCAAAAAATGTCATACCTTGCTAGTAGTCGTTGTAATCATAACACCATCTATCATGAACTTCCGAGTGCGTTTTCTAGTTTTTCTGTTTTGTAATGCTATCGATTCTGCCTTCGTCTTTGGAGGCTTCCTCAGGACAACGATGTCGTCGTTCTCATCCATATCTGCAATTATATGTTACAATAATAAAAATCTTCACTGTCCAACAGTCTTCCAAGTACGGAAGTATCACAGATTACAGAAAAAATATAATATAACATTTTTGACATTATGTCAAGCATTAATACATTTTAAACTCTGGATAAAAATATAAAGCAGACATTTACAGGGTGGCTGACTGATTTAAATTGCACGCCATTTTTGATACACGCATTTCAGTACGTGACGCCGTAGCAGTTGTTTAAAGCACATGTGTTCAATTCATCATGGAGACCTACACGATTCCACTATGCCTCCGTATTGTTAAAACACTTTACTTAAATAATGGGTCGAATGTTGCAACGATTCGGAAGGTACGACAAGATTTCGGTCGAAATAATATCTCCAGTGTCAACACCATTCATCAGTTGGTGCGAAAATTTAAACAAACAGATGAAGTTAAAGACTTGCCAGTGTTCTAACTGTTCGTACTCCGGAAAATATCGAGAGTACGTGAAAGTGTAGTGGAGCGCCCTGAGGCGTCTACAAGACATCGTCCTCAAGAACTGGGTATTCGTCGAACGTCATTATGCACTATTTTAAAAAAGACTTGCATTTGCGGCCATACAAAATTCAGTTAACCCAAGAACTACAGTCTAGTGACCATGAAAGTCGTCGACAATACAGTTATGCAATATTGCAGCTTAATACCTAAAATAACGATTTTTACCGACAACTGATAATGAGCGAAGAAGCCCACATTTGTCTGATATTATCTTTCATACATAATTTCTAAGTTTCAATAGACGATTAAGATGAAAAAAATTGACGTATTTTATTTCATTTCTCAAATATTCAAGATACAAACCAGTCAGTTACTATCGGCCACCGTGTACAAAGTTTGATGCCAGACTGATTAAGAAAAGGATAGCCTATTTGTGTGATTTCTCTGTCCACGTACAAACAACCACAATCCAGTATTTTTGAGATACTGTCAAAATTTATATCACAAACAGCAAAAACCGAAATAAACTTTTTATACATAATACTGCCGACATTATAATCAAATTAGTTAATTATTGACGGGGATAATTTACTTGCAAAATTCCATCACTATGGATTTAAAGGATCTGTATTCAAACTACAAAACTATTTAATTGTCTAATGTAAAAAAACTAAAATTGGATCTACATTGTCAAGATCAAAAAATATTTCTGTT
Organism: Acanthoscelides obtectus; assembly: GCA_963669975.1. Classification (NCBI taxonomy): domain Eukaryota; kingdom Metazoa; phylum Arthropoda; class Insecta; order Coleoptera; family Chrysomelidae; genus Acanthoscelides; species Acanthoscelides obtectus. Next base: position 89,768,461 of record CAVLJG010000008.1, read on the forward strand.
GGTGTACCACAAGGTAGTAAACTAGGCCCACTACTATTTATTTTATACCTTAATGTCATTTGTAATATTTTAATTAGTTTGACATTGCAAAAACCATAAATTGGTTAAATGTAAATAAACTAAAATTGGCTGCTTCTAAAACAAAATTTAAGCTAATAGGGAAATACCGAAATGAAAATACTATCACAGGATAAATAGTGATATAAATTAAAATGTTATCAATTAAATATTTACGTATATATATTGACAGTAAACTAAAGTTCACTTTAAATACATTATTTCAAAAATCGCCAAAAAACAGATTACTGTTATAGGACCCTGATATTCTTATTACATATTTAAAAAAAAATAGTTTATAATACAGTTATTCTAACGCATTTACTATGTTGTTCAACTATTTTGTTCATGTCAATGAAGCTGTATTCTCAAAATTACAATTCCTGCAAAGTAAAGCTATGTGAATAATATAGAATAAAAATAAGTACATCAAATTAAAATCTATGTTACAACGACTGCAGTGCTTGAATATAGAAAAATTCGTATAATATTTGGTTTTTATTTTAATATTTGAAATAAAAAAATCATCTTTTGCCACAACATTTAGACACTACATTGACTAATCATTACCACAATAATTTTACAAGAGGGAAAACACATATATACTAAGTGACATATAAATCCGAACACCCAGTTTAAATGGTTTTATTTTAATAAAAGTTGGTGAATGTATTTATCTTACTGTAAATAACAAGTGAAAAAATTTTCAGCCTCATCAGTTGGACATTCCGGTTTTTATACTGCTTTTTTTTAATTCACTAACGCTCTAAAAATGAATATTTCAGCCGCAGTAAAGAATCAACGTTGGCGGTTTTTGGTTCTTGACATCCTTTACGATCGGTTACGATGCCTAGAGTACGGAGACGTGTACGATTTCGTCAACTTAGTGAGTTTGATAGGGGCCGTATAGTGGGACTTCGGGAAGCTGGACTTTCTTTTCGGGCAATTGCAGTTAGAGTGCAAAGAAGTGTAGACACTGTGGTTAGGTGTTATCAGGCATGGCTTCGAGAAGGCCGTACGCAAAGAGCAAGGGGCACTGGACGCCGCCGTAGAACAACAGACCGTGAAGATCGCCGTCTAAGATTATTGGCCTTAAGGGACCGTTTCTCCACTACCAGGTCCAAATGAATGGTTTGCAGAACACGGAAGACCTATTGGCATGCGAAGTGTTTACCGACGAAAGAGAAGTTTTGGCTTGTTTTCATACCGGCCACACTGGGTCCTCCCTTTAACTCGAGAACACCGACGTAATCGCCTTGAGTGGTGCAGACAACGGTCACTCTGGGATCAGGAATGGAACAGTATTGTCTTTAGTGACGAGTCTCGATTTTGTTCAGGCATGCACGATTGTCGTGCCAGGGTTAGAAGGCGACGTGGTGAAAGGAGGAATCCACAGTTGTTTGTTGAAATACATGTTCATCACACTGTTGGAGTTATGGTTTGGGGTGCTATAGCTTATGGTTCCAGGTCACCTTTAATCTTCATCAGAGGTAACATGAACGCGCAGCGTTATATCCACGAAGTTCTAGAACCCCATCTTTGACCCTATCTTGACACCCTGGCAGATCCAACTTCCCAACAAGATAATGCCCGACCACATGTTGCAAGAGTCACAATAGACTTCTTTCAACATAATGATGTCACATTGTTACCATGGCCACCAAGATCTCCCGACTTATCCCCAATTGAGCACGTGTGGGATATGATGGGTAGGAGATTGCTCAATTTGCAACGTCCTCCTCAGACACTAGAAGCACTTCGAGAGGAGTTGGTGGTTGCCTGGAATGAGATACCACAGGAGGACATTGACTACCTGATCAGAAGCATGCCTACGCGCGTTGAAGAATGCGTAGCACATCAGGGTGCATCCACACATTATTAAAGGTCAAAGGGCTTTAAAGCAGTGCAATCATTTTGAAATTTTTATCATTTACTTATTATGCTTCATTAAGTACTTATACAAAATTTTATTAAAATAAAACCATTTAAACTGGTTGTTCGGATTTATATGTCACTTAGTATAGATTTTCAATTACAAAATTGCAATAGTAATTAATATAACTAGCGAATGAATATTTCGCAAAGGATCACTTGAATTTAATAAACTGAATAATGACATAAAGTCTACTTATAATTTAAAGATGTTTAAAAGAAAATTAAAGAATATTTCATGGACAGTGAAAATTCTTAAAGATGCGAATTTTGTTTTTCTAAATATCTACGTAGTCATGCCATAAGTTCTGTCCCTCGTTTTCAAACAAGTGTAGACCTGTTAATACTTGTCCGATTGTTTACATTGTGGTGTCAGTTGATTAAGCGCTTTTCGGGTAATTACATATACCTCAGTTTGTATTGATCTCTCGAAGCATAACGATGGAGTGGGGCAAGGCAGAGAACCGTATTGCAGTGATAGCTTTACATAAGTGTAATCACAGTGCTAGTCAGATTTTTGAACTCTTACGCGGCCTTCAAATATCGCGTAAATTTGTGTCTAGGACCATTCAGCGGTACAATGAGACGTCCTCTGTTGATGACAGGCCAAGAAGCGGAAGACCTCGTCAAGTAAGGACTCCAGCAGCCATCAAAGCCGTAAAAGCCAGGATTCAAAGGGATCCACTCCGGAAGCAGAAGATCCTATCCAGGGAAATGAAGATTCCTGTCCGGACGATGTCGCGCATCATTAAACAAGACCTAGGGCTAGGGGCTTACCGGAGACGTACGGGCCAGCGACTTACGGCCACCTTGCGACACATCAGGGCGACAAGATCCAAGAAGCTCTTGGAGAGGTACGCAGCTGGGGGATTCCGAAAGATTTTGTTCACGGATGAGAAAATCTTCACCATAGAAGAAAAATTCAACCGACAAAATGACAAAGTGTATGCAAGGAGTTCACAGGAAGCTTCGGAGATCATTCCGAGAGTTGAGAGAGGCCACCACCCAGTCATGGTTTGGTGGGGGGTGTCCTACGAAGGGGTCACTCAGCTCCATTTCTGTAAACAGGGCGTGAAAACAAAAGCGGCAAACTATCAGAGCGACATACTGGATCCTATCGTCAAGCCTTTAAGTGGTACATTGTTTGCCAACCAACACTGGGTCTACCAGCAGGATTCCGCCCCCGCTCACAAGGCTAAGAGTACGCAGCGCTGGCTGGAAAGCAATGTGCCAGAGTTCATTGCTGCGGAAGATTGGCCCTCAGGGAGTCCGGACCTCAATCCTTTAGACTACAAGTTGTGGGACCTGCTAGAGCAGTTGGCCTGCTCCAAAGCCCACCGTAATATCGAGTCCCTGAAAGCGGATTTGATCCGATCAGCGGCAGCTATTCCTTTGGAAGCTGTGCGTGCAGTGATAGATGAGTGGCCCGCGAGATTGAAGCAGTGTGTGAAGGCCAAGGGGGGACATTTTGAATAAAACTGTTTGATTATGAATTCTAAAAATGTTGTCGAATAAATAATATCTTTCATATAAATATATCTTATCTTGTTTCATTTTTATCATGAGATTATCATGGGACAGAACTTATGGCACGACTACGTACATGTGATGTAATTATTGTAGCCTTTTAAAAGAATCTAATTGTAGCAATAATGCTAAATAAATCTTAAATAAACAAACAAATTAAATAACATTTTAGAGGACGGCCGTGAACAGCGATTGTTTCCATTAAAATAATTCTAGAAATAATGGGGGGTCCCACAGATTGAGTCCAGCACTTAAATTGACTACTGATTATAAACTTGTCAATATCCACAGAAGGCATACACTTACCATTAGATTTATCCTTGCTACTACCCCTGCTTTCGTGACTGGCGATCGATATACTCTCACCGTCTGATTGGTCCTTTACCTGCCTCACAACTGCTGCAATCCTTCTGCTTAAGCCGCCTCGCGAAGAATCGTCGCTTCTCACAGATCCGCAATCGCTGTGAGATCTGAATCAAACAAACATATCTTCATTGTTAAGTTTGTGTATTGTCTGTGTTTGTTTAGATTATACAGATTTTTACCCAGAAACCACAATATATTATGCCGAAGGTTTTTAAAGCGCCGAATTACCACCACATTTAGAGAACTTCAAAAAATTAAATAGTCATTATCATAACTACTAAACGAAAGGCAGTATAGATTTTCATCTGCAAAATTGTAATAGTAACATAACTAGAATTTGAATTTAATAAATTGAATAATGATATTAGACAGAGTTCGAATTTAAAAAAGTTCAAGGTGAAATTAAAAAATCACTTTATGAATAATCAAAATACATAGTGACGCAATTTTCATTTTACTAGACAAGAATCTAAAATTACAGAAAATGGATTGAATAAAAATATGTAACCGAATCATTATAGAAAATTGACATTGTAGCATTAATGCTAAATAAATCTTCAACAACAACCATAGGCATCATCTAAAAGTACAAGTCTTAGCCTTTCAAATGCCGTAAATATATATTTTCCTCGCTAAGATAACCCTTTGATATTTTCATTTTGCTGAATTTCACGATACAGTAAATGACGTCGAAGAGTGGAAAATGGAGAAATTGGATTATAAAGTAGACCAACAGTCCGTTTTTAATGTAGCTCTCTTTGCCTTACTAATTAATTTCCATGTTTCAGCAGCCGCTAAAGGAAGCCACATAGTAGGCCGCCCGCAGTTATTACAAAAAAAATCTATAAAACGTCAAAAAAAAAACAACGAAATGTCAAATTGCTGCCTAGATAGTACTTAGTGTACAAATAGCACGTTTCGCGTTTGTTCGCTATGAACGCTGTGAGACTCCATCTATGGAGGAATGACTCAATGACGCGACACGCTCTATGACCATGTTGCAAGCTGCGACTCAACGCTCCATCATGCTTTGTTGGTTGCAGAATGCCGAGATAGTCTCTGGAGTATACTCTGAAAAGATGTGTGGTTGAGTAGTATGTATATAAAATCAGTGATATTTGCTTTGTGAGAAAATTATTACTGTGCCAGACGGGTTATTTGTGTTGTCCTTTTTGAAGAGAGGTTATGTTTAAAGTTATACATTACGATTTTCCTCGTTTTTTTTTGTTGCGTTTTCGAAAATTTTGAGAAACATTACGGAAAATCACCGCGCCCGCGTTGTGTAATTAAGCCACATCACAGAAAAATTAGGAGAAAGGCATCACACACAAAACATTTTCGCAGTGCCTCACATCTAGGCGCTGATTTGTTTTTTCTACATGACATCGTACAATAAATTTATATAAAATTAAAATGACTGGAAGTACAAATTAATTGGAAATGTAATAACTTTTTTACGTTTTATACGTAGTCATGCCATAAGTTCTGTCCCTCGTTTTCAAACAAGTGTAGACCTGTTAATACTTGTCCGATTGTTTACAATGTGGTGTCAGTTGATTAAGCGCTTTTCGGGTAATTACATATACCTCAGTTTGTATTGATCTCTCGAAGCATAACGATGGAGTGGGGCAAGGCAGAGAACCGTATTGCAGTGATAGCTTTACATAAGTGTAATCACAGTGCTAGTCAGATTTTTGAACTCTTACGCGGCCTTCAAATATCGCGTAAATTTGTGTCTAGGACCATTCAGCGGTACAATGAGACGTCCTCTGTTGATGACAGGCCAAGAAGCGGAAGACCTCGTCAAGTAAGGACTCCAGCAGCCATCGAAGCCGTAAAAGCCAGGATTCAAAGGAATCCACTCCGGAAGCAGAAGATCCTATCCAGGGAAATGAAGATTCCTGTCCGGACGATGTCGCGCATCATTAAACAAGACCTAGGGCTAGGGGCTTACCGGAGACGTACGGGCCAGCGACTTACGGCCACCTTGCGACACATCAGGGCGACAAGATCCAAGAAGCTCTTGGAGAGGTACGCAGCTGGGGGATTCCGAAAGATTTTGTTCACGGATGAGAAAATCTTCACCATAGAAGAAAAATTCAACCGACAAAATGACAAAGTGTATGCAAGGAGTTCACAGGAAGCTTCGGAGATCATTCCGAGAGTTGAGAGAGGCCACCACCCTGCGTCAGTCATGGTTTGGTGGGGGGTGTCCTACGAAGGGGTCACTCAGCTCCATTTCTGTAAACAGGGCGTGAAAACAAAAGCGGCAAACTATCAGAGCGACATACTGGATCCTATCGTCAAGCCTTTAAGTGGTACATTGTTTGCCAACCAACACTGGGTCTACCAGCAGGATTCCGCCCCCGCTCACAAGGCTAAGAGTACGCAGCGCTGGCTGGAAAGCAATGTGCCAGAGTTCATTGCTGCGGAAGATTGGCCCTCAGGGAGTCCGGACCTCAATCCTTTAGACTACAAGTTGTGGGACCTGCTAGAGCAGTTGGCCTGCTCCAAAGCCCACCGTAATATCGAGTCCCTGAAAGCGGATTTGATCCGATCAGCGGCAGCTATTCCTTTGGAAGCTGTGCGTGCAGTGATAGATGAGTGGCCCGCGAGATTGAAGCAGTGTGTGAAGGCCAAGGGGGGACATTTTGAATAAAACTGTTTGATTATGAATTCTAAAAATGTTGTCGAATAAATAATATCTTTCATATAAATATATCTTATCTTGTTTCATTTTTATCATGAGATTATCATGGGACAGAACTTATGGCACGACTACGTAAATATTCCTTTATATGCCATATTTTCTCACCTGTTTTCAATATACTTCACCAACCAGAGATGTTTTTTTCTTATCGCTTGCATTCTTGAAATTCAGCAAATTTGCATATGTAATTTCCCGATTGAATAAGAAAATCTCAAGTGTGTTTGAGACAAGAAACCAATGGAATTATCATAAACAGATGATGATGATCATCGAAGCCCAGCAGCGGACAATTACCGACCTAACAGTTAAATCAGACCTCCTACTGAAAACCCAGGTACCTTCCCATCTAAGCATTACACGTTCTTCCCAAACACTCCAACAAAATCCCAGTAAAGACAAAGCTGTCAATCTTAAAAGACCGTTAAATAATTCAAGCGATCTTTCCACTGACGACGATACACTCCCTGACAGTTTTATTAAGGTTAAGCCCCGTAAAAGGCGACGAAACAAGACCGACACGACAGGCTTTCCTCCTCTCCCTCCACCAAAATCGCAGTCTGAAACGTCTCGTTCAACTGCAAGCGACTCGAATAAACAGCCTGTGCCTAATCTATCGGTTACTTCTTCGCCTTCGGTATCTCAGGTATCAGAAGACACATCTCGGTGTCATTCTGGACAAAGGGATGACTTGGCGGAACCATATGGAAGCGCTAAAAACTAAATTCCAAATTACGTTTCGGCAGCTTTACTCATTATTATGTAAAAGTTCAAAATTAAGTTTGATTAACAAGATTCGACTCTATAAGGTGGTCATAAGACCAGCAATGACTTAGGCATGTGCGGCTTGGTGTTTTATTGCTAAAACACACATGCGAAATCTGCAGGTTCTGCAAAGCAGGACGTTGCGCGCTATTGCTGATGCCCCATGGTATGTCTCTAACGAAACTCTACTTAGAGATCTCGTTGTCCCTTACCTAAAGGACTACATTAAGCAACAGGCGCAGCGGCGCTATAGCCTAGCGGGATCGCACAGTAACCCTCTGTTGCTTGAGTCAGTGGACTACACAGTGGAGCAAGTTCGCAAGCACAAAACTTGGAGCATTTTGACAACATCTTTAGAAGAAAAAATCGGATATTTTTAGACCATATCAAAATCTGTGAAGTGATTTTAACAATGCCTAAACGCTGCCTGTCCTAAAAGATTATCTTCTTCCCCTTTGCTCTCGTTCTTCCTTCTCTCCTTTCCTTCCCTTTTTTTCCTTAAAATTGTATGGTTTCTGGGTTACCAGACCTGACAGATTTATAAACTGACACTGTGACTCAAGAGCTAAGGTCTCACGGACCGCTCTGACAACCAACGATGACTTGAAGATTTGTGAAACGTGAAAAGGTCATTCTATTTTGCATTAATTTTATTTCCAGTCGTTTAAATGTTATAGAAATTTATTTTACGATGCCAAGTAGAAAATACAAATCAGCGCATGGATGTGAGGCAGTGCGAAAATGTTTGATGTGTGAGGCGTCATTCCTAATTTTTCTGTGATGTGGTTAAATTACACATAACGCGGTTGCGGTGGTGTTTTCCCGTAATGCTTCTCAAAGTTTTTGAGAACGAAAAAAAGGGGAAAACTGTAATGTATAACTTTGAACATAACCTCTTGCTACTCAACCAATTTTCTTGCTGTCACATCGTCTCAGACTATCTCGGTATTCTGCAACTAACAAAGCATGCTGGTGAACAGCATGGTCACTGAGCGTGTCGATGAGTGATTCCTCCATAGATAACACTTTTGGTGGCGCTCACAGTGACCAAACGCGGAAAGAACTACATATTTGCACACTTAATAACCCTGCCGATTCATGATTGCCAACGTTATAGACTAATACGAAGATGTCACTCGATGATCACCTGTTCACCTTAGTATACGTCAAAACGTGATGGAAACTCGCGACATAGGGTTTTAGTCAATCTATCTCTAATTTTATTCTCCTTGTCAATCTTCTCTTAGGATAAGGAATACTCCGTCAGATATTAGCGCTCTATAGAACATAGTTTATTTATTTATTTATTTTATTTATTTATTTATTTCCAACAGGTGACACCCAATTACAGGAAACGCTGAAAAAAATAACAATTAAAGGGACATGGTTCTTGGACTTAAATCTATAGTATCACACATAACAGTTAATAATCGATGCACAACTGTCACTGTAAATATCACACGATTCAGTAACACTGTTCATGACGCAGCACATGAGATTAATTGGCGATTTTGTCATAACATTTGTACGGCCAGCTTGACAATAGAATGTCATTTGTTGTCGACTCCCTAGCCTTGGAACGCGGAAACATATTTTTTCAAGTAAATTTGGACAGTCAATTTTATTGTGAATGAGGCCATACAAAAACGACAAAGCAAATATGTTTCGTCTTGTTGACAGTGAATCCAAATTGAAAGACTCTAATATGGCATTATGGTCACAACCTCTTTCTGGATAAGAACCTGTGCATTTAAGGTGAAAATACTTTAAAGCTTTACGTTGAATGGCCTCAAGCATCACGACAGAATTTTGGTATATAGGAGACCAGATCAGAGTCGCATACTCCAACTTGCTCCTGACAAAAGTAAAAAATAAAGTCATTAATGTATCAACATTGGAGAAACCCTTCCAGTTTCTGATACAGAAACCAAGTAGTCGAGTGGCAGCCGACGAGATATTGAGTATATGCTCAGTAAACGTTAGCTTGGTATCAAAAATGACTCTAAGGTCTCTATAAGAGGTGCGTCTGTCTACTATATAACCTGACCATTGATGTTATAATTATCATAAATTAAATAGTTCACTTTTCTTGTATAAGTCATAACTTTACATTTCGAAACATTCAAACTGAGACAGTTTCGTGAACACCATGACGAAATTAGAGCAACATGACGCAATCCTCGACTGTCTTGACTGATGTGCAGATTTTAAGGTCATCAGCGAAAAACAAATGGAAACACTTCAGTTCAAAAGACAAGTCATTAATAAATATTAAAAACAATAATGGACCTAGATTTGACCCTTGAGGTACCCCAGACGTGGCCCGATAGTAACTCGACCTATGACCACCATATTCGACAAATAACCTTCTATCCTTCAAATATGAATTCATGAGAGACAGCATTGCATCAGACATACCCACTGTTTTAAGCTTATCCAGAAGTGCATAATGATCAACTTGATCAAAAGTCTTCTGAATATCTGTGTAGATGACATCAACTTGTCCCTGACCGTCCAGTACTTCAGAAATGTACTGAGTAATCAGAGCCAAGCTGGTGACCGTAGATCTGCCTCTCATAAACCCATGCTGATTAATAGAGACTGCACCCCTAACCGAGCAGTAAACCGTTTCATAAGCGATGATCTCAAACAATTTGCTGAAATTGCACAGGATTGCTATTTGGCGATAATTGGAAATATCATAGATATCTCCACTTTTGTGAATAGGACATATTTTAGAGGTCTTCCAGATATTTGGATATGTCTCTGATTTTAGAATTAGGTTGAATATGGAAGCCAGCGGTTTCGCTAGTATATGAATGCAATCTTTAACGAAAAAACTTGGAATACCATCACATCCAGACGTCATTTTGTTCTTTAATCTTTTCGAAGCCCTAATTACGTTTTCTTCACTTGTATTTTTTAAAGAAATGATATCGGTAGAATTATTTGTTGGAGGAGATGACCCTAGTAGACCAGACGGGATAAAAACTGTTGAAAAGAAGGTAGCAAAACTGTCCACTATATCCTGAGGCGTATCGCAGACATTGCCGTTAAGCGTCATCCTTGGGGGATTCTAGATTGCTGTTTTTTGATCTGGGCAAATGACCAGAATTTGCTAGGATCATTGACAATGGCTTCCTCAGCCGATTGGACGTAAGCGGAGTAGGCAACACTGATCTGGTTCTTAATGAGCTTCCTAAAATTACTGAACTGATCATAAGAAAACTTAGTACCGTCAGTTCCTTCTTGCTATGTCCTTCTTCTTGATATTAAGTATAATTTCACGTGTGAACCATGGGGGATACGAAAACATTTTATTTTTACATTTAGGGACATGGACCTCAAAGATGTTATTGATAACTGAATACAAGGCGGTACAAGCGACATCAACATTAACTGCACTGATCACCTCCGTCCAATTAACATCTTGCAAGGCTGTGTACATTTCAGGAAAGTTATTTTTTTTAAAAAGACTTACCTGTCCGACTCGCAGCTATCAATTGATCCTGGTTTAGCCCCGTTCGCGGCCCCCCTAAGCCTTCCTCCATAAACGTCTTCCCTGCTTATCGATCTTGCTATCGCTGCCGACGCCAACTGTCCATTCGATTTCGTCACCGGTACTGGACCGCTCACGTGATGGGAGTTAGCCGAACGATGGTGATTGGAGGCGGGTTGAGAAGCCTCTAGGTTAATTAGAGTACCTGCAATTAGAAAGCATAATTAATCGGTCAGTTAAATAAACAATACCGTCAAGTACGTTGCATCTGCACTTCCCGCTCAACGCCGTCAAGAATGGTTTGAATGTGAATAAAAAAAGTTAGCTACGAACATGTATAACTGCCAGATGTCGAGCTCTTAGAAGGGATCTTATATGAACAAATCATTTAATATATTGAAGAAAACAACATATTTATAAAACTTCGAGCAGGATTCAGAAAAAAACATTCTACTGAAACAGCAATTCATATGGTAGTAGAAGAATGGATTCGAAATATGGATGAAAAAAGGTTTACACTAACACTGTTCTTGGATTTCAATTTCATTTGTGACTGTTGGTAGGGAGACATTGTTACCGAGGTTGGATTACTAAGGATTTAAAGGTTCAGTATTCGACATATGATAAAATTATTTAATCAATAGAAGTCAAAGAACTAAAACTGCCAATACACTATCAAGAATTAAAAACATTTCGGTAGGTGTGCCACAGGTTGGCAAATTAAGTCCACTACTATTTATTTTATATATTCACGATATTACTGATGTTTCACAACACTGCAAAATTCAAATGTTTGCTGATGATACATTAATATAGTAGCAGTAGAAGAAAGATTTATTTAGCATGTTTGGCTACCTGAACAGAATACAGCAGACGCTCGATAACGTAAACACGGGATAATGAAAACTTGCGCTAATGTAAACACAAACTTCGTTCTATAGGATCAAACGGAACGCGTGATAACGTAAACAATGTGTATGCTCGATAACGTAAACAACTCTCGGTGCACGGAAACAGCGCGACGGTAAAATGCTGAAGCCTCGATGATTTATGTCGGGCGTCGGGGAGTCCCCGATTTATGATGTAGAGTGTAGTGGATTCACCTCTGCGATAAAATACGACAAACTCGGTCAGTCGTATGATCGTTTAGGATACGTTTATACGTACGTATGTATTTCATTTTTGAACTTAAGTGAATACATTGCACGCGTTAATATATTTTACGACTATGGCATCCACATCCTATAAAAGAAAGTGTTTAATGTTGAATGAGAAAGTGAAAATCATAGACGAAGTTGCACTAGGTGCGGGAGTGACACAGTTAGCAAAAAAATATGGAGTATCGAAAGCAACAATCTGTAAAATTAAGCGTATGAAAACTCAAATTTTACAAAGAACGTGCAATACATTTGGAGGTCCGGGAAAAAGAAAAACTTTAAAAAGTGCGAAGGCACCTAAAATGGCAAATTCCCTGTATAAGTGGTTTTTAAAACAACGGGAAAATCATGGCCCAGTTAGTGGCGAAGTACTTAAACAGAGAGTGAGACTGTTAAATGAAAAACTGAAAGAAACTGAAAATTTCGTAGCTAGTGATGGCTGGCCAGAACGATTCAAAACAAGATATGGAATTCGACTGCTGTCTATATCTGGTGAAAAATTATCAGCACAACCACAATTAGTGCAACCATTCAAAGAAAAATTGATGAAAACAATTACCGAGCCAGATTTAAGAATGGAACAAATTTACAACGCAGATGAAAGTGGCCTTTATTGGAAAATGTTACCAGAGAAAACCTATGCTGCATCATTTGGAAGAAAGCCGGAGAAACAACGAATAACGTTTCTAGCCTGCACTAATGCTAATGGTTCACACAAAATAAAGCCACTGGTAATTGGGAAAGTAAAAAATCCGCGCTCATTTAAAAATGTTAATATCCCTGTTGATTATGACTGTTCAAAAACCGCTTGAATGACTAGCAGTATATTCCTGAAATGGTTTCACAGGTGCTTTGTCCCTCGGGTATGACAATCAATTATCACAAATGCTCTATTCATAATTTGAAGATGTGTTTTCAATTTGTAGGTAAAAGGTTTCCTAAAACAACAGAAGCTTCCAATAAAAGCGTTGTTACTATTGGATAATGTACCAAGTCATCCTCCCGAGCAACAACTGAAGAGCAGGGATGGGTCAATTTTCGTCATGTACGAACAAATCATTGAATATATTGAAGAAAACAACATATTGCCCAACGTAACACCGTTAATTCAACCGATGGACCAGAATATAATAAGACTCACCAAACTATACTATAGGAAGTTTCTACTTTCGTCTGTCTTATCAAATAATCCTGAAAACTTATCTGAGACTTTAAAAAAAGTAACATTACGAGAAGATGTTTTAGATTTACATATGGCCTGGAATGAACTTAACCAGGAAACTATTCAAAAATGTTGGAACAATCTCTTTTGTACCAATAATGAAGATGATGAAGAAGACGATGTCCCCTTAAGCGTAATTTGAGAACGTTTGCGATCCAATAATGATAATGTTATTAGTGTGTCCTTGGATGTTGTTGATTTATTGAAAACAGTGAATCCCAACATTGTTTGTACTCCTGCTGATATTAATTTATGGAACGAAGTTAAGCAGACGAATGATGCTGATAAGGAGGAAGATATGGACAGTGAGGATGATGAGAACGATCCCATTGAAGTCAGAAGTGTAGTGACTGACGCGCAAGCTATACAAGTTTTTAACCAAGCTTTAGATTGGGCTGAAAGAAAAGAAGTTTCATGCACGGATATTTTAGTTCTTCGTAAATTACGGGCGCAGGCATTGGAAAACAATGCTAAGCGCAAATTTACGCAATCAAAAATTGTTAATTATTTTTCTTCTAATTAAAAAAATACTTATCGCTGTTAGAATATTTGTTTATTTTGTTATAAATAGTATGTATTAAACGTTTCTTTTAATAAATCAAATATTATATAAATCACGTTCGCTAATGTAAACATTTCGATAACGTGAACCACACTTGGATTAAATTAGTTTACATTATCGAGCGTCTGCTGTAATTGTAAACAACTTAGAATTAGTAAATTTAAGCCATATGATATAAGTGCTGAGTAAGCTATAATTGTAGATTTAACAAGTGATTCCGCAATTTTACTTTGAATTTTGTCAAACTTTTCTGGTCTTTTACTTCTGTATATAATTTATTATATTCAATCAACCCTTGATGGAATACAGATTTGTAGCATATGTTATACTATTTGGTCATTAAATGGAGGGCATCTTTATTTCTGATTTTATGTAAATGATGGTCGGCATTTGTTGTTAAATTAGTTAGACTTGGTGGAAATATATTATTTTTTACTTTATAAATGAATATCATTACACAAGATATTTGATAAACTTTTTTACAATGAGCCATTTTAATTTGTTAAGCATTTGTCTAATTGAAGTATATTTATCTTTATACAGTATCATTCTCATGCACTTTGTAACATTTCAAAAATGGAATTATTTGCTAAATATAGAATAGTCGAACAGTACAAGAAATTTGGAAGAATGATAGTATTATAAATAATTTTTCTGCTACATGAACTCAGACATCCAAAAACTCTTGATAAATATCCCACTTTACTACTAATCTTATTTATAATTTTTTCATAATGAATATCAAAAATGAATCGAGAATCAAAAAAAACCGTAAGATATTTAAAATTCGCATTTTCAATTTTTGAAGAAATAGTGTCATTAACTTTTGTAACTTGCATCCTTTTAGACAAATAATGTTTAAACCAATCTAAAACACTTCCGGATATACCATATGCCTTCAATTTACCTAACAAAATATCTCTATCAATCGTTTCAAATGCCCTCTTCAAATCCAAAATATTATATAAAAGATATTGAAACTGCAATAGAGCTGTTAAATAATGATAGGAAAGACGTAATTAATTGGTTGTGTAACATTGATATTGTAGGATTAAAGGTGAATAATTCTTCAACAAGCAAACAAAAATAATTGAGTGGATCAAATCAAACATCTCCATACAATGAGTGTCCAGTTCTCATCCATTTAACCAAGTTGCGATCTGGAAATGTCTCCCTGTCCTACTATTAGTACCAATCACAAGATATTTGATTATATTGAGCCATTTTAATTTGCATAGCATTTGCCTAATTGGAGTATATTTATCTTTATTCAGTATTACTCTCATGCACTTATTTTGTAAAATTTGCCGTCTTTCAAAAATGGAATTATTTGCTAAATATAGAATAGTCGAACAGTACAAGAAATTTGGAAGAACGATGGTATTATAGATAATTTTTCTGCTATATGAACTCAGACATCCAGAAACTCTCGTTAAATATCCCACTTTACTACTAATCTTATTTATAACTTTTTCATAATGAATATCAAAAACTAATCGAGAGTCAACAAAAACCCCCAGGTATTTAAAATTTTCTACGAATTCAATATCTTCACCATCAATATTCAGTTAAACATTTGTACAGTTTTGTTCCGATTAACAAGGCTTTCGTTTTACTTGTATTTAATTTTAGTCTGTTAGATGCTAACCATTTTGAGACAAGTTTCAAGTCTTCATTTATATAAGAGATACCAGTCTGAATATTTTTAGTACTTATGTAAATCATAGTGTCATCGGCGAAAATCCGAATTTTGCATTTTTTGACAATGGCTGGTAAATCATTTATGTATAACATTCTGTTAATTGACTAATTTGTTATCAAGTTTTTCGAAAAAGATGTGAATGTTTCTACAAATACTATCTTCAGGATATTTTCTGCGATGATAGTACTACATACCTCGATATTCATCTCCATATTCACTCTTTGTACTGCTCGTTTTACCAGACGACGTATTACTTAAATCGCTAATTGATCCCCTATAGTCTGCAGATTTATCACTTAGATATGATGTGGAATCCTTCACTTGAACCTGAAAATAGAATATAGAACAGTGTGATCTGTTAGAAAAAACACTCTGTTCGGATCAATGCTTTGTTAAGGGACAAATCTATTTGTGTTTATAATGAAATTCTAAAATTGTGATAATAAATTCACGTGTCTGAGCGTTTTCCTCAAAATATACTAGGAAAGTCACAAATGGGGGTGCGACCTTTTCGTTCAGCCACCCCGTAGAGTGAAAAATAAAAAAAGTAAAAAACGCAACATGCAAAATGAGTCTTATATACACGTATTAATAAATTCGTAAAGCATAAATAATTGTTACTAAAAAGCCTACAGCATAAACGGAAATACCTTTTCTTCGTCAATTTTCACGACGGATACATGACTAGTATCTAACAACCTAGAATTCTCTTCCGATATATCCAGACCAGAATCGTCCACCACATAGCTAGAATCTGTGATCATAACCTCGCTTTCATCGAGCCGTTTAGCCTTCAATGGATGCTGATGACCTGCCAACCATGTTAAAAAAAACGTGAATTAGTTATTTGTGTATTGGAGAGCGCAAATATTACTCTGTGGCTCAATAAATACGTTGCGCTTGAACTATACTAAGTGACATATAAATCCGAACACCCAGTTTAAATGGTTTTATTTTAATAAAAGTTGGTGAATGTATTTATCTTACTGTAAATAACAAGTGAAAAAATTTTCAGCCTTATCAGCTGGACATTCCGGTTTTTATACTGCTTTTTTTTAATTCACTAACGCTCTAAAAATGAATATTTCAGCCGCAGTAAAGAATCAACGTTGGCGGATTTTGGTTCTTGACATCCTTTACGATCGGTTACGATGCCTAGAGTACGGAGACCTGTACGATTTCGTCAACTTAGTGAGTTTGATAGGGGCCGTATAGTGGGACTTCGGGAAGCTGGACTTTCTTTTCGGGCAATTACAGTTAAGAGTGCAAAGAAGTGTAGACACTGTGGTTAGGTGTTGTCAGGCATGGCTTCGAGAAGGCCGGACGCAAAGAGCAAGGGGCACTGGACGCCGCCGTAGAACAACAGACCGTGAAGATCGCCGCCTAAGATTATTGGCCTTAAGGGACCGTTTCTCCACTACCAGGTCCATTGCAAATGAATGGTTTGCAGAACACGGAAGACCGACGTAATCGCCTTGAGTGGTGCAGACAACGGTCACTCTGGGATCAGGAATGGAACAGTATTGTCTTTAGTGACGAGTCTCGATTTTGTTTAGGCATGCACGATGGTCGTGCCAGGGTTAGAAGGCGACGTGGTGAAAAGAGGAATCCACAGTTTTTTGTTGAAAGACATGTTCATCACACTGTTGGAGTTATGGTTTGGAGTGCTATAGCTTATGGTTCCGGGTCGCATTTTAACACTGTGGTATAGGATTCGGCACCAGCCTTAATTTTATTGGCCAATTTCAGTTTATTCAACCAATAACAAGCCTAGTTCCGAAATCACCACCGGAATGTTAAACAGTGCTGAGCATGGGGTTAGAATGTTATCAATTTAAATTTAAATTTACTTACCTTCCGCTAAAGATACGTAAGATAATAATCAACGCACGTTGTTTCCTATTACGATATTTAATGATTTTAAAATTAATAATTTGGTTTAGCAATAAGAAAAATCCTATGAAAAACTTAAAATTATATATTATAGAAAATAACTGAATTTAAAAAGAATCCAAGGAAATGTAAAAATCTAAAATCATATACTTTTTTTGGATTTTTGTATAAATAATCCGCGGGTGGAAAAGTGGTATTTTCCTCCCAGGTAATGTAAGAAGCTAAATTCTAATATCTATACACAGAGTGTATTTTCTCATTCAAGTACAGCATTTATCATTTCAGGGAAGAAATTATCACTTTTCGTGAAAAGGTAGTAGAAAATAAACATATTAAATGTGAATGTTTATTAGTCCGTTCAAAAATTAACAAGAAAATTCAAAAAACAAGAATATTCAAAAATAAAAAAGAAAATTCGAAAATTAACCTAATAATAATGTAATAAGTTTTAGTGACCTGTTCCATGAGACTTAGCATTCGGTAAATTTTGCTTTACATTGAGTGCTTCTCTTTCTTTTTCTTGGTGCGCGTTCTTCCTTTGGTGGCCGACCAATCGGTAACCTTTTGCAACCCCTTGTAATCCCTACTTATTTCGGGTCACTCATGAAGGCAACCTCCCCGACCAAAAAACTAAATTAACACACAAATACTCCAGATTTGCCTTAAAAATAATTTCATCAACTGATTTCCTCTTTTGAAGTCAATATTTTTTCATCAAATTAATATGGGACTACCCCAGAGGCATTTATACCCTTTCATTTAAAAAATAATTATCATAAGCGGATAAGCCATCTTGAAAAAAACACGGTAAACACACATAGAAAAAAATATAGCTGACGAATTGAAAACCTCCATCTTTTGGGAAGTCGGTTAAAAATATATTTTGCATTCGTTTAAACAATATTATGCCCTTCGTGCGCCTTGAATTTTCGAAGTAGGCATTCTGAAAATTAGTTCTAACCCAAACAAGAACAATCTAGCTCGAAAACGTTCAAAAAAGTCTAGCTCCAAAAATAAAAAAGCTACGGTCGTGATTAGAATCAAATAAATAATCCTTTACAATAACAATACACTTACCTATATACAAGGCGACGCGGATTTGCGATACCACATTTGAATCGCCAAGTTGTAAGAGTTTCTACCTCATAATCTCTCAGCCACTGCATAGTGCCTTCTTCGTCTGTAAACTTTCCCCTGTATATATTGTTTTTTATTTTAACGCAACCTTCCATTGTTCTGCTCAACTCGAAACGTATTAAAAACGATGACGCTTGAACTTTGAGGTTATAATATCTAACGTAAACTGCGTAAACGATAAAGAACTTCCTTACGCATAGGCGACCTTCGAAATACCGAACTGTACTTCGGTAATCCTCAACATTCGGGTAGTGATTTCAGCACTCGATATATTAGTAAAAGCAATTTAAATTGATAACGTTCTGACACTGTTTTCAGCACTGTTTAACATTCCGGTAATGATTTCGGCACCCGGCTTGTCATTGGTTGAATAAATTGAAATTGACCAATAAAATTAAGGCTGGTGCCGAACCCTATACCATAGTGTTAAAATGCTTCCGGGTCACCTTTAATCTTCATCAGAGGTAACATGAACGCGCAGCGTTATATCCACGAAGTTCTAGAACCCCATCTTTTACCTTATCTTGACACCCTGGCAGATCCAACTTTCCAACAAGATAATGCCCGACCACATGTTGAAAGAGTCACAATAGACTTCTTTCAACATAATGATGTCACATTGTTACCATGGCCACCAAGATCTCCCGACTTATCCCCAATTGACCACGTGTGGGATATGATGGGTAGGAGATTGCTCAATTTGCAACGTCCTCCTCAGACTCTAGAAGCACTTCGAGAGGAGTTGGTGGTTGCCTGGAATGAGATACCACAGGAGGACATTGACCACTTGATCAGAAGCATGCCTGAGCGCGTTGGAGAATGCGTAGCACATCAGGGTGCATCCACACATTATTAAAGGTCAAAGGGCTTTAAAGCAGTGCAATCATTTTGAAATTTTTATCATTTACTTATTATGCTTCATTAAGTACTTATACAAAATTTTATTAAAATAAAACCATTTAAACTGGGTGTTCGGATTTATATGTCACTTAGTATACAGATTCTTTCTCGAACCGCAGCAATTTGCATCTTTCTATATTCTATATGTAAGAACACGGAAACTACGGGTGCTACGAGAGTTGTTTAAAAAATAAAGATCCCATATTTTTTTTGGAACCTTATTCTTGAAATAAGCATCGCATTTACCTGAAATTAGAGCTACTGGTGGCCTGTCACTGAACTCTCCAGGCGGTGGATATTCCAAGGAGTCCAACGACGGACAAAACTCGTCATCAGAGGATTCCAGATGTGTCCTGTTGGTTTCATTGGCCACAATCACAACCTCATTGGCACTATTGCTACTCGGGGAGGTAGAGTGAGGTCGAGGAATCGAGTTGTCTATGATTACTGGTGGATGAGTTGTCACCACTGTCACCTGGTAACAAAATTATCACATGGGTATGTCAAGTAAAGGGTTGTCCAATAGGGACGCAGGAAAGTAAACGTCAATTTGACATAGACGCCATCTTTGTTTTCTGTCACCGACATGTCATTTTGTTAGTTGAATGTTTACCATTGATCGCTATGGAGTCGTATTCGATTGAAGACCGCATTAAAGTTATTCAAGAGCACTACAAAAATGGTGCAAAAATAAAAAACACGTTTCGCGCGCTTCGTGAACGTTTCGGTCGCGACAACCGCCCAAACGAAACAACCGTCGGTCGTCTGGTGCGTAAATTCGAGGCAACAGGTTCTGTGGCAAATCTGCCAGGCTCTGGCCGGCCAAGGAGCGTTCGCACACCGGAAAATATTGCTGTTGTGAAGGAGAGTGTCAGAGACGATCCGAAACAATCAACAACGCGTCGATCCCAAGAATTGGGCATTTCGAGAACCAGTTTGCTCCCCATTCTCCACAAGGATTTGAATGTACACGCCTACAAGATCCAATTGACGCAAGAGCTGCGTCAGGCCGACCATTTTTCGCGCCGAACGTTCTCAGATTGGCTCCTTGAACACCGCCAAATTGATGCCAATTTTTCATCAAAAATCATGTTCAGCGACGAAGCGCATTTAACTTTGAATGGGACGGTAAACAAGCAAAACTGCCGCATCCCCGTGAGTATCAAGAGCAGCCGATGCATCCTCAAAAAGTGACTGTGTGGTGTGCATTGTGGTCAAACGGCATCATCGGACCTTACTTTTTCGAAAATGCGGCCGGGGACGCCGTTACCGTCAATTCTGAGTGATATCACGTGATGATAGAGGACTATTTTTTGCCGCAACTTGAAGGAATGGATATGGACGATGTTTATTTCCAACAAGACGGAGCAACATGCCACACAACCAACGTCAATATCCATCGATTGCAGTCCTTCTTCGGTGATCGCGTGATTTCGCGCAGAGGAAATGTGCCATGGCCACCAAGATCGTGCGATTTGACTCCCTTGGACTTCTTTTTATGGGGATATTTGAAAAGCAAAGTCTACGTCAACAAACCAGCCTCCAAGAACTCAAAAACAACATCGTTGCCGAGATAAATGCCATAGAACCGACCATGTTGCAAAATGTCATTGAAAATTTCGACCATCGCGTGGATGTCTGTAAATCCAGTCGTGGTGAACATTTGAGCGATATTATTTTTCATACATAAATGGTATAAATGAACCTTCAAAATAAAGTACCCAACTTGATTTGATAATCAATCTTTCTTGTTTTAATATGCGTTTACTTTCCTGCATCCGTTTTGGACAACCCCATACTATAATAATGTATCACACACACAAGCTTATAGCTTAGGTGTCTATTATTTTGTAGTAAATTCTTTTGTAGTAAATTGTAGTACTCTTGTTTCTCTGCTTAACCTTTACGCAAAATTTTTATTGTTTAAACAACATAGTTTGACCTTACTCGAAATATCCCTCTATTATCATATTTCAGATATTCATATTTTATGACTCTATATTTATACTTCTGAGTGTTTTTAGTATGCTTCTGTACTATTGTTATGAATTTTAGATTTGTTTATGCAGAAACGTAATTTAGGATTTGTGACGACAAGATCCAGACATTTACCCTTTACGAAAGTATACAGAATTTTCACAATTCATATACCGTTACTTGCTGGTTCTAGATCTGATGCTAGTATCTTTGCTCAGATTTCTGTTGCAATCTTGGTTATTCAGGGTAGCAAGAGCATACAAGCTCATGTATTTTTGAAGCTTTTTTTATTTAAATTGTACTGTTGTTTTTAATTTGTAAGTTATATTGGTTTTTGAATTTGAATAACTTTGAATAACCAAAGAATACAGAATTACCAGTAGAAAAAAAAAACAGATTCTCTTCTCTCGTCTTAATTTCTACCAATCACAAACGCGCAAATTTGAATTACAAATGGTTTGAAAAATTAACAGCACCTGTCAGCAGTTTTTTCGTGTTTATCCGAGGCAAAACTTGATAGCCTACTGTTGTCACCAAAAATTACAATACCTATGTATACCATTATTCCAGCATCATAAACACCCTTAGAAGTGACGCCTCAGAACCTTTAGCTAAAAATAAATAATAGTTTAAAAAACTAAAAAAAAAAATGCTTTTATAGCTAACCAAATTCAAAAGTAGAAAATAACTTTTATTCACAAAGAGTTAATATTACAGTAGTAGATGATCGAACAATCAATCATAATTAATGACCAAAATGCAATAATTAATGATAGCCCAGGAAAAAACATAAGCTAAATGTTCTGTATAGCCATAACTGGCAAAAAAGAGCAAGAAGTAGTAATTTCTGAAAAAAACGCTTAAAAGTGAGAGAAAAACTTTTATTAAGGTCATGTTGATTTTATCTGATTGATCTGCAGCCAACTACCTCCAAAACCACTCTAGCGTGTTATTTCTGGGACACCATGTATAGGTTGTTTACGTAATAGCCCGGACTTTCAGTCATCTTGGCATGACTAAGTAAAAAATATGTATAATCTAAGTAGAGATGCAACTATACTAAGTGACATATAAATCCGAACACCCAGTTTAAATGGTTTTATTTTAATAAAAGTTGGTGAATGTAATTATCTTACTGTAAATAACAAGTGAAAAAATGTTCAGCCTTATCAGTTGGACATTCCGGTTTTTATACTGGTTTTTTTTAATTCACTAACGCTCTAAAAATGAATATTTCAGCCGCAGTAAAGAATCAACGTTGGCGGATTTTGGTTCTTGACATCCTGTACGATCGGTTACGATGCCTAGAGTACGGCGACCTGTACGATTTCGTCAACTTAGTGAGTTTGATAGGGGCCGTATACTGGGACTTCGGGAAGCTGGACTTTCTTTTCGGGCAAATGCAGTTAGAGTGCAAAGAAGTGTAGACACTGTGGTTAGGTGTTGTCAGGCATGGCTTCGAGAAGGCCGTATGCAAAGAGCAAGGGGCACTGGACGCCGCCGTAGAACAACAGACTGTGAAGATCGCCGCCTAAGATTATTGGCCTTAAGGGACCGTTTCTCCACTACCAGGTCCATTGCAAATGAATGGTTTGCAGAACACGGAAGACCTATTGGCATGCGAAGTGTTTACCGACGAATGAGAAGTTTTGGCTTGTTTTCATACCGGCCACACTGGGTCCTCCCTTTAACTCGAGAACACCGACGTAATCGCCTTGAGTGGAGCAGACAACGGTCACTCTGGGATCAGGAATGGGGCGGTATTGTCTTTAGTGACGAGTCTCGATTTTGTTTAGGCATGCACGATGGTCGTGCCAGGGTTAGAAGGCGACGTTGTAAAAGGAGGAATCCACAGTTTTTTGTTGAAAGACATGTTCATCACACTGTTGGAGTTATGGTTTGGGGTGCTATAGCTTATGGTTCCAGGTCACCTTTAATCTTCATCAGAGGTAACATGATCGCGCAGCGTTATATCCACGAAGTTCTAGAACCCCATCTTTTACCCTATCTTGACACCCTGGCAGATCCAACTTTCCAACAAGATAATGCCCGACCACATGTTGCAAGAGTCACAATAGATTTCTTTCAACATAATGATGTCACATTGTTACCATGGCCACCAAGATCTCCCGACTTATCCCCAATTGAGCACGTGTGGGATATGATGGGTACGAGATTGCTCAATTTGCAACGTCCTCCTCAGACTCTAGAAGCACTTCGAGAAGAGTTGGTGGTTGCCTGGAATGAGATACCACAGGAGGACATTGACCACCTGATCAGAAGCATGCCTAAGCGCGTTGGAGAATGCGTAGCACATCAGGATGCATCCACACATTATTAAAGGTCAAAGGGTTTTAAAGCAGTGCAATCATTTTGAAATTTTTATCATTTACTTATTATGCTTCATTAAGTACTTATACAAAATTTCATTAAAATAAAACCATTTAAACTGGGTGTTCGGATTTATATGTTAGTATATTATGCTACTATGTTGTCTCAATTACAAATATATTTCAACTGATTTATATGGCATTCGACATTTTATTTACCTGACTGATATTTGAAGCAAGGCTATTGGACGTGTCCGGCATGTTCGAGTTGATGGTGATTGTAGCGGTATTTTTACTTTTTTCCGAACTTGAAGGAGACGATACAACCACAAATCCGACACCTTCATCTAGAGACGAAGCGATCGAACTCGACATTGCATTGGCCGTGGACTGCAGTTTATCTTCTGGAGCTGGTAGGCGTTTGCTAAACTGATGTTCCAGAGCCTGCAAGAAATAAAACATTCATATTTTCTTGTTCTAACAAAAATTTCAAAATATTTTGTCACTAAGATACACACTATGTATTGAGATACTATACTACAACTATTTAAAACTGTAATGACTCATACGCGTGATCAACACGTGATCAGAGCTCGATCCCGGCTTCCTTCCAGTACAGCCGTATAGCGTACGAAATATGTCGTTTCTGTGGCTTTACGGTGGTCAACAGCACAGACAGAGATGGAAATAATGGCTGATTGTTCTCCGCCGGTAGAACCAATGAAATCAAAGACGCGCCTCGACCGGCAGACTCATAGGCATCGGCAACGCATTGGAACGTGTTTCGTTGAGCGATCGCATATTGTGTGTTTTTATAAGAATTGTTGTGTGATTGTTATTGTTGTGGTTTCTGTGGTTACTGTTTTGGTTATACTTAACCATGGATAG
The DNA here is from genome assembly GCA_963669975.1 of Acanthoscelides obtectus. Classification (NCBI taxonomy): domain Eukaryota; kingdom Metazoa; phylum Arthropoda; class Insecta; order Coleoptera; family Chrysomelidae; genus Acanthoscelides; species Acanthoscelides obtectus. Next base: position 89,793,082 of record CAVLJG010000008.1, read on the forward strand.
TACAAATGGCACGAGTGGAAGTACTGAAAGCCAGGGAACAAGTAGACGGCTTCGTAAAGCACTGAAGAGAGACGCGAAAGAAATCGTGCTCAACGTGTTCAATTATCTGAACAGAACTATGTCGCAGGGAGATGCACTCGCGCGTTGTGAAAGTATGACAGGCGTTCCAGAGTGGACCATTCGCAGGGTGGTGCATGAAAAGAAGAAAACTGGAGCTACTACTGATCCAAAGTTTAATTTGAAGGGACGAAAGGCCGTTAAATTGGATGACGATAGCAAAATGGCGTTAAGGCGAACCGTACATTTATTCTTCTTTAGGAATGAGATACCAACCCTCAAGGCTGTACATGCAGCGATCAAGGAAAGTGAAATTATACCCCAGATGAGCGTCGAGGTAATGAGGAAATCCCTGCACGAAATTAATTTTCGTTACGAAACGCGTAATCGGAAGTCAGAATTGATAGACAGACCTGAAATAGTCGCCTGGCGTCGAAAATACCTACGCGAAATGATTGAATATAGGCGACAAAGCAGAAAAATCTATTATTTGGACGAGACATGGGTAAATGCAGGTCACACAGTTAAAAAAACCTGGATAGACAAAAACGTAGTAAGTAACCGACAAGCAAGCATTGAAGGTTTGTCAACAGGTCTTCGTGGACCGTCAGGGGAAGGTCAAAGATTTATCGTAACTCTTATTGGTAGCGATAGTGGCTTTTTAGAAGAGTGTGACTTGATTTTCGTCTCTAAGAAAGGAGGTGATTACCATGACGAAATGAATGCCAGCTGCTTCGAAAGCTGGTTTCAAGGGGTGCTTCAGCGAGTTGAGTCCAACTCTGTGATCGTCATGGATAATGCTTCCTACCATAGTCGTCGAGCCGAACGTGTACCGACTATGGGATCTCGAAAAAGTGACATGCAGCAATGGTTGCGCGAAAAAGGAATCCCGTTTGACGATTCATGTGTGAAAGCGGAATTGTATGAAAAAATTAAACAGCACAAACCTGCGAACATTAGTTACGTGACTGATGAGATGGCCCGTCAATGTGGTGTCACTGTGCTGCGGTTACCGCCCTACCACTGTGAACTGAACCCAATAGAGCTCATCTGGGCTCAAGTGAAGGGCTATATTGCGCGCCATAACACAACCTTCAAATTACCAGACGTTAAGGTTTTACTTGAGACTTCCATACAGCTAGTAACGCCCGAAGCTTGGCAGAATGCTATCCGTCATGTTGTGAAGGAAGAAACAAAAATGTGGCAGCTTGACCACCACATCGACACCATCATAGAGCCAGTTATAGTCAATGTCAACGAGGAAAGCGATAGCGACAGTTTATTACTGTCAGATGTAAGTGGAAGCGATGATGAATAAAGGTAATTCCCAAATTTTTGACTTACAATATGTTTCAAACCACTCTTTATTAAGAATGTGACAAATCTAGTTCACCCATGTTAAACATTCATACCCCGCCTATGAACAGCCGACTACTGGTAGTTAAGTGATGTTCACGTGAACATCGATGAGTCATTACAGTTTTAGATAGTTATAGTATAAGCTCTTTATCGGTACTTCATAACCTTATATTTATTTGATATCTTTAAAAATGGAGGGTTGTCCAAGCCGTTATTTTCCACCAATACGGTACGTCAAATATAGCGAATGAGCTTTCAGATCCATTCAACAAATTTTAGCAATAGCTGTAAAATATTGAAAACAAAATATGTATTTACAAAGTGTGAGATGACAGCGTGTCATTGAAACATCATCAGCTTACTGAATATTAAGAAATTACATATAAGTCAGTCAAAATTTAAAAAATGTTTGATTTTTTAATACAATTCATGTTTTTCTACTATTGTTGATTGTTTATACAAATATTATTTTCGGCAATTGATATGCAATTTTACTCATTTAACATCACCTACTGTTCGTTTTTTATATAAATCTCTTGCAGATAGCTATTAAACACCTGCTTGATGACAATGACTCTACCAAGAATTTAATAGATATTGCTCGTCTCCAAACATTCATTCAGTTACTTGCCGTTCATCAGTACCGCCATGGCACCACATATTGATATTCTTACAAAACCAGTAAGGATTTTTGATAGCCATCCAACCATAAAGTTGAATATTTTTCGTTGTTCAGGCAGCTAACAAACATCCATACTATATTTACAGCGATTGAGAAATACCCAAATACAGTGAAAGCTCTCCTTGCGGACAGCTCCTATAAGCTCTTTTAACCGGACAAAGTTCCTGGAACCGAATTTCAGCCATCAATTTTCAATGTTAAATGCATTCCGATAAACGGACGCTCTCATAAACGGACGCGGACACTAGATTTTCCTGTATGTGATCAAAAAATCTCCCATAAGCGGACGCGGGCGATTTTTTAGTTCCGCTTATTGCAATGCACATATCTACATACATAAAATTCGGTAATTCCCCGATTTATATTAGGTGATTCCCAATTTACGCATTTCGTTGGGTAGCCTGTATGTAATCTTGTGGCTTGTCTTCAGTTCAGGCAAATTCGTAGTTGATTGAGTTACGTATTTTATTATTGTAACTGTAAAATGGCACCAAAAAAAAGGATGCTCTCGTTAAAGGAAAAGATGGAAGTTGTTAACGTATTAGACAGAGAAAGTGTTTCAGTTCGTCATTTGGCAAAGAGGTTTAATATTGGGAAAACGCAAGCAGCTGAAATTGCCAAAAATAAGGAAGATATCAGGAGTAAATGGGAATCAGGAACTAATATAAATCAAAAGAAGGATTTTTTAAAAAAGGAAGGTTTTGCTATAGACAAAACATGTTTTGAGTGGTTTGTGAAAGCTAGAAGTCAGAACATTGCAATCTCAGGGCCGTTAGTGAAAATGAAAGCTAAAGAAATCGCCACTACTTTGGGCTATAATAATTTCAGTGCGTCCGACGGATGGCTGCAAAAGTGGCGCAAGAGACATAGTGTGAGTTTCAAATGCAAATCTGGCGAAGCTGCTGCAGTAGATCAAGTTGATGTGTCACAATTTTTGGAGAAACTTCCGTCCATGTTGCTTGGCTACAAACCAGAAGATGTGTACAACGCAGATGAGAGTGGACTTTTTTTTCGCGCATTGCCCGACAAAACTCTGTCCTTTAAAGGAGAAACATGTGTGGGTGGAAAGTTGTCTAAAGATAGACTAACCATTTTATTCTGTGCTATTAAGGATCTACCAGCGACTTGGAAATCCAACAAAAAGGCATGGATGACCCGAGAAATCATGTCTGAGTGGTTAGTCGAATTCGACCGGAAAATGAGAATCCAAAAAAGGCAAGTTCTTTTATTTTTAGACAATGCATGCTCTCATCCTCGTGATATGAAAATGAAAAATGTGAAAATTATATTTTTACCGCCAAACACAACTTCTGTTTGTCAGCCCATGGATCAAGGTGTCATACAGAACTTTAAATTTTATTATCGGCACTTGATTTTAAAACATATTTTAACAAAAATTGACGATGGTCAAAGCTTATCTGAGCTTACAAAGTCTATCAATGTGTTAGAAGCTTTGTATTTTATAAAAACAGCATGGAATAAAGTAAATTCCTCTACAATTAAAAACTGTTTTGGCAAAGCTGGATTCAGAAAAAGTGAATGTAGCTCAGAATTTGCTGAGCAAAATTATTGCGATGCTGAAGACGATCTGCCCTTAGCGACACTTGCTCAGTTACTGCGACATGCCAAACATTTAGGAGTAGCAGATCCCCAGAAAGTAGATGATTTCCTGGCCATAGACAATAACATAACAACAGAAGAAAATGCCATTGGCAACTTTTCGAATTTGGATGTAGAAAGCCCAGGCCAACTTGAATATGGTAGTCCAAACGACTCAGAAGAAGAAGTGGAACTGGTGGACTCACTAAGCGGTTCAAAAACGATAAATTCATATGGGGAAGCTCTAAATCATATTTCTATATTGAAAAAATTTGCTAAAGGTGATTTCACTGCATTTCAACATTTGAAAAATTTAGAAAGTTATTACGAAAATTGTCTCCTTCAGCAAAAGATGGTGAAATTTCGTCAGACAAACATTTTAAACTTTTTTCAACAAGCTGAAGAATAATGTTTTTTTTAAATTCTCGTACCATGTATTGAAGTATTTATGTTTTTGTATGCGTATATGTACATATATTATATAGATATATAGCATAAATACATACTTTAAAAATGTGGCGAGTTTCTGTTTCATTTTTCTCGTGATTATAATACCTCATTTCCTCATGATTATATACCCCGTTATTTATACTCTATACTTACATACTCTCTTTTAAACGGACACCTCCCATAAGCGGACAAAAGTTACGGAACCGTGAGTGTCCGCTTATGGGAGCTTTCACTGTATATGTCGTAAAGCAAACCAAAAATCTGCAAAAAGACTAGAACTTGCAATAATTGTCTGTTTTCACGGAGTACACATTCTAGGTTATATTATTATTTGAATCCAAACAATAAATTGCAGGATTTTTCACTAGTATCCATTATGGTAGAATAAGAGATGATTATCTAATGATGTTCCAAAACTCCCCATATCAACAAGTGACACAAAATTATGTCGGATTTGCCAACGCCAGATAGATCCGTATTTTGTTGTAATTTTTATACGATACAGATTCATTTTACACTTGCTAATAACTCTTTTATTTAGAAAACTTCTTGAGCATATAAAAAAGCGCTATAAGCAAAATGGCTGTTAATGAGCATGCCTACATTTCAAGTCACGTAGGAATAAAATAAGATAAACAGTTTTTGATCATGTTATTCATCTATACTTTTTAGAACATGAAACAGCATATGATTTTAAAGGGCTATGGAACAACTATATGGAGTTGTTCAAAACGGACACAGGAAAGTAAACGCATATTAAAACAAGAAAGATTGATATTCAAATCAAGTTGGGTACTTTATTTTGAAGGTTCATTTATACCATTTATGTATGAAAAATAATATCGCTCAAATGTTCACCACGACTGGATTTACAGACGTCCACGCGATGGTCGAAATTTTCAATGACATTTTGCAACATGGTCGGTTCTATGGCATTTAGCTCGGCAATGATGTTGTTTTTGAATTCTTGGAGGGTGGCCGGTTTGTTGACGTAGACTTTGCTTTTCAAATATCCCCATGAAAAGAAGTCCAAGGGAGTCAAATCGCACGATCTTGGTGGCCATGGCACATTTCCTCTGCGCGAAATCACGCGATCACCGAAGAAGGACTGCAATCGATGGATATTGACGTTGGTTGTGTGGCATGTTGCACCGTCTTGTTGGAAATAAACATCGTCCATATCCATTCCTTCAAGTTGCGGCAAAAAATATTCCTCTATCATCACGTGATATCGCTCAGAATTGACGGAAACGGCGTCCCCGGCCGCATTTTCGAAAAAGTAAGGTCCGATGATGCCTTTTGACCACAATGCACACCACACAGTCACTTTTTGAGGATGCATCGGCTGCTCTTGGTACTCACGGGGATTTTCGTTCGTCCAGATGCGGCAGTTTTGCTTGTTTACCGTCCCATTCAAAGTGAAATGCGCTTCGTCGCTGAACATGATTTTTGATGAAAAATTGGCATCAATTTGGCGGTGTTCAAGGAGCCAATCTGAGAACGTTCGGCGCGAAAAATGGTCGGCCTGACGCAGCTTTTGCGTCAATTGGATCTTGTAAGCGTGTACATTCAAATCCTTGTGGAGAATGCGGAGCAAACTGGTTCTCGAAGTGCCCAATTCTTGGGATCGACGCGTTGTTGATTGTTTCGGATCGTTTCTCACACTCTTCTTCACAACAGCAATATTTTCCGGTGTGCGAACGCTCCTTGGCCGGCCAGAGCCTGGCAGATTTGCCACAGAACGTGTTGCCTCGAATTTACGCACCAGAAGACCGATGGTTGTTTCGTTTGGGCGGTTGTTGCGACCGAAATGTTCACGAAGCGCGCGAAACGTGTTTTTCATGTTTTCACCATTTTTGTAGTGCTCTTGAATAACTTTAATGCGGTCTTCAATCGAATACGACTCCATAGCGAACAATGGTAAACATTCAACTAACAAAATGACATGTCGGTGACAGAAAACAAAGATGGCGTCTATGTCAAATTGACGTTTACTTTCCTGCGTCCCTATTGGACAACCCTTTACAATTAATTCAGAATGTGTGGCAGTATATGACCAAACTGATAGAGGTTCGATTTCCCGAATTACTTCTAAACAGATAGAAATTAGAAAAATGCAGTGTCCGTGAATGTCGTGCCTGTAACTATTCAATTTGCATATTGATGTAATGTGTAAGATTAATTTCTTTTACATCTGTGGTGTTTTAAATAAGCTTTACTCGTTATTAATTTTTTGTTGAAATATACTCTACCATGCTTTATAAGACTATCCGTATTGAAATTTTAACCAAAATCGTTGCACGTTAAAAAAAGGGCAAATGAAAATTTTAAAATTAACTACAGCTATCCGTATATATTCGCTACCTTTACTATTACATTTCTTATGAAAAATAGAAACTTCAAATGAAATATTGACGAATATAAATTGATATGTATAGAATTTGAGGCGTAATGGTGCTTGCAAAACAGATAAGATTGATTCAACAATTATTCACATTGAAAGTGGAAGTATAAACAAAAGGACTCGGGTGGTAGTGTTCTTATTTTAAGCAAATTTGTATTTTCATAAATTAATTATTACCTTTTATATCCCTTATATCTAATATCCACAATTTGTACATAAACGGAAAAGGATAAAAATTCATATTGCAAGTCAAGATTTTCTTTGCTGATTAAAACTTGGACCTGAACCGGATTTTCGGTATTTTTACCGATATGAGAGTACGATATTCCAAGAAAATAAAATATTTCCATATTTGCCGAAAAAGAGCTGGAACCAAAAATAAAGCTATTCTATTCATCAGTAGACCTAAAACTTGTAAAAGTATACTCAGCACTCCTAGTCGGTGTTGCATTTTCTATGTCCTTTAGTATATTATGATCCGGATCAAGATTTTATATCCCGCGGGCCGATAGTAAAATCGTGCCTAAATGAATCACCCGTTATCCTGCAAGACACTCCCTGTAACCCTGTATAGAATCAATCTACCCCCCTACTGAGCGAGGGCCGTGGCAAATGCTTGTTCCGGAAGTTGTTGTATCCAGTATACAACCTCTTCCCGTCCAAGTGATTGTGCACGCGTTAAGGAATACCTCAGTACCGATTGCCGGGTGGCGGTACAAGTCCGCCAACGGGCCACTTTAGGTCTATTTAACATCACTAACACGTAAAAAGAAGGTGGTAGACAAGGACCAGTCGACCGAGGCAGTACCACCCGCTAGCTTTTCCCAGGGTGTCTTATAAATGTCCGCATGTTTCCACACCTAAGCTATGCAGTCGGTTATCTACCAAAACAAAGAAATTAATGATGATGGATCCCTCGAGCACTAAAAACTCCGGACGTAAACTCACTCCACTCTCGGAATGTCCGGGTGGAGGGTGGGCTCGAGGGAACAACATCGAAGATAAAATTTGTTTTTCGAACATCTGCGGGATCAACAGCAACATTGATGCTGCACCGATTAACCATCTCAACTTCCCAAACTACGAGGTGCACTCCAATCTGAGAAAGAACGGGGGAGTTGTGGCTTTTGTCCGCAGCAGTCTTTCCTGCTCCAGGGATCTTTCTTTGGAATCAGACCGGAAGGACATTCTGTGGCTTCGCCTCAACTCCAAAACATCACCCAAATTTATTTGCTGCCTTTATCGCTCTCCCTCGAACCATAACTGGGATGACCTACTCGAATACCTCGCCGTCCAGATCGACTTCCTGAACATCAATCACCCCGCTTCAGAGGTAGTTCTTCTCGGTGATTTCAATGCCCATAATGAGCTTTGGTTGGGCTCAAATAAGACCGATGCAGCAGGTCGTGCAGTCGAAGCGTTCGCTCTTACTCAAGGGCTGACCCAGCTGGTGACGAGCCCTACTTTTTTCCCCCGCGTCTCGTCACACGCCAGTAGCCTGCTGGATCTCTTTCTGACCACGCATCCTGCCCCTTACAGCACTGCTGTCCTGTCCCCCCTGGGTAACTCAGATCACGGTGTTGTGGAGGTTAGGTTTCGGTCAGAAGCCGCTGTGGCAGCAGAAACTCGCACAGGCCGCAAAACTTGGCATTACGGACATGCCGACTGGGAGGGGCTCAGAGACTTCTCTAGCTTTCCTTGGAGAGATGTATGTTTCACTGACGCGAATGCGTCGACTGTCTGTTCTTCAATAACCGAAATTATCCACGTCTGAATGGAGGAATACATCGCCCACACAGTGAACGTTCCTAAATCAGGGTTAAACGGCTGGTTCAACAAATCGTGTGACACTGCTCGCCAGCAGAAGATCAAGGCCCACAGAACCTACTTACAAAACCCCACTGTAGAGAACAGACAAGCCGACGTCGATTCCAGAAACAAATATAACGAAGCGGTTCGCAATGCCAAAAACCAGCATGATATAAAAGTTAGGCACAGGGTAATGTCGCAGCGCAATGGCAGTCGGTCTTTCTGGACGCTGGCCAAGCAGATTGAAAAGAACTTCTCACACAGTAGCCTTCCACCACTTACGTCTCAGGATGGAACTATTGTATTCGACTCAAAGGCCAAGGCGGAAGTGCTAGCCAAGATCTTTGCTGCCAACTCCACCATGGACGTCCCCACCAACGCCCAAGTGCCGTCAATTCAAAGGGTTCCCCACACTATGCGGGAGGTAACATTCAGGCATAAGACCGTAAGACGAGTGCTCTTGTCGCTCGACATCAACAAAGCTTCTGGTCCGGACTTGCTTCCTGCCATTATACTGAAGAGATGTGCAGCGGAGCTTGCTCCAGTTCTTTCGCGTCTCTTCCAGATATCTTATGAATCCGGCACCTTCCCAGAAAACTGGAAATTTGCTCATGTACAGCCCATCCCAAAAAAAGGATCTAAAACCGACTCTTACAACTACAGGCCTATAGCTCTGCTTTCTGTTATAAGTAAAGTGATGGAGAGGTGCATAAATCGCGAGCTTCTGGACTACCTCGAACGTTACAGCTTGATTAGCGACAGGCAGTACGGTTTCCGGCACCAACGATCCACAGGGGACCTCCTAGCTTACGTCACGCAACTGTGGAGTAAACTCATCCAGTCTCATGGTGAGGCTCATGTCGTTGCTCTTGACATCACGAAAGCGTTCGATCAGCTGTGGCACGCTGCCCTCTTAAGCAAACTTCCATCCTACGGCCTCCCAGAAAAGCTTTGCAGATGGGTGGCTGACTTTATCTCTGGCCGCAAGATATCCGTCGTAATTGACGGATTCTCCTCTTCATCCCACAACGTCAACGCGGGTGTTCCCCAGGGATCGGTCTTGGCTCCAACACTGTTTCTCTTACATATCAACGACCTCCTTTCCTGCACGATCAACCCAATCCACAGCTTCGCTGATGACAGCACTCTACATGCAGGAATTCAGAGTGACAAGCCGATCTCTGCCGCTGAGCTGGAAAAAAGAAGACTAGCGACGACTTCTTCTCTGACAAGAGACCTGGAGGCTATCACTGCTTGGGGACGCAACAATCTTGTACAGTTCAATGCTTCCAAAACACAGTACTGTACTTTGACGAACAAAAAGCGTCCTAGCGCTCATACAGTTTCGATGGACGGTCGAGTTCTACCAAAGAGCCATTCATTTCGGCTGGTCGGAGTCCAGATCACCGAGGACCTGATCTGGCACGAACACATCTCTTCAATAGCTGCAGCTGCTGGGAAAAAGCTAGGCTATTTGTTTAGGGCTAAGAAGTACCTTTCTCCGCATGACCTTCTCACTCTATACAAGGCCCAGATAAGGCGTAGCCTCGAGTATTGCTCACACATTTGGGGTGCTGCCGCCCCGACTACATTGTCCATGCTCGATGCTGTCCAGAGGAGGGCGGTCCGACTGATCGATGACTCTTCTCTAACAGACAGTCTCGGGACTCTTTCGCACAGGCGGGCCGTCGGCGATCTAGCTCTTTTCTATCGCTACACCAACGGGCTTTGCTCCTCAGAGCTCTCTTCCATGATGACGCCGCGCGATGTGCCTGCCAGACAGACCCGCCTGACTTCGGCGTCCCATCCTAACCGTGTCAAACTTCGTACATCCAGAACTGGCCGATACGACCGCTCCTTTGTCCCGAGGGTGTCTAGATTGTGGAACAATCTACGGGAGGAAGCTTTTCCCAGTTGTACTAACCTTAGGCAGTTCAAAAATCGTATTAACAAAATTTCTTTGGGATCATCATAGCAGCCGCGGTGTTCCGGCATTTAGGCTTCTGACTGCGCGGCTGTTTCGATATAAAAAAAAAATGCCAAACCTGCTTGATTTCGGCGATATTGACGCTGGCCATCCTGACATCGTCGACGGTGTCTCCGCTTCTGAGCGGTGGCGATGCGTTACCGGGTACGGGCGCATCTGCACCCGCCGTAGGCGCAGCAGCTGGCAACGGAGGCGTAGCAGGAGGCGTCATCGGCGAGGAAGGCGGAGTTGGCAGCATCACGGGGAGTTGTTGAATTGGAGGCGGCTCGATCTGAAATCACCAAAGGTAGTCCAAAAGTGTGAATACTAGGAATCACGTTACGAGGGTTGTTTCAAAAATAAGGTATATATTGGAATTTTGTTCAACCTACCTGCTGGGGAGGTGCTTCGATCTGTCGAGGCCGAGCATTAGCCTTCGGAGATGCGGTTTCGCCTGCCGGACCCGGTAAAGTTGGGGGCAGAGGCGGAGGCGGTGGGGCGGGACCTTTCTCCGATCCCGTCGAAGATGCGGAACTGGTGGAACGCTGCGTTTGCAAAGGAGGCGGTGGGGGCGCCTTGCCTTTGTCGCGAGACGGCTTCCGGTTCAAGTCTTCTCTTTTTTCCACCTAAATGTACATTAATGGATTGGCAATTATTTATTTTTCTTTGTTGAAGATTTATTTAGACATTTTTTTGAAACAATTTTCTGTAATTCTACATTCTTGTGTATTGAAATTACATCAGTATGCATTTTGAGTATTAATAAACATTTTCAAATTATATCACTGTTTAATATCATTGTTCAATTTATTAAATTCAAATACTCCTTTTGGAATACAGATTTGCTATTTATGCTGCTATGACGATTTTGCAAATGAAAATCTATACTGCCTCTAGTTTCATAGTTATGATAATGACTGTTTAATTTTGTGAAGTTTTCTAAATGTGATGGTAAAGTATTTTTTAATTTGAATATGAAAATGAGAACTAAGTAACACACATTTAATCATCGTAGTTCTTCTAACATAGACTTAACCCTTATTTAAAATAATTCTCATAGCTTTATTTAAAAGAATTTGTAATTTTGAACATGGTTGACCAATATAAAAAATGGAGAAGAATTATAGTGTTATACACAATCTTTTTGGAAAACATACTGATATTATGGGAAACTCTATAGGAACAATTTATCTTTTTTTTATATTTTAAATACATATATACACCCAGATATTTGAATGATTCGACTACATACTTCACTTTTTTCATCATTAATCATATAATTTTTTCTAGCAGTATCCAAATGAGTATGTACTATTATACAGGGTGTTTCAGTTTATTGTTGCATAACTTTAAGATTCGATAGAACTTTTAAAATTAATGCATAAAGTCTATATAAACATGGGTCGCAAAATGCGTGGCTTCCGAAATACAGGGTGTTTAAATTTACTTTCTAAAATAGTTTTTTTTAAATATTTCGAACAATATTTGATGTAGAACAGTGAAAATTAGTATACAAGGGTTTTTTGCTACGACAAAACGAACCATGGGCATAGTTTTACTGTAGCCGCTAGAGGGCGCTCTCTAGTGTACCTGTAGTGTATTAAAATGACCGAAAATTTTTTCTTAGTGCAATTTTTTGCTTTTTGAATAAAAAAACTGATTCTTCGCACTTTTCAACATAAAAAAGCTCTCCTGTGAGTTTTCGTTTAGTTAGCCGCTTTTGAGATATTTCGATTTTTAAGATTCGATGCATTTTTAATTATTTATGGAAAAATAATATTTTTTTTACATTTTTGATTTGGGCATTACAAGTAATTAATATGATCGTTTAGATTGTGTTTTTAAACACAGCAATAATTCCTAACTCCAAATAAACACAAAAAAAACAGAATATTAATTTGTTTAATTTTCCAATATTATTTTTAACAAATTAAATTAATTATTTACAACTAAAATGCTATTGGATAGTTAGGACAAACATACAAAATCTTAAGTAGTTGCTCGAAATGTAAACCCAATTGTTCAATACACAATGCACATCTACGAATGATCGAACGTGGTATAGCATTATTCAAATAAGGCCTTATTTCATCACATGCATTCCTGATTCTGTCTATTAGCATATCTCTTGTGGTTACGGGAGTCTGGTACACTGTTTCTTTTAGAAATCCACACACAAAGAAATCTGATGGATTTAGGTCAGGGGATCGTGGATGCCAGGCGACTGGTCCTCCACGGCCAATCCATCTTTCTGGATAATTTTCGTCCAGCCAGTTTCTAACTATTCTCGAATAATGAGCTGGACAACCATCAAGCTGGAACCAGGCCAATCTTCTTAAATCTAACATAACATCATCCCACATATTTGCATGTTCAGCCTTTAAAAATTCCAAGAAGGTCGCAGCATTTAACCTTGCAGGCAAAAGGTAGGGTCCAAATAGTCGATTACGGTAGATACCAATCCACACGTTCACACTAAATTCATGCTGAAAATTTCTTTCCTGAACTGCATGCGGATTTTCATGCGACAAAATATGTTGATTATGAAAATTTACCACTCCACGTCTAGTGAAGCATGACTCATCGGTCCATAAAACGTTACTTAAAAACTCCCTATTATTATCAGTTCTATCAAGAATCCACTGACAAAATGTGATTCTTCGTTCTCCGTCCCCTGGCTGTAGTCCTTGCACAGGTTGCAAATGGTAAGGACGTCTATGGTTATTTCTAAGAACACGGTGAACATGGCTTGCTGAAATTCCCAAGGCACCAGAAACTCTCCTAACACTTGTGGTCGGATCTCTATCAAACTCACGCAGAATCATACGGGTAAATCTGCGCTGACGAATATTTATGTTTTGATCCCTTTGGAGATTTCCAAAACCATTTTCAATTATTTGGCGATGCACTCTTACAAATACTGAGCGAGTTGGATGTCGTCTGTTTGGAAATCTTCGTACGTATTCTCTGGCTGCTTCTGCTGCGTTTCCATTTACAAAATGAATATCCGCTAACTCTTGATTGGAGAATAAAAATGGCATTTTTATAAAACTTACAAAAAAAAAACAGGTAAAAGAAACTAAATTTCGTGCATTCACAAATCAGGAATGCATGTGATGAAATAAGGCCTTATTTGAATAATTCTATACCACGTTCGATCATTCGTAGATGTGAATTGTGTATTGAACAATTGGGTTTACATTTCGAGCAACTACTTTAGATTTTGTATGTTTGTCCTAACTATCCAATAGCATTTTAGTTGTAAATAATTAATTTAATTTGTTAAAAATAATATTGGAAAATTAAACAAATTAATATTCTGTTTTTTTGTGTTTATTTGGAGTTAGGAATTATTGCTGTGTTTAAAAACACAATCTAAACGATCATCTTAATTACTTGTAATGCCCAAATCGAAAATGTAAAAAAATATTATTTTTCCATAAATAATTAAAAATGCATCGAACCTTAAAAATCGAAATATCTCAAAAACGGCTAACCATAACGAAAACTCACAGGAGAGCTTTTTTATGTTGAAAAGTGCGAAGAATCAGTTTGTTTACTCAAAAAGCAAAAAATTGCACTAAGAAAAAATTTTCGGTCATTTTAATACACTACAGGTACAGTAGAGAGCGCCCTCTAGCGGCTACAGTAAAACTATGGTTCGTTTTGTCGTAGCAAAAAACCCTTGTATACTAATTTTCACTGTTCTACATCAAATATTGTTCGAAATATAAAAAAAAATCAATTTTAGAAAGTAAATTTAAACACCCTGTATTTCGGAAGCCACGCATTTTTCGACCCATGTTTATATAGACTTTATGCATTAATTTTAAAAGTTCTATCGAATCTTAAAGTTGCAACAATAAACTGAAACACCCTGTATACCAATGTATCGTCCGCAAATGTTTGAATTTTGCATTTAATGACAGATATATCATTTATCTAAATAATAGATAGTAACGGCCCTAATTTACTCACCTGTGGCAACCCAACTGATATATTTTGAATGTTTGACAAACTATTTCGAACTTTACTTTTATGACTTCTATTTACTAAATAATTTTGTGAAATGTTTAATACTGATCCTTTAAAACCATAGCGATGTAATTTCATTAACAATTTTTCCCTATCTATAGTTTCAAATGTCCTTAGATAGGCTAGGATTTCTAGAATTCCAGAAACAACATTGTAAAGATAGATTTTACAACAGAAATACGTTTTTGGGGTAAATAAAAAGGTTGTTTATAGAGACACAAAAGATTTGCTGAGTTAGCTGTCATAGTTCACAGAAAATATAAAAAAATAGCCGAAACCTACATCCTTTGTGGTAAATATCCAGAAAAAGACACGGCGTCAAGTAAGTTGACTCTAATGTTAAGCAGCTTGGTGTCATTTACTCATATTTGTTAAACTGCAAAAAGTTTACCGATAGAGTGCGTGTGGCGTCCCCCCATTTCCCCTATACCCCCCTATAGCCCCACGCTACCCCATGGGGTGTTTAGGCCTTAGACATATTTCTCCCAATACCGATTTTTCACAACAATAAATACATTTTTCAATGAACATTTTGCCTAACTCATCCACCTCTTTTTACTAAGTCTGGATATTTTCACTATAATCATGTTTATAGGGTGACAATAATTTTTTCAAAATTTTCATAATTATAATTTTGATGTTGATATCGTGGATTTTCTTCACGATTCCTGTGAACAATTAAACCTGTTCTGCTAGGTTGGTAACGGACTGACAGATGTCAAAAAATGTTTAGACACTCATCTGTCAACTGTCAACTAATGTCTTCCGGTGATGTCCCATGCACTAAGGTGAAAGGTAGTAAAAATGATTTGATATGTGAAATTAAAAAACAATAATGAGTTTACTGTATTAAATCCGTTTGTGATGTCTACCAAAATATACAGGATGTTTTTAAAGTTGAGTTATTTATTTTAAATGTTTGTAGGACTCGTCAAAAGGGGTGGATATACCAAAAATCACCTATATAAAAGTTGCATAATAAAAGAAATAGTAAAAGATTGAAAATTTAAAATAGGAATGTTATTCCACACATTTTCTATATTCTCGACCACTGCCGTGTAAAATCTTAGCGTTTTTTGTTTACTGCTCTTATCCTTTATCTAAATTTGGCAAACTTTTTGTGTTATTGTATGGTTTTTAGTACGAGTCTTTGCTTCGATCAGTTGTATCAGTCTTTTAATACTTTTATTTGCCTGATTATTTTGTGCAAAAAAATGGCCTATATTTACGTAAAACAATGAACTAGTGGACATAGTACTAATGCTATCAACTTCTTTTGGCGAGTTCTACAAGCTGTTAAAATGAATGACTCAACTTTGAAAACAGCCTGTATAAAAAATAGTCTCATGAATCCGGTTTTTATTGTTTTCTAAGAACATTTAGCACGAATCTCAATTACTACCTCCTGATGATGACAGCATAGACTATCGAAAGCTTGAGAATAAAGTACACTTTGCAATACTTTGTCGGTCTCGAAAAAGGTTCTTTCATCTAACTGGTTGTTGACGACACATTTCTGTTCATAGATGCTTTGTTAAAATAAGTATATACGAGCTTTATAATATAAAACCTAACTGCAATGAATTAAGGATAGGTAAGTAGGTTACCTGTTTTTTATCAATTTGTGGTGATGTAGTGGCAGCAGCATCTGGAGGACGTGTAAGAATAGGTTCCGGCTTGTATTCTTCTTCTCGGACGGCTTGTGGTTTGGCAAGGATATCCTTATCGGCATTGAACAGTGCTGCTGGTTCGGATTGAGGAACTGAAAATATATTCATCAAACTAGTACCTCATAAATCGCCGATGCTTGATAAGAATTTGTGCATTAATTTTGAAAGTTTCAGATATCTGAAATGATATCCATTCAATATATCTAGAAATGATGGCCAAGTTGATCTTTTTATTACGAAATCGTTCATTTAATACAGGGCGGAGCAGCGTTCTATGTTTAGGCTTATTACAAAAATGGAGATTCATGTACTAACGCTGTGAGTTTAGTTTACATGATCTGAATCAATGTCCTAGTGAAAGTGTGATCAGGTCGTGGGTCAGAAATTCCCATTCACCGGTTCGACACTGAATCAGACACCTGGAGGGCGTCCAAGGTCAATACGAAAAGATGAAACTGTAAGCGAAGTTTTGACGTCCGTTCGGCGCTATCCCGAAAGAGATCAGCTGAGCTCGCCATAAATCAAGGACATCTGGAAGGCGTATTTTGGTAAAAGACCTTAAATTGCACCCATATGAACTTCAACTATACTACAACTATTTAAAACTGTAATGACTCATACGCGTGATCAACACGTGATCAGAGCTCGATCCCGGCTTCCTTCCAGTACAGCCGTATAGCGTACGACATATGTCGTTTCTGTGGCTTTGCGGTGGTCAACAGCACAGACAGAGATGGAAATAATGGCTGATTGTTCTCCGCCGGTGAAACCAATGAAGACGCGCCTCGACCGGCAGACACATAGGCGTCGGCAACGCATTGGAACGTGTTTCGTTGAGCGATCGCATATTGTGTGTTTTTATAAGAATTGTTGTGTGATTGTTATTGTTGTGGTTTCTGTGGTTACTGTTTTGGTTATACTTAACCATGGAGAGTACAAATGGCACGAGTGGAAGTACTGAAAGCCAGGGAACAAGTAGACGGCTTCGTAAAGCACTGAAGAGAGACGCGAAAGAAATCGTGCTCAACGTGTTCAATTATCTGAACAGAACTATGTCGCAGGGAGATGCACCCGCGCGTTGTGAAAGTATGACAGGCGTTCCAGAGTGGACCATTCGCAGGGTGGTGCATGAAAAGAAGAAAACTGGAGCTACTACTGATCCAAAGTATAATTTGAAGGGACGAAAGGCCGTTAAATTGGATGACGATAGCAAAATGGCGTTAAGGCGAACCGTACATTCATTCTTCTTTAGGAATGAGGTACCAACCCTCAAGGCTGTACATGCAGCGATCAAGGAAAATGAAATTATACCCCAAATGAGCGTCGAGGTAATGAGGAAATCCCTGCACGAAATTAATTTTCGTTACGAAACGCGTAATCGGAAGTCAGCATTGATAGAGAGACCTGAAATAGTCGCCTGGCGTCGAAAATACCTACGCGAAATGATTGAATATTGGCGACAAAGCAGAAAAATCTATTATTTGGACGAGACATGGGTTAATGCAGGTCACACAGTTAAAAAAACCTGGATAGACAAAAACGTAGTGAGTAACCGACAAGCAAGCATTGAAGGTTTGTCAACAGGTCTTCGTGGACCGTCAGGGAAAGGTCAAAGATTGATCGTAACTCATATTGGTAGCGATAGTGGCTTTTTAGAAGAGTGTGACTTGATTTTCGTCTCTAAGAAAGGAGGTGATTACCATGACGAAATGAATGCCAGCTGCTTCGAGGGGTGCTTCAGCGAGTTGAGCCCAACTCTGTGATCGTCATGGATAATGCTTCCTACCATAGTCGTCGAGCCGAACGTGTACCGACTATGGGATCTCGAAAAAGTGACATGCAGCAATGGTTGCGCGAAAAATTAGACAGCACAAACCTGCGAACATTAGTTACGTGACTGTTGAGATGGCCCGTCAATGTGGTGTCACTGTGCTGCGGTTACCGCCCTACCACTGTGAACTGAACCCAATAGAGCTCATCTGGGCTCAAGTGAAGGGTTATATTGCGCGCCATAACACAACCTTCAAATTACCAGACGTTAAGGTTTTACTTGAGACTTCCATACAGTTAGTAACGCCCGAAGCTTGGCAGAATGCTATCCGTCATGTTGTGAAGGAAGAAACAAAAATGTGGCAGCTTGACCACCACATCGACACCATCATAGAGCCAGTTATAGTCAATTTGCCGGTATTGGGCCGCAGAAAATCCCAAATTAAAACACTAACGAGCGCTGTTACAGTTTGGGCGGCCATGTCGACTGAAGGAATCATCGGACCTTATTTCATCGAAAACGAGCAGTTCTAAGTAACTTTTTCTTTCCACAACTGCATAATTTTGAAGCCTAACATGAACAAGATGAAAGAAAATTAAAAAGTACACGTTTACTGCAGATCTCCAAGCTGTAATATTAGCCGATTTTTTGACTTTTTTGAGAGTGTTTGTGAAAAACAGTATTATCGAAATTGCTTGGGAGATTTCAATATAAATTTTGATTTTTATGTGAAAAAATGTAAACAGGTACTGAACTTTCATGGTCTATGGCAAAAAGTTAATGACTACACAAGGATTACAAACTTTTCACAAACTAAGATCGATTTAATAATAACCAATGAACATAATTTGACTATTAACGTTTTACATACTCCCAAAAATAAGCGACCATTCGTGGATATGTTTCAAGGTGGAAAATATGTTTTATAAGAGAAAATCAAGAGAAATCACAATTATTGACTTTGAAACGTTACGAGAGTCACTCTTACAAGCCAATATCACTGAAATTTTTAATAATGCTGTCACTTCTCAAACATTACGGATTGTATGGAGAGCTGCATGAGAGACGCACAAATTAGGAAAGTGGTACATCAAAGGAAAAAGCCAACACTCCGATTTTCACAAATATCTCTAGATTCTAAATTGACGCGTGATAATGACTATAAAATGTTTATGATCATTCAAACAGGAAGGTTGGATACAATATAAGAAATCAAGAAACAGGTGTTCAACAAATCTTAGGAACGAAAAGAAAAAATATTATGAAAACAAAATCGACAGCAATAAAAATAACAGTAGAATGATGTGGAAGACACTAAAAAATATTGTATCTCCCAGTAGGAAGAATGAATTATCGAGAATGTGCTTCGAAGATGGTATAGTAACACAAAAAATATTGATTGAAGAACGAATGAAAGCTTATTTTATAGAAAGTATAAATGAGCCAGTGGAATCAATCGAAGATGGGGATCCAAATCTATGCCACATACAAGTTACTTATAATTCTTCTATGAGACAATTCCAAACAATAAATATCAGCTATCTTTCAAAAGCTATTACAAGATTGAAATCGATAGAAACCCTAGTGAACATCTTTCAAAAATGGTTATGAAGGAATGTTTCAACATTATTGGAGAGAAATTATTATTGTTAGTGAATCACTGTTTAGTGTATGGCGAGTTTCCTTCAAAATTAAAATGTTCTACAATTACTCCTGTTCCAAAAGTGCAAAATTCTGAGTTATATACAAACAAGCGGCCAATTAATGTACTGCCAATGTCGAGAAGCTCTTAGAAGGAATCATATATGAACAAGTCATTGAATATATTGAAGAAAATAAGATATTGTACAAAATTTCAAGCAGGATTCAGAAAAAAGTATTCTACCGAAACAGCAATTCAAATGATAGTAGAAGAATGGAGGCGAAATATAGATGAACAAAAGTGTTCAGTAACATTGTTCTTAGATTTCAGGAGAGCATTGGAGACTATTTATTTTATATATTAACGATATTCGTGATATTTTACAACACTGAAAAATTCAACTATTTGCTGATGATACATTAATGTATATATATACAGTGAAAGCTCTCCTTGCGGACAGCTCCTATAAGCGGACATCTCTTTTAACCGGACAAAGTTCCTGGAACCGAATTTCAGCCATCAATTTTCAATGTTAAATGCATTCCGATAAACGGACGCTCTTATAAACGGACGCGGACACTAGATTTTCCTGTATGTGATCAAAAAATCTCCCATAAGCGGACGCGAAACTCTAATACCCGGACGATTTTTTAGTTCCGCTTATTGCAATGCACATATCTACATACATAAAATTCGGTAATTCCCCGATTTATATTAGGTGATTCCCCACTTACGCATTTCGTTGGGTAGCCTGTATGTAATCTTGTGGCTTGTCTTCAGTTCAGGCAAATTCGTAGTTGATTGAGTTACGTATTTTATTATTGTAACTGTAAAATGGCACCAAAAAAAAGGATGCTCTCGTTAAAGGAAAAGATGGAAGTTGTTAACGTATTAGACAGAGAAAGTGTTTCAGTTAGTCATTTGGCAAAGAGGTTTAATATTGGGAAAACGCAAGCAGCTGAAATTGCCAAAAATAAGGAAGATATCAGGAGTAAATGGCAATCAGGAACTAATATAAATCAAAAGAAGGATTTTTTAAAAAAGAAAGGTTTTGCTATAGACAAAGCATGTTTTGAGTGGTTTGTGAAAGCTAGAAGTCGGAACATTCCAATCTCAGGGCCGTTAGTGAAAATGAAAGCTAAAGAAATCGCCACTACTTTGGGCTATACTAATTTCAGTGCGTCCGACGGGTGGCTGCAAAAGTGGCGCAAGAGACATAGTGTGAGTTTCAAATGCATATCTGGCGAAGCTGCTGCAGTAGATCAAGTTGATGTGTCACAATTTTTGGAGAAACTTCCGTCCATGTTGCTTGGCTACAAACCAGAAGATGTGTACAACGCAGATGAGAGTGGACTTTTTTTTCGCGCATTGCCCGACAAAACTCTGTCCTTTAAAGGAGAAACATGTGTGGGTGGAAAGTTGTCTAAAGATAGACTAACCATTTTATTCTGTGCAAATATGGCCGGTGAAAAATGCGATTTGATTGTGATCGGGAAAGCGGCTCGTCCCCGTGCTTTAAAAAACGTTGCTATTAAGGATCTACCAGCGACTTGGAAATCCAACAAAAAGGCATGGATGACCCGAGAAATCATGTCTG
Organism: Acanthoscelides obtectus; assembly: GCA_963669975.1. NCBI lineage: Eukaryota > Metazoa > Arthropoda > Insecta > Coleoptera > Chrysomelidae > Acanthoscelides > Acanthoscelides obtectus. The sequence goes on from CAVLJG010000008.1 coordinate 89,814,123, forward strand.
AGTGGTTAGTCGAATTCGTTACCGGAAAATGAGAATCCAAAAAAGGCAAGTTCTTTTATTTTTAGACAATGCATGCTCTCATCCTCGTGATATGAAAATGAAAAATGTGAAAATTATATTTTTACCGCCAAACACAACTTCTGTTTGTCAGCCCATGGATCAAGGTGTCATACAGAACTTTAAATTTTATTATCGGCACTTGATTTTAAAACATATTTTAACAAAAATTGACGATGGTCAAAGCTTATCTGAGCTTACAAAGTCTATCAATGTGTTAGAAGCTTTGTATTTTTTAAAAACAGCATGGAATAAAGTAAATTCCTCTACAATTAAAAACTGTTTTGGCAAAGCTGGATTCAGAAAAAGTGAATGTAGCTCAGAATTTGCTGAGCAAAATTATTGCGATGCTGAAGACGATCTGCCCTTAGCGACACTTGCTCAGTTACTGCGACATGCCAAACATTTAGGAGTAGCAGATCCCCAGAAAGTAGATGATTTCCTGGCCATAGACAATAACATAACAACAGAAGAAAATGCCATTGGCAACTTTTCGAATTTGGATGTAGAAAGCCCAGGCCAACTTGAATATGGTAGTCCAAACGACTCAGAAGAAGAAGTGGAACTGGTGGACTCACTAAGCGGTTCAAAAACGATAAATTCATATGTGGAAGCTCTAAATCATATTTCTATATTGAAAAAATTTGCTAAAGATGATTTCACTGCATTTCAACATTTGAAAAATTTAGAAAGTTATTACGAAAATTGTCTCCTTCAGCAAAAGATGGTGAAATTTCGTCAGACAAACATTTTAAACTTTTTTCATCAAGCTAAAGAATAATGTTTTTTTTAAATTCTCGTACCATGTATTGAAGCATTTATGTTTTTGTATGCGTATATGTACATATATTATATAGATATATAGCATAAATACATACTTTAAAAATGTGGCGAGTTTCTGTTTCATTTTTCTCATGATTATAATACCTCATTTCCTCATGATTATATACCCCGTTATTTATACTCTATACTTACATACTCTCTTTTAAACGGACACCTCCCATAAGCGGACAAAAGTTACGGAACCGTGAGTGTCCGCTTATGGGAGCTTTCACTGTATATATATATATATATATATATATATATATCAAATAAAGACATTGAAACTTCAATAGAGCTGTTAAATAATGATCGGAAAAACGGAATAAATTGGTTAAATGTAAATAAACTTAAACTGAACACAAACAAAACAAAATATATGCTAATAGGAAAATCTTTAGATCAAAATACGACAAATCTTTCAATTAATCATGATAAAATTGTATCAATCGAATTTTTAAATATTTGGGCATATATGAGGATAGTAAATTAAAATTTGAAGGGCAGTATGAATATATTATTTCAAAAATATCCAAGAAAATAAATTACTTTTATATAATTTCGCATAGCCTAAGCCTTTATTCTAAAAAAACTGTGTACAACACTATAATTCTTCCTCATTTATTATATTGTTCGACTATTTTGTTCACTGCAAATGAAATTGTATTACCAAAATTCAAATATTACAAAATAAAGCTATGAGAATCGTCTTAAATAAAAATAAATATAGTAGAATAAATGCAGAAAGAACTACAATGGTTAAATATCAAAAATTTCATAGCCTACTTGGTTTTCATTTTCATATTCAAGTAAAAAAATTATCTTCTACCAAATCGCTTAGAAAATTTTATTGTATTGTGTTGTATTGTAAGTCAGTATTTCAAAAGGGATTGTACGAATTTAATAAATTAAGTAATGATATCAAGATGTGTGTCAGTTTGAAAATGTTCAAAGGAAACTGAAAAAAATATGTCATGCTACTTGATTTTTTCTCTGGGGATACCTGAAGAACCGCGTTTACGCCAAGAAACTGACGATGATTACCTAGCCCAAGCATAACATTTCCGAGGAGATGTCCGCTATCCGATGAGCGATGTGCCAGCGAATTTTCAAGAATTTGAAGTAGAGATACGAGGAGTGCGCACGTCTCGATGGCTCTCATCTTAATGATGAATTTTAAAAAAATAAAATTTCCATGTGTCTACTTTATCAACAATCTTTCTTACGCTTTGTAATTTTTTTCAATGATTCTTTAAAATCCGCTCAACTTAATGGCCCACCCTGTATTATACACTGTGTTAGGTCTTTAGTAACTTTCAGCAAGGAATTTCAATGGTGACCTTGAATTTTACCTTGACCTTCACCTTCATGGTCAACTTTTTCAAATAAAAAAGGAAAAAATTTACGTTCATATACAAATTGAAGTCCAAGGTCATGGAGTCATCTAAAGGTCAAATGTGTGCTGCTAGGAAAACCTCTATAAATCTCACATGCTTAGTAACGAAAACAACTATACTAAGTGACATATAAATCCGAACACCCAGTTTAAATGGTTTTATTTTAATAAAATTTTGTATAAGTACTTAATGAAGCATAATAAGTAAATGATAAAAATTTCAAAATGGTTGCACTGCTTTAAAGCTCTTTGACCTTTAATAATGTGTGGATGCACCCTGATGTGCTACGCATTCTCCAACGCACCTAGGCATGCTTCTGATCAGGTGGTCAATGTCCTCCTGTGGTATCTCATTCCAGGCAACCACCAACTCCTCTCGAAGTGCTTCTAGAGTCTGAGGAGGACGTTGCAAATTGAGCAATCTCCTACCCATCATATCCCACAAGTGCTCAATTGGGGATAAGTCGGGAGATCTTGGTGGCCATGGTAACAATGTGACATCATTATGTTGAAAGAAGTCTATTGTGACTCTTGCAACATGTGGTCGGGCATTATCTTGGATTCCTCCTTTCACCACGTCGCCTTCTAACCCTGGCACGACCATCGTGCATGCCTAAACAAAATCGAGACTCGTCACTAAAGACAATACTGTTCCATTCCTGATTCCAGAGTGACCGTTGTCTGCACCACTCAAGGCGATTACGTCGGTGTTCTCGAGTTAAAGGGGGGACCCAGTGTGGCCGGTATGAAAACAAGCCAAAACTTCTCATTCGTCGGTAAACACTTCGCATGCCAATAGGTCTTCCGTGTTCTGCGAACCATTCATTTGCAATGGACCTGGTAGTGGAGAAACAGTCCCTTAAGGCCAATAATCCTAGGCGGCGATCTTCACGGTCTGTTGTTCTACGGCGGCGTCCAGTGCCCCTTGCTCTTTGCGTACGGCCTTCTCGAAGCCATGCCTGACAACACCTAACCACAGTGTCTACACTTCTTTGCACTCTAACTGCAATTGTCCGAAAAGAAAGTCCAGCTTCCCGAAGTCCCACTATACGGCCCCTATCAAACTCACTAAGTTGACGAAATCGTATAGCTCTCCGTACTCTAGGCATCGTAACCGATCGTAAAGGATGTCAAGAACCAAAATCCGCCAACGTTGATTCTTTACTGCGGCTGAAATATTCATTTTTAGAGCGTTAGTGAATTAAAAAAAAGCAGTATAAAAACTGGAATGTCCAACTGATAAGGCTGAAAATTTTTTCACTTGTTATTTACAGTAAGATAAATACATTCACCAACTTTTATTAAAATAAAACCATTTAAACTGGGTGTTCGGATTTATATGTCACTTAGTATATCATGATCAGGTCTTTGGTAAATTTTAACGATCGAGTGAATGGTGATCTTGGATTTGACCTTAATCCTCACCTTCAATGTCATTTCAAGGTCAAATTCATTTTTTTAATGGAAATCCCTATTTCTGATACCGGCAATAGAAAGAGCGGAACATTTTACGTTCAAATACGAATTGAAGACCAAGGTAACCAGTAAAGGTCAAATGGAGGTCAAATGTGTGCTGCTAGGAAAACCACTATGAATCTTAGAGTTCTAAAAATAAAGATCTATTTCTATACTAAGTGACATATAAATCCGAACACCCAGTTTAAATGGTTTTATTTTAATAAAAGTTGGTGAATGTATTTATCTTACTGTAAATAACAAGTGAAAAAATTTTCAGCCTTATCAGTTGGATATTCCGGTTTTTATACTGCTTTTTTTTTAATTCACTAACGCTCTAAAAATCAATATTTCAGCCGCAGTAAAGAATCAACGTTGGCGGATTTTGGTTCTGGACATCCTTTACGATCGGTTACGATGCCTAGAGTACGGAGACCTGTACGATTTCGTCAACTTAGTGAGTTTGATAGGGGCCGTATAGTGGGACTTCGGGAAGCTGGACCTTCTTTTCGGGCAATTGCAGTTAGACTGCAAAGAAGTGTAGACACTGTGGTTAGGTGATGTCAGGCATGGCTTCGAGAAGGCCGTACGCAAAGAGCAAGGGGCACTGGACGCCGCCGTAGAACAACAGATCATGAAGATCGCCGCCTAAGATTATTGGCCTTAAGAGACCGTTTCTCCACTACCAGGTCCATTGCAAATGAATGGTTTGCAGAACACGGAAGACCTATTGGCATGCCAAGTGTTTACTGACGAATGAGAAGTTTTGGCTTGTTTTCATACCGGCCACACTGGGTCCTCCCTTTAACTCGAGAACACCGACGTAATCGCCTTGAGTGGTGCAGACAACGGTCACTCTGGGATCAGGAATGGAACAGTATTGTCTTTAGTGAAGAGTCTCGATTTTGTTTAGGCATGCACGATGGTCGTGCCAGGGTTAGAAGGCGACGTGGTGAAAGGAGGAATCCACAGTTTTTTGTTGAAAGACATGTACATCACACTGTTGGAGTTATGGTTTGGAGTGCTATAGCTTATGGTTCCAGGTCGCCTTTAATCTTCATCAGAGGTAACATGAACGCGCAGCGTTATATCCACGAAGTTCTAGAACCCCATCTTTTACCCTATCTTGACACCCTGGCAGATCCAACTTTCCAACAAGATAATGCCCGACCACATGTTGCAAGAGTCACAATAGACTTCTTTCAACATAATGATGTCACATTGTTACCATGGCCACCAAGATCTCCCGACTTATCCCCAATTGAGCATGTGTGGGATATGATGGGAAGGAGATTGCTCAATTTGCAACGTCCTCCTCAGACTCCAGAAGCACTTCGAGAGGAGTTGGTGGTTGCCTGGAATGAGATACCACAGGAGGACATTGACCACCTGATCAGAAGCATGCCTAGGCGCGTTGGAGAATGCGTAGCACATCAGGGTGCATCCACACATTATTAAAGGTCAAAGGGCTTTAAAGCAGTGCAATCATTTTGAAATTTTTATCATTTACTTATTATGCTTCATTAAGTACTTATACAAAATTTTATTAAAATAAAACCATTTAAACTGGGTGTTCGGATTTATATGTCACTTAGTATATTGAAGGATAACGATCCGAAACATGATCAAATTTTCTTAAACTAAATATGAATCGTACACAGTTATTTTGTACTACAGATATTCGGTTACGACTTGCAACATCCAAATAAGGATGATAAACTAGATTGCAATAATTAAAAATAGATAACACAAAAGATTCACACAACTTTTTCCGCACTTTAAAATTCAGCAAATTTTTGTTCGCATACAGAGTTCTCAGACGGATGTAACTTCTTTGTAAGAGGTTATTTAAATGTTCACGAAACCGCACAATTTTAATTTTTTTTATTAAAATAAAACCATTTAAACTGGGTGTTCGGATTTATATGTCACTTAGTATATATGAAGGCGCCTCTTTCACTTAATAAGTAGGCACTTACCTTTACTATCGATTTTAGCAACTTTGTCAGAAGTAGCATCTTCCTCGATGTCCAGAGGCACTTGGGACGTGCGGTTGTCCTGAAATTATAATAGTGGTATTAGTAACTGCCGAGTTTCGAAATAGGTGTTGCAATTCACATATGGGTGGCCCATCCTCGTGGGTGTGAATATTGATTCTAAACACAAACTTAAAAAAAAATACTAGGGTTTTCTCAAAAATAAAGTACCCAACGCTGCATCTTTGAAGCGCGTGATGCTAGGCGAAATCTGGCAACACCGCCGTGTTTTCCAGCTGCCCCACCACCGATCCCAACAAGAAGCGCCTATTTGCGATTCTCAGTACCGACCCGATAGCCATGCGCAATGGAGCCCTTCATCAGTCATTGCCCATCCCCGTTACAGCCCTGACACAGCGTCTCCTAAATTGAAGGAGCACGTAAGAGGTCAACGGTTCGAGACGGACGAGGAGTTGCAAAGAAATGCGTAGAAAAAAATGACGACTATGGAGAAAAATAGCTCAAAGAGCACATTTCCAATGGTGAATTCGTTTTAAACAAATATAAAATTTCTTGTGCATGAAAAAATGTGGGAATCTTATTTTTGAAATAACCCTCGTAAACTTATTTAATCTCTTTCCTACGTTATAGGTATTTAATAACGAATTAACTATAACTGAAAGACTAGTCAAGATCGCTTGATCCCTATATCAGGGGAAAGCTTGTAAACAATCCAGAAGTGTTAGAATATACAATCAATTTCGTTTTTAAGGCAAAAGTACATTTTGTGTTTTTGGCCACTCTATATTGATCTATAAAGCAATTCAAAATAATGGATGAATCAGGGTGAAATTAAGAATAAAACATTATTTTTGACACAAAATTTTCTACTCCACCTGTCAAGATAGCAGATGCGTAGGTTGAAGGCTAAAATACCAGCTAGATAAAAAAAAGTAATAAGTAAAACCCAAAAGTAATATCATTCTTCTTTCAAAAGGGTGTATCAAAATACAGCAGACGCTCGATAATGTAAGCTAATTTAATCCAAGTGTGGTTCACATTATCGAAATGTTTACATTAGCGAACGTGATTTATATAATATTTGATTTACTAAAAGAAACGTTTAATACATACTATTTATAACAAAATAAACAAATATTCTAACAGCGATAAGTATTTTTTTAATTAGAAGAAAAATAATTAACAATTTTTGTCTGCGTAAATTTGCGCTTAGTATTGTCTTCCAATGCCTGCGCCCGTAATTTACGAAGAACTAAAATATCCGTGTGTGAAACTTCTTTTCTTTCAGCCCAATCTAAAGCTTGCTTAAAAACTTGTATAGCTTGCGCACTACACTTCTGACTTCAATGGGATCGTTCTCATCATCCTCACTGTCCATATCCTCCTCCTTATCAGCATCATTCGTCTGCTTATCTTCGTTCCATAAATTAATATCAGCAGGAGTACAAACAATGTTGGGATTCACTGTTTTCAATAAATCAACAACATCAAATGACACACTAATAACATTATCATTATTGGATCGCAAACGTTCTCTAATTACGCTTAAGGGGACATCGTCTTCTTCATCATCTTCATTATTGGTACAAAAGAGATTGTTCCAACATTTTTGAATAGTTTGCTGGTTAAGTTCATCCCAGGCCATATGTAAATCTAAAACAGCTTCTCGTAATGTTACTTTTTTAAAGCCTCAGATAAGTGTTCAGGATTCTTTGATAAGACAGACGAAAGTAGAAACTTCCTATAGCATAGTTTGGTGAGTCTTATTATATTCTGGTCCATCGGTTGAATTAACGGTGTTACGTTGGGAGGCATGTACATGACGAAAATTGACCCATCCCTGCTCCTCAGTTGTTGCTCGGGAGGATGACTTGGTGCATTATCCAATAGTAACAACGCTTTTATTGGAAGCTTCTGATGTTTTAGGAAACCTTTTACCTACAAATTGAAAACACATCTTCAAATTATGAATAGAGCATTTGTGATAATTGATTGTCATACCCGAGGGACAAAGCACCTGTGAAACCATTTCAGGAATATACTGCTAGTCATCCAAGCGGTTTTTGAACAGTCATAATCAACAGGGATATTAACATTTTTAAGTGAGCGTGGATTTTTTGCTTTCCCAATTACCAGTGGCTTTATTTTGTGTGAACCATTAGCATTAGTGCAGGCTAGAAACGTTATTCGTTGTTTCTCCGGCTTTCTTCCCGGGGCAGATTTTTCAAATGATGCAGCATAGGTTTTCTCTGGTAACATTTTCCAATAAAGGCCACTTTCATCTGCGTTGTAAATTTGTTCCATTCTTAAATCTAGCTCGGTAATTGTTTTCATCAATTTTTCTTTGAATGGTTGCACTAATTGTGGTTGTGCTGATAATTTTTCACCAGATATAGACATCAGTCGAATTCCATATCTTGTTTTGAATCATTGTAGCCAGCCATCACTAGCTACGAAATTTTCAGTTTCTTTCAGTTTTTCATTTAACAGTCTCGCTCTCTGTTTAAGTACTTCGCCACTAACTGGGACATGATTTTCCCGTTGTTTTAAAAATCACCTATACAGGGAATTTTCCATTTTAGGTGCCTTCGCATTTTTTTAAGTTTGTCTTTTTCCCCTCCAAATGTATTGCACGTTCTTTGTAAAATTTGAGTTTTCATACGCTTAATTTTACAGATTGTTGCTTTCGATACTCCATATTTTTTTGCTGTGTCACTCCCGCACCTAGTGCAACTTCGTCTATGATTTTCGCTTTCTCACTCAACTTTAAACACTTTCTTTTATAGGATATGGATGCCATAGTCGTAAAATATATTAACGCGTGCAATGTATTCACTTAAGTTCAAAAATGAAATACATACGTACGTATAAACGTATCCTAAACGATCATACGACTGACCGAGTTTGTCGCATTTTATCGCAGAGGTGAATCCCCTACACTCTACATCATAAATCGGGGACTCCCCGACGCCCGACATAAATCATCGAGGCTTCAGCATCTTACCGTCGCGCTGTTTCCGTGCGCCGAGAGTTGTTTACGTTATCGAGCGTACACATTGTTTACGTTATCGCGCGTTCCGTTTGATCCTATAGAACGAAGTTTGTGTTTACATTAGCGCAAGTTTTCATTATCCCGTGTTTACGTTATCGAGCGTCTGCTGTATGTAATAAAAATATGGAAACCCATTAACAAAACAACTTGGATATGTGGATCAAAATTAGGACACCCTATATAATTGTATTTAATATGCCCCTGGGTATTAAGTGCACATATAATAACCCATTGAGTTTTCTTCGGGAAGTTTTTGTTTAGAAGCAATATTTCGTCTCTACATGGGTAGGGGTATAGCATTTTTTCAAAGATTTTAATATCGAGTAGCAGAACTGATTGCAAGAACTTCATCATATGCATACGTATGTTTTGTCTTCCTAATATACAGGGTGACTTGTAATGTCACGTATTCCTGTTAAGGGATGATAGATTAGGTCAAAAGCAACCGATTTTGTCCTATAAAGTCCTATCCAGAAGTTAACCGTTTTTGAGTTATTTGAATTATTTTTTTTATTTTTTATTCCGATTTCAGATGGTTAAATTTGAAATACAAAAAACTACATGTTTGATTTTGAGGAATTTGTATTACCTGTTTGAACAAGTCGTTGCTGTCCTCAAAGGACTCGCATGCCATGATTGTTTTATGGCATTGGCTCGACGAGGAAGCGAGCGAGAAGAGCTGACTTAGTGGAGGAGTGAGAGAGAGAGAGAGAGAGAGCTGTTATTATTAATCATTGTAGTTACGCCATCTCCGCACGCCGAGTGAGAATTAGGTTTAGTTGGTATCAACTACTGCGTACGCGCACCCGTTTTACGCACGATTATTATTTTCGAGTTTCCCAGTTCATTTTGAGTGGTTTCTTTATCATCATGGCAGACGCAGAAGATCCGCCAGGACCTCGCCATAGCGAGCACGGGCAAACTTTTACAAATGAAGAATACGCAGACATAATGTTCTGTTATGGACTTTGTAACGGCGATTCTGCAGCTGCCCGCCGTGAATATCGGCAACGTTTCCCGAATCGCCGAACACCTCATGTTACTGTGATTGACTCTGTGTATCGGCGCATCCGCCAAACCGGACGTGTTCAAAGGCAACATAGTGATGCTGATCGACCCCGAGTCTATCCTCCTGAAGATGAAGAGGAAATCCTTTGTGTGTTTCAGGAAGACTCTACTACGCGCATTGTGGCTGCTCAGTTGGGTATATCACAATACAAAGTATGGTTTACTGTGCATACTGCAAGATCAGCCTTATCACTACACGCCTGTGCATGTGATTGAAGAGGGCGATCCTGCAAGACGATTAGATTTCTGCAGGTACATGTTACATGCAGATACAGAAGATCCAGACTATTTTAAGAAAATTCTGTGGACCGATGAATCGAAGTTTGATAAGGACGGGATCACTAACTATCATAATGCTCATTACTGGGCTGATAAAGAAGCTTTAAACCCCCGAAAAATAAGACCGACGGGGTCTCAGAGCCGGTTTTCAGTCAATGTGTGGATGGGCATCATTGATGGATATTTAATTGGACCTCATTCGCTGCTCGCCAATTTAAATGGAGAAGTGTATGAAGAGTTCTTGAAAAATCACTTGTTTCCATTAATGGAAGACGTCCCATTGGCGACGAGACAAAATATGCGGTTCCAGCACGACGGCTGTCCCGCACACTACAGTAGATTAGTACGGGCGTATTTAGACTCTAAATTTCCAAATCAATGGATTGGCAGATGCGGGCCCATTGCCTGGCCAGCAAGAAGCCCAGATCTCACACCGATGGATTACTATGTGTGGGGACATATGAAAAGCCTGGTGTACGATGTTTCGCCCGTACCAACGCGCGATGAATTAATTACAAGGATAATCAGAGCAGCGGACCAAATAAAAAGCCGCTTAACAACTAGAGTTACCAAAAGTGAATTACATAAGAGAATGCGGGCGTGTATTCATAACAGGAGATTACAATTTGAGCAGAATCTGTAAAATACTAAAGGAAATGTAATTAAATAAAACTGTAATTAAAATAAAAGCCTTTTATTTATCCTACGTAATTATCGTTCGCAGAACTTTACTCATCTTTTTTTAATTTTATGTCTTTGTACTTGAGTTAGTTGTAACTTTTATACCTCAAATGAAAGCTTGTTAGATAGATGTATTATTAACATAATTTGCACATTTCATTACTATGAGGTTTTTTACAGAAAATTGCATTTTTTATCGAATAAGTTAGTAAAAAATCATACATTTCAAAAGCGTAATTTTAAAATTTTGTAAGTTTTCGACATTTTATTACTTATTATGAACTATTGGAATGTCCGCTATGCGACGATAACAAAAAACTCAAAATCAAACATGTAGTTTTTTTGTGTTTCAAATTTAACCGTCTGAAATTGGAATAAAAAATAAAAAAAATAAAATTCAAATAACTCAAAAACGGTTAACTTCTGGATAGGACATTATAGGACAAAATCGGTTGCTTTTGACCTAATCTATCACCCCTTAATAGGAATACGTGACATTACAAGTCACCCTGTATAATCATATAGAACATCCCATCCAAGTAGAATCTTTTATACAGGGTGTCCGCAAAGTTGGGGTTTTCCTTTACACGACGTGTAGATCTTGAAAACATAAACAACTTTTCTTAGTACCATATACAACAATGTCTTAAGGGAACCGAGATAAAGGGTTCTGCAACATCAAAAATATCTGAATACCGTCCTGTAGCCGCGACATCCCCGACTGGTACTAGGACACTAGCTCAACCCGACGACAGAACTGGGTCGGGGTCAGTGTGTCAGGTCAGTATGCAACCTTCAACCGACGGTTACAGTCACGCGTGTAGAGGTAATCGCGTAGACGGGAATCCCTCAACAAGCACTAGAGACGTGGCTAGAGAAGCGCAAGTATCAAAAACTAAAGTACGGCAAACGCTGCGTGAAGAGGGGCTGTATCCGTTTCACGTCCAACGTCTACAAGCCCTTCAACCTGACGATTTTCCAGCAAGAGTGCGGTTTTGTGAGTGGTTGTTGCATCAACATGACAATAATCCGGACTTTTTGAAGTGCATATTGGTGACAGACGAATCTACGTTCACGCGTAAAGGGGGGAATAACTTTCGCAACACTCATGTTTGGTCAGTAGAAAATCCGCACGCTGTCCGTCGGGCACATTTTCCACAAACATTTTCGGTGAATGTTTGGGCTGGCATGGAGAACGGTATGCTCATTGGACCATTTATTCTCCCAAATCGATTGGACGGGATGCAATACCTAGACTTTTTACGCAACATTTTGCCTTCCTTGTTTGCCTGCGTCTGCTCGGTAGCGCATCAGCTGATTTCATTTTCTGTTGGAGCGGTATGATTTCGGGCAGAGACGTACTTAGCCCTTCTCGTCAACTGGAGAGTGAGTACTTTTTCCTTTATTTTTTTTTTACTTGGTCGCCCTCGTTTCACTACACATTACCTTTGTTATTTCAAGGGTAGTTGTTTCTGAAAAGGAAAACCCCAACTTTGCGGACACCCTGTATAACCCCAAAGTATATTTCGAATAACAAAAACTGTATAGTTTTTTGAGTGAAAAGGATTCTGGTAAATTTGCTCCAAGGGAATGGGCAGGTCGGCTCGGTTACTGAAGCGGGCTCTGGCGTCGGAGTCTTTAAGCCTAGAGCTAGGCTACAATCTCTGCCTCTCGGTGGATACACCACTATTTTCCACGCGGAAATCTTTGCGATTCTGGTTTGCGTAATTTGGAACGGGGAGGGCCTATGAGAAGAATTACAATCTTCTCTGACAGCCAGGCGGCAATGAAGGTACTACAGTATATTCAGATAAGAGATAGACCGGATGTAAACAAAAGGTTCGGGTGATTTTCACGCTAACGCCGCCGTCTCGACGTAAAACAGGAGCCCTCATTGGTCAATTCGCAATTAAATGCCTATGCCGAGCGGCAGAGCAGTCGTATCAAGGCAGAGTCACATTCAGGTTCAGACGTGTTACGTATGTCGTGTGCATCATTGCAATTTGATATTTCTTTGGACGTTTTCGATTGTTATCTTATTAAGTTGTTGAGTTTGTCGTTGTTATTGTTATACCTTGTTATTGATTGTTATTGTTATCAACTGCTTGCGCAAAATGCCCAGTAGTACAGATACTGCCGATGAAGTTGTAAACTCCTGTAGTCCACCTAGGAAACGCTCTAAAAAAAGACACCTGAGTGCAGAAATGAAAGAGGTCATTTTGAATATACGAGTATATAAGATCGAGCGCGAGGAGATCGAGGCATCAACCATCAAAGAAATTGTTGTGAAGGTTTCTCACAAAGTTGGGGTGTGTCGCGCATCAGTGTTTAATGTGTTAAGACAATACAAAAAAAATCACACCTTTTCTGAGCCAATGACCAGTAAACATCGCAAAAGTATTGTTAAATCATTGGATGAAGCTGATAAGCATGCGATTAGAAGGAAAGTGCACGAATTCTTCTTTAGGAATGAAATACCTACTATAGATAAAGTACTGCAGGAGGTAAATGGAGATACAACGTTGCCAAATTTCAAACGATCAACTTTCCATGCGTTACTGAAGCATTTAAATTTCAAATGGAAAAAACGGGGTCGTAATAGTTTACTACTGGATAGAGAAGAAATTGTGCTATGGAGGAGGGATTATTTAACAAAAATTGGGAAATATAGAAATCAAAACAGGAAGATTTATTACCTTGATGAAACGTGGGTAAACGCAGGACACACTACAAGTAAAGTATGGGTTGATGATTCTTAACTTCATCCAGGAGGGCCTTTCTAGATGGACTGTCCACCGGATTAAAAAATCCAGCAGGTAAATACGAGTAATAGACAACAATCGGATGTTTTTCAAACCTTGAGAACAAGGTTCTAAACATTAATTCCAGGGGGCAGATAAAACATATTACAAGTAACAAAACTTTTATAACTTTCGATAAAATGCGTGGATGTTTTATTGTCATTTTCATTTGTTAGAACTTTTTTAAGCCATGTTTTTATGTGTTTTCGATATTTCAATAATTTTTTAATATAATCTTAAAATATGTCGAATATTATAAACTTAAAAAAAGTTACTAAGTTTTATATTGTGTACCGTTCCTAATATTTCTAATCATTTTAATTCATACTTTAAGCTTTATAAAGTTATAATTTGTTAATATTAATATTTGCGCGTATTTCAGGTTCCTGATCATTCATTTTTTAAAGGTTTATAACTTTAAATTAAATTGTGAAGCGCTGAGTAATCATACGACGTTTAATATTCTTTCTTTCAATATGACTAAATAATCCCAATTATAGCAATCTGATACTCATGTCTCAATGTTTTTTCGCTGAATGTGATGAAAACATTTGAAAAAGGTTCGCTTATTGAAATAAATCTACACCAGTTAGTACTTCGATTTCCAGGTAAAGGGAAAAGGCTCATTATCTGCCATATTGGCAGTGAGGATGGATTTGTTGTTGACGGTCTGTGGTGCTTTGAGTCTAAGAAAACTGGAGATTACCACGAGGAAATGAATGGCGAATCGTTTGAACAGTGGTTTTCAAAAATTTTACCGAACTTAGAGGAAAACGCAGTAATTGTGTTGGTTAATGCGCCTTATCATTCTCGAAGAATGGAGAAGGTCCCAACAACGGTTTCAAGGAAAGTTGATGTTCAAAATTGGCTCCGCTCGAAAAATATGAACTTTGAAGAAGCAATGCTGAAAGTACAATTATTAAGAATTGTCAAGGATCACATGGCGGAATATCAAAAATACGCCATTGACGAAATGGCATCAAGTCAAAATAAAACTGTGCTCCGTTTACCTCCATACCATTGCGAGCTCAATCCCATTGAGCTCATATGGGCAGAGGTTAAAAATTATATAGCTAAGCACAATACAACTTTTAAATTTTGTGACCTCAAAGGACTTTTCAAAGAAGCACTAGAATTAATAACAGCGCAAAAATGGGAAAACTGTATTAAGCACGTGAAAGACAAAGTTGAAAAGAGAATGTGGGAACTGGACAATATTTTAGAGGAACAAGTCGAGCCATTCATTATTGACGTTGGTGCTTCAGGCAGTAGCGATGATGAAAGCTCATCAAGCTCATCTTTCCAATAAAAGATGTCGTTCATCAAATTCGGTAAGTTATAAGTAATTATAAAGCTACTGTATTTTTTAATTAATTATTGACATTTTTGAACCCATTTTGGCAAAACCTATTCAAGAATCTACTTTCTGACAATGTTCAACCATGCACATTTTTTTAAGTTTTGAACATTTTAATTTGGTTACATATTTACCTAGAAATCAAAAAATATACTAATAAATATTCTGAAAGCAATTTAAAGAGATATACGATTATTTTTAATTTAGGCTAATTTAAACGACATTTTGAGATTATATTCGATTGTATTTCACCAAACATCAGGCGGCATCCGAAGCTGGAAATCGAAGCGAAAATTTTGAAACCCTTATGTATATTTACATCATTATATATTTCTTACCCCACCCCCACATGATCCTATATCCATCACCAATCGTATACACATCGAATTGTGCTAATTTACTACAAAGTTACGCAGAGCAGCATCTACTATCTAAAATATGTACTGCGTGACTCTTAATACGTCCCTGCCGAATGTTACAGCGTTCGATGATCACGTGGTCTTGTTTATGTCCGGTCTATCTCTTATCTGAATATACTGTAAGTGCCTGTGAGATTACCTCGAGGCCTTCCGGGTATCGTTAGTGTCGGTACCGAGGCACGCTGGGATAGAGGGCAATGATACGGCGGACGCTCTTGCGAAACAAGGAACAGCAACCAAGCTCGTTGGTTCTGAGCCAGCCTTAGGGGTGCCCGCGCAAAGAGTCAGGAGGAAACACTCTCAGAAATGAAGAGTAGACATCTCCGTCGGGCAAGGAAGCTCATCGTAGGGCCCAGTGCTAAGGATGAACGCCATTGCTTATCTTTGGATAGAGCCAACCTAAGGTTGCTGGTGGGACTGTGGGACACATAACACGTTGAGGCGCCGCCTGTATGTGACGGGGGTGGCTGAGGATCCCATGTGTGAGCGCTGTGGGGTAGAGGAAGAGATCTCGGCGCAGGTTCTGTGTCGCTGTGGGGCTCCGAGCTACTGCAGGCAGACTATACTGGGGTCCATCACATCGGATCTCCGGATCGTTAAAGAGCTGGGACTCAAGGCTATACTCAACTTTGCTAGAAGTTTAGAGAATGTAGGGGTACATAAGGGCCCGTTTAAGTGGCCTATGCGCTGTCTCATGGTAGCAGGTATGCCTCTAATTTCATAATTCATTCATTAATTCAGTATTACGGCAGACATGAAAATCCAACCCTAGCAAATACCGAGGTGCGCCAGTGCAAAAGTAACATTAATTGTGCTGACAGATGAACCGGACTTTTTGGAAACTGTTATAGTAAGTATTGTTAATTTTTAACGCTAGGGGAGGCAGTTTTATTCGGAGGTAAGCTCGCTAGCTTAGGAATATACAGGGTGACTTTGAAGTTGAGTCATTAATTTTCAGATAATGATTGTAGAAGGAAGATAAACCAAAATATGTGTGTAAAAATAAAAAAAAAATTAAAAAAAAAATTTTTACCTTGTTTTATAAAGTATCCTCCCGACAAGTATTTCAGTGCGGACCTGTATTTGATCGTGCGGTCTTGGAGCACCGGCACGCCCTCCCCTGTGAGGTCTTAAGTCACCTGATTCACGAGCCCTTTGTACTACATTAACAAAGTCACGAGGGGTTTGTTGCACTCGATTGGGAAACCGATCCGCATAAATCCGTGATGCCGCGTAAATAAGAATCATGTCCACAAGTTCAGCATTTTCGTAAACATGTGCCATTTTTTATTTCGTTTGAGCCACGCAACAGACACCACTATTCATTCACGCGTTACCGACTGACAGTGACTGTATGTATAACTGAACTGAATAAAATAATTGTAAAAACATCGTTCCAAATTCTTTCGCTTTTTTGTTTCCGATGCGATGAACCGATAAGGCGGATTATATCCGTTGTTGCCAAACACGAGCACATAATATTATTATTGAGACAGGGCGGTACTCAAACTTCCAAAAGGCTATAACTTTGTTACTTTAATTTTACCAGAAAAATGGTAAAGGAAAAAAACATTTCTTTTGATCAGATCTACTCACTGTTAAAATAAATGACTCAACTTCGAAGTCACCCTGTATATCCTAAATCACATCCGCTAATCGGGATACTATTGATTATAAAAACTAGTTGGGCTGGCGTGTGGAAGCATTCCCGCTCTGGAGACAATTCTCTTCGGGGGCCATCTTTTTCCAGTTTACCCCGCCTTGTGATTTTTGATGCTTTTATTCAGTTCCAGAAAATCACATGTACCCGAAGATGGAGTTTAAAGTCGACGAAATGTTTCAAGTCAACCGAACCGTTGAACGGAAATCATATTAATAAAGCTGCGAATTCCGGCAACAGCGCCGAATAAAAAAGTAAGACTTACGAAATAATCTCTCCTTTATTCTCGGAGCTCCTTATTTCGATAACACCTTTAGGTATCAGATACACACGATGTGTTGTGCAAACAGTTCATGATACTACTAGATACTAGTGATATATTCATGCAAACAGTGAAGACAGCGTAATTAGTGTGCACTGTACAATTTAGGAGTAAATAAATAAGAACGACGCTCACCTGAGAAAGCATGAGGGGAGGGCCAGGAGAACCGCATGCATTTCAAATACAGCAGTGATAACATTAATACGAACAAGAGGATGTATATGGAGACAAGCTTTAGTTTCATAGGGCTAGTATTGCAGAACATTTCCAAATACGTTATCAAGTATACTAAGTGACATATAAATCCGAACACCCAGTTTAAATGGTTTTATTTTAATAAAATTTTGTATAAGTACTTAATGAAGCATAATAAGTGAATGATAAAAATTTCAAAATGATTGCACTGCTTTAAAGCCCTTTGACCTTTAATAATGTGTGGATGCACCCTGATGTGCTACGCATTCTCCAACGCGCCTAGGCATGCTTCTGATCAGGTGGTCAATGTCCTCCTGTGGTATCTCATTCCAGGCAACCACCAACTCCTCTCTAAGTGCTTCTAGAGTCTGAGGAGGACGTTGCAAATTGAGCAATCTCCTACCCATCATATCCCACACGTGCTCAATTGGGGATAAGTCGGGAGATCTTGGTGGCCATGGTAACAATGTGACATCATTATGTTGACAGAAGTCTATTGTGACTCTTGCAACATGTGGTCGGGCATTATCTTGTTGGAAAGTTGTATCTGCCAGGGTGTCAAGATAGGGTAAAAGATGGGGTTCTAGAACTTCGTGGATATAACGCTGCGCGTTCATGTTACCTCTGACGAAGATTAAAGGTGACCTGGAACCATAAGCTATAGCACCCCAAACCATAACTCCAACAGTGCGATGAACATGTCTTTCAACAAAAAACTGTGGATTTCTCCTTTCACCACGTCGCCTTCTAACCCTGGCACGACCATCGTGCATGCCTAAACAAAATCGAGACTCGTCACTAAAGACAATACTGTTCCATTCCTGATCCCAGAGTGACCGTTGTCTGCACCACTCAAGGCGATTACGTCGGTGTTCTCGAGTTAAAGGGAGGACCCCGTGTGGCCGGTATGAAAACAAGCCAAAACTTCTCATTCGTCGGTAAACACTCCGCATGCCAATAGGTCTTCCGTGTTCTGCAAACCATTGATTTGCAATGGACCTGGTAGTGGAGAAACGGTCCCTTAAGGCCAATAATCTTGGGCGGCGATCTTCACGGTCTGTTGTTCTACGGCGGCGTCCAGTGCCACTTGCTCTTTGCGTACGACCTTCTCGAAGCCATGCCTGACAACACCTAACCACAGTGTCTACACTTCTTTGCACTCTAACTGCAATTGCCCGAAAAGAAAGTCCAGCTTCCCCTATCAAACTCACTAAGTTGACGAAATCGTACAGGTCTCCGTACTCTAGGCATCGTAACCGATCGTAAAGGATGTCAAGAACCAAAATCCGCCAACGTTGATTATTTACTGCGGCTGAATTATTCATTTTTAGAGCGTTAGTCAATTAAAAAAAACAGTATAAAAACCGGAATGTCCAACTGATAAGGCTGAAAATTTTTTCACTTGTTATTTACAGTAAGATAAATACATTCACCAACTTTCATTAAAATAAAACCATTTAAACTGGGTGTTCGGATTTATATGTCACTTAGTATATTTTGCATGGTAGAAATTCCAGAAAGTTTAATATGCTTAAGAAGCCTGATCAATTGATGAAAACATTTAATCTTATCTTGATAACATTATCTTCAGGTTTGGGATAGCCAGTAGGGGCATGACAAGAAACTGTTAAGCTTAAAGGTTGATAAGAACTTGCTATCAAAAGAAAATGGGAGCGTTCAGCAAACGTGAAGGGGTCCAGCGGTGCAGCGCTTTAATGCTGAATAGCAGTAGTCGTGAAATAGCTTTGACATTAGTCAACAGGAGGAATACATCGCTCTTACAGTTAAAGTGCCTAAGCCAGAGTCCGACGTCTGGTTCAAGAAATCGTGCAACGCTGCTCGTCAGCAGATCAAGGCACACATAACCTTCTTACAAAACCCCAACCCCAACGATTGTAATCAACTCAAAGGCTAAGGCTCAAGTGCTTGCCAAGATCCTTTCTGCCAACATTAGATCAGTATCAGATCGTAAGACGAGTGCTCTTATCGCTCGACGTCAACAAAGCTTCTGGTCCGGACTTGATTCCTGCCGTTGTTTTGAAGAAGTGTGCGGCGGACCTTGCTCCAGTTGTTTCGCGTCTCTTCCATCATATTCAAAAAAAAAGGATCTAAGCCCGACCTTTACAACTACATGCCTATAGCACTGTTTTCTGTTATAAGTAAAGGCAGGATTTATATGTATTTACATGTTTTCACATACAGGGTGTCCCAAAAGTCGACGTCAAGCCGAAACCGGGTGATAGACAAAGTCATAACAGCTATCAGAAAAATATTTAAAAAAATTGTATGTATGTGTTTTGAAAATTATAGGTCTTTGAAAAAGATATAGAAATTTCACACCCTACGGCAGTCTGTCAACTCCTGTTACTACAAATATTAACTTTTTTTGGATTTTATTTTTACAATGTAATGATGAATAATAATGCATCTTCAAACTGGTGTCTCAACCTTACTGCCAACTTTTCTCGTTCAGGAAAAATTGCCACTTATTTCCCAACCAAGTATTCCAAAGGAAAACTTGGCTCAACTTTAACTGGCTGTACTGGAAAAAAATGTACTACGAGAATTTGGCAAGTAACCTTAAAAGTTGGCGCATTTAATAACGATTCCAAAATGGTATAACACTTAGAAGATTACTCGTTAACTTATGCACAATTTTTATTTGAAAAAAAACTGATGAAAATTTTTCAAAATTTCCTAATTAAACAGCCATTATGAAAACGCACAAGGACCCTTAAGGATAACTGTTTGCACAACAGTGGGCGCCAAAATGCTGCTGATGATGATTTACCTTTACAGCAAATGCTCAAACTGTTTTCCTTCAGCCGCAATACACGCTCGACATCTTAAAAAAGATCGGGTTATTAAACGAGCGAATCCACGGTTATTAACAAACTCAGCTGCTTCCAACAGTCTTTGCCGTAGATCAGCTACATTTTGAATCGGCTTGAAATACACTTTTTCTTTTACAGTTCCCCAGTAAAAAAATCTAAAGGATTCAAATCAGGTGATCGGGCTGGCCACGGTATTGTACCAGACCGCCTTATCCATCTGCCTGGAAAGTTTTGATCGAGATAATCATCATCAGCAGCATTTTGACGCCCACTGTTGTGCAAACAGTCATCCTTAAGGGTCCTTGTGCGTTTTCATAATCGCTGTTTAATTAGTAAATTTTTAAAAAATTTCATCAGTTTTTCTTCAAATAAAAATTGTGCATAAGTTAACGAGTAATCTTCTAAGTGTTATACCATTTTGGAATCCTTATTAAATGCGCCAACTTTTAAGGTTACTTGCCAAACTCTCGTAGTACATTTTTTTTCAGTACAGCCAGTTAAAGTTGAGCAAAGTTTTACTTTGGAATACTTGGTTGGGAAATAAGTGGCAATTTTTCCTGAACGAGAAAAGTTGGCAGTAAGGTTGAGGCACCAGTTTGAAGATGCATTATTCATCATTACATTGTAAAAATAAAATCCAAAAAAAGTTAATATTTGTAGTAACAGGAGTTGACAGACTGCCGTAGGGTGTGAAATTTCTATATCTTTTTCAAAGACCTATAATTTTCAAAACACAATTTTTTTTAAATATTTTTCTGATAGCTGTCATGACTTTGCCTATCACCCGGTTTCGGCTTGACGTCGACTTCTGGGACACCCTGTATAAGCGTTTTTACAGCATAAAAAACATATTTTGCAGTTTTATACCACATAAAAATCCGGACCTTAGTTGTAAGTATTGTTTTCGACACCTGCGATCCACAGGGGATATCGTAGCTTACATCACGTAATTATGGAGTAAACTCATCCAGTCTTATGGTGAAGGTAATGTCGTTGCTCTTGGTATCACGAGAGCGTTCAATCAACGATTGCACGCTGCCCTCTTATGCAAACTTCCATCATATAGCCTCCCAGAGAGGTTTTGCAGCTAGGTGGCTGACTTTCTCTTTGGCCGCAAGATATCCGTCGTAATTGAAGGCGTTTCCGCTTCACCCCACAACGTCAACGCCTGTCTTCTCCCGGATTCGGTCTTGACTTCGACACTGTAACTCTTACATACGATCGACCCGCTTTAATGTACGATCAAGATGAGCTAGACAAAAGAAGACAGCAGCTGCTTTGTCTCCTACGAGAGACCTGGAGGTTGGCACTGCTTGGGAACGCGACAATCTTGTACAGTTTAATGCTTCCAAAACACAGTACTGTACCTTGATGAACAAAAAGAGTCCCAGAGCTCAACCGGTATCGATGGATGGCTCAGTTCTGCTCAAGAGCCGTTCATTTCGACTGGTCAGAGTCCAGATCATCGAGGACTTGATCGGACACAAACACATTTTGGCAATAACAAGGCTCAGATAATTGGCCACACATCAGAATTCAGTAGCTTTCTCAATTATCTTGCGAGTTTTGTTCTGTTAGCTTTTTTCAATAAGGTTGCATGCATGAATTGTATTGGAAAACTTTTAGTCGAAAAATTAACAGTTCATACGACAGTCTGATAGAGCACTACTTGCCCATAAACAATAGCTTGCTCCAGCAAAAATGTTTTCGAATATCTAGCACAATAAACCTAAATTTTGAAGAAAGGATAGAATCCTATGTGATTTTAAAAAATAGAAAGCTGACGAAAAATATTCTTTGTAACCAAAATCGTAATTGTTATAAACAGAACAACATGAAGGTAAACAATTTAGGAACGACAAACCAAGAATTAAACATCTATCATCAATACCAAAAATCAGAAATAGTGACACTTAACTTACCAATCCTTTGATAAAGCTCTTTTTTATGTTTTCTGTTCTTCTTAGCACGCTAAGCATGAAAATTGTTACCAGAAAGCGTGAAAAATGTACAGTGCAGAAAAAGTTTAACTAGCTATAGTTAGAATGCATTACAGCTGCAAAGATTACATAAATTTGTTACTTGATAGTTCATTTATAGAATCACTACCAGCAGGCATAAAAAAACCTCGGAGCCCAGGTTCACGGAATCGATTTTTGAGCTTTTCAGTGGAATGCGTTCGAAATATATTGTACAGTGGACCCCCGATAAGCCGGCCCCTGTCTAATCCGGCGCCCCCTGTAATCCGACATGTATTACATGCATACGTATTTGACAATCTTCGCTAATGTAAATCACGCAGGTTTGAACAGGTTACAACTTGTACGCGCCACCGCTATCGTGCTCGACGCGTAAGCATTGTTTTACTTAGTTTGAATTTGACTACTTGTGATAGCGGTACGGCCTAGCGTGCGTTCATTGTTTACTATTTATTTATTGTGTATTAAGTATAGTACCTAGTAATGTCATCACAAACTCAGAAGCGAAAGCACAACACATTGACAATTAAAGAAAAATGTGATATTTTAGACCGCTTAAATCGCAATGAAACTTTCAGTAGTTTAGCAAGTGAATACGACGTATGCCGATCTACAATTTATGACATTAAAAGAAACCACGAGAAGATCAAGAAGTTCGTGTCAACTACTGACTGCGGGCCAGGCAAGAGACAGACACTCAAGAAAGCTGAACATCCAGAAGTGGATGAAGCTTTGTACATGTGGTTTCTTCAGGAAAAAAATAGGCATGCACCAATTTCAGGACCCATGTTGGCCATGAAAGCTAAGTTTTTTATAAGGAAATAACAAAAAAAGATGATTTTGTGGCCAGCAAAGGATGGCTAGAACGTTTTAACTCTTTCAAGGGCGATGGTATATAAAATAAACCACCTCAAAGCATGCTTTAATGAGGCGGTGGTACATATTTAGCACCACTGCTAAAAATTTCATTTACAGAGCGAGCAGCGGTTCATTCCATGAACCACCGCTCAAAGTAAGTTGTTCACGTGTCTATAAAAGAGCGCATGCACCGACAATAGCGCGGGAGTTCGGAATACCGCATGCAAAAGCAAATTAAGGTTATGATTCATTAGTCAAGAATATATACCAGCTGTGAGTGGAGAAACACTAAAAAAGTAAGTAACATTGTATGATTTCGATGTAATTATCTTATTAAAGTTGTTTTGTTATGATTTTATCCTATATTTATTTGAAAAAAACCTCTATCGTTTTATATTTACTGGTACTCAATGCGTACCACCGCACACATTACGTTTTTATTTTACACCCTATTTTTTTTTTATTTTCAGACTTACAACATGTCTGACTTGCCATTTAAACTAGTCGATATGACGGAAGGTGAATTATACGCCGAACTCGAAAACATTTATTCAGAAATGGAACAAAGTCGTATAAACGGTGAAGAAATTCCATCTGATTGTGAATCGTTAGCCAGTAGCAGAGACGACCAAGAAAGTGATACAGAAACTACTATTAGAAGCAACGTGTTGATATGTTCATATAGTGACTCAGAAGATGATATACCTTTGTCAACTATCGCTGGAAAACTGCAGCTAGCTTCATCTGCCTCATCAGTTGGAAGAAAGTCTCCAGTTTGGTCTAATGTGAAAACTCCTACACCACCTCCAGATTTTACTGCGCATTCTGGTCTAGCAGATTGTGTAACGAATATGACAGATCCAACACCGTACAAATTATTTCAATTATTTTTTTCTGACTCCTTGATAGAAAGTATTGTTTTTGAAACGAACCTGTATGCTCAACAACAGTTCAGCAAGCATAAACCAACTGATGTTCGTGAAATTAAAACATTTTTGGGGTTAAATTTACTTATGGGCATAAAGCGCCTTCCAAGTTATAGGGACCATTGGTCTCGCGCGCCAGATCTACATGACTCTTATGTCAGTAATCTAATGTCGGTAAAGCGATTTACTTGGTTGCTTGGAAATATTCACTTGAATGACAATTCATTGATGGCAAAAAAAGGCGAAGCCAATTACGACAAGCTGTACAAAGTAAGGCCATTGTTGAACCGTATGTCAGAGGCATTTGGAAAATGTATGCTGCCAAGTCGTGAAGTTGCCATAGATGAATCCATGATAAAATTCAAAGGGAGAAGTTCTCTCAAACAATATATGCCAAAAAAACCTACTAAAAGGAGATACAAAGTGTGGATGCTGGCTGATAAAAATGGGTACTGTCTAAAATTTGATATTTATACAGGAAAACCTAGTGGTGATGTCGAGAAAAACTTGGGCTCAAGAATTGTGAAACAGCTATGCGAGGGTCTCGAAAATAAAAATCACTTGGTCTATTTTGACAATTTTTTCAACGGAGTCGAGCTAATGGAAGATCTAAAAAATATGCAGATACATGCCTGTGGTACTGTTAATTCTTCTAGGCGGAATATTCCGAAGTTCAAATCAGATAAGAACATGAAAAGAGGTGATATCGAGTGGTTTACAAGCAATAGTGATTTGTCTGTTATTAAATGGAAGGACAAGCGTTCCGTTTTTCTCCTGTCTAACTTCCATGACCCACGTGATACTCTTGAAGTGAACCGAAAAGAAAAGAATGGGATCAATTACCAAAGTGCCTTGTCCAAAAGCCCTTTCTGATTACAATGCCAATATGAATTTTGTCGACAAGTTCGACCAAAATCTTACTTCCTACAAAATAGATCGAAAAAGCCATAAATGGTGGCATCGCATTTTCTTTTTTTTCCTGGATGCTGCTGTTGTTAATGCATTTGTATTATATAAGGAGTTACAGCTACCCACACTTTCTATGAAAGATTTCCGAAGAAGTATAATACAAGGTCTTGTTGTACAACAACTGGTAGATAGAAAAAGATCTTCTTTGTCAACCTTTGAAACTGTTGCCATAAAAAAAAAACCATATGTTTCTGAAGAAATTCGATTTGAAGGTTCATCTCATCAACCTGAACGCGGTACTCGACGTCGGTGTGCTTACTGTAGCACTAAAAAAAAAACAAGTAAGAACGGACTGGGTATGCAGCGTTTGCAATGTGCCTCTTTGTTTAAATAAAAATAAAACCTGTTTCCAGGACTTTCACAGAAATAAATAGGAATAGGGCGGTGGTACATATATAGCACCACTTATTTTTTGCCAAATATATGAAAAATTACATGTAAAAATAAAAAATATGAAAAGCTGTGAGTATTATTTATATCCTCAAATAGCATTTTATGTGAAAAACAAGTAATAAAAAAAAATTTTTGTTGTGCCCAAATAGAGAATAAATTTTATAAAATAGTTTGCCCCTGAAAGAGTTAAAAGTCGTCAAGGCATACGTTTAGTGACTATTACAGGAGAGAAACTTTCTAACGATGCCACCTGCACCAGGTGAACGATTTAAATCTTGACCCGTCACAGGTGTATAATGCAGACGGATCAGGGCTTTTTTGGCGTGTGATGCCTAACAAAACTTTCGTTTCTTGTAACGAAAAATCCGTACCTGGACGAAAAGTAAGTACAGAGCGTGTAACCATACTACCATGTGCTAACGCTGCGGGCACACACGCGCTTAAGATGATGGTCATTGGGAAATCTAATAAACCACGGGCATTCAAAAACATTGATTTACCTGTACACTATTACGGACAAAAAAGTGCATGGATGACAAAAGACCTTTTCAAAAAGTGGTTTGATGAATGCTTCGTACCTGAAGTTAGAAAATGGTTAAAAGATCATAATTTTCCTCAAAAAACGTTGCTTCTTGATAACGCTCCCGGTCTCATCCGTCTGAAGAAGAACTAACAACTGAGGATAAATGCATCACTGTGATGTTTCTTCCGTCAAATTGCACTGCACTGATTCAACCAATGGACCAGAATATCATTCAGTTTGTCAAGCAAGACTATAAGAAAAACCTACTTCTGAGAGCCGTATCAAAAGACCAACCAATAGAAAAGCTTTAAAAGAATTTAATATGAAAGACTTGGTTTTTGCTCTTTGTCAGTCGTGGAATGCGTTACCGTCATCAACCATTAAATCGTCTTGGAAAAAGTCACGGCCAGATATAGTCACCACTCCTAGCAACGTTCCAAAAAACAGTGTTACTTCAGAAGTTATAGAACAAGTCGCTACTGAAACACAGTAAGTCCGGAAGATTTGGAAATCTGGTACCGTGGAATTGATAAAGAGGAAAATGTTTTTCATGAAATGTCTGACGAAGAGATTATAAAAGAGGTTTCTAATTATACAAGAAACAATCAGGAAAATAACGACGACGTGATTGCAACTGCTCCACAAGTCACAGCACAAGACGCAATTACAATGGGCTGAAGAGAATGGTATACTTTATCTGAAGTCACTTGAAACACTGTGAAATACCGGGTGCGTTTTATATATCTATATTTAACAACGCTCTGTTGCTGCAAAAATCGCCAAATTTCGCAGCAAATATCCCCCGTATAAGATCAAAGCCAGTTTCACCGGTCCACGTGGAGTAAAGCACGCCTATGCGTGGACATAGCCAATGAGAAAGCGTGTATTTCAGAGCTCGGAACAAGTGCAGGTGACTACTGAAAATTGAAACAGTTTAGCCAGTGCCGTGTAGCGGTGAATAAACGTGTTTTCTTTAGTCTGTCCGTGTTTTTTTCATAGATTTTATTAGTTTGTGTGTTTTTGCCTTTGGAATAATCAGTTTACTTGTTGATTTAATTGTTGTGTTGATTGTTCTTGTGTGTCCTAAATATGGCTCTTTGGAGACCTTGCTCCAAGCCACGAGGAGATGGTTGATGAACCTGTGCAGGCAGAATTCTTTAGCAATGTAGTCAACCATTCCTTCCACAGAAAGCGCATAGGGCAAAAATTAAAAAGAATAGACGTGGGTTTTCAGGAAGATATTCATCGTATAATATACGGATTTTATAAAGAAAATTTGGTGCCCACGTTGGAAATGATACGGGATAAATTAAAAGATTATCCTGAAGATTTTTATAATTACAAATGCTTAGACTCACTGCACTGTATTGTAAAACTGTGTGGTTTTCAATACAAAAAATTAGATAAAAGAATGGTGATTATGGAGTCGTCTCGAATCGTTGAATTGCGCCAAGAATTTTTGCACAAAGTTAAAATCTATAGAGAGCAGAAAAGAAATCTGATTTGCCTGGACGAAACGTGGTATGATACCCATGATGTTGTGCAGAACGGCTGGGTTGACGACAGCTGGCAGTGAAAATGGATTTATACCTAATGCCTTGCTGTTATCTGCCAAAAATATCAAAGAATCATGTGCCGACTATCATGAGGACATGACCTCCGACTTATTTGAAAAGTGGATAGAGCAGCAGTTAATACCAAACATTTCCCCAAATTCAGTGATTATTATGGACAATGCGCCATACCATTCCCGACAGAAAAACAAAATTCCGAATACAGGCACAAAAAAACAAGACATTATTGATTTTATGAAGGATAAGGGAATGGAAATACCACAAAAATCAACCAAAGCCATATTATTGGATCTTATTAAAAGACAAAAATTTGAAAAAGAGTATGTTGTTGACAATCTGCTTCAGCAAAATGGCCATGAAGTATTACGTCTACCTCCCTATTACTGCATTTTAAACCCGATTGAGTTGGTCTGGGCTGCTTTAAAAAAAAAGTAAGAAAACATAATCAGACCCCTCAATTAAGTAAATCGCTATTGGCCACAATAAGAGATGCAGTATCTCATATTGCTGCCACAGACCTATGGAAGCAGTGTTCTAGGCATATTATTGAAAAAGAAAATGAATATTGTGTTTTGCCTCCTGTAAATCTGCACGCCTATGATACGTCATGAAATTACAAAGGACGCGCCGACCAAAGGTTTTTATGCTATTTCAAGTGACTTCAGATATACCATACATCCTACAACGAACTTTTACTTTTGAGAAGACTGAGGGACAAAGCTATGATCTCGCGTTATAACAGCCTTAAACAAAAAAAAATTGATGAATATTTCCAAGCTTCATAATTTGATAAATTCGTTAATAATTTTGATTAATAATTCTTGATTACTTTGGTACATATGTATGTGCATTTATGCTTAATTTTATAATAAAACGTAAGCTCTCTATTGTTATTTAATTTACTAAATTCGACATACATAAACTATGTATGATTTGTACTTCAAAGTACATACATATACATAACATATATAATCTTACCATTGGATATGTAATTTGTCGGATTACAAGGTACAATTTTGTAAAAAATTCCGGAGGGGGTCTTAGGCAGTGCTCTATAATCCGACAAATTCGATAGTCTGACATTGCCCTGCATAATGTTTGTCGAATTACCGGAGGTCCACTGTATACTAAAAAGATTAGCGTTCTTTTTGATTTTCAATTGTTATTACTAATTACTACACTAGATTTATAACTGGTCACGGTGTAGTGGGCATAGCCTCATACGAGTATGATTACACGCAAAGACTAATGTCGTGCCGAAAACTGTTCACGTATAATATACTATGGTAAGGTTTTTGAGTCGTTGGTCAACTACGACCTTGGTCTTAACTTATACAGGGTGATCCATCTGTTGGTTAATTTTTGATCTAGGGATTATCTCACGGTTGGCATCACTTACACCAGTTCTGTTTCGACAGAAATTTAGTAAAGAGTCTGCGGCGAACGAATACGGATCGACATACGCTTGAACAACGTTTGGAAGCGCTCAAAATTGGACTCTCGGACGAAGCTGCGATTCAACTCCGTTGGATTATCACTGGTCAACAAAATTTTAACTTTGTCGTGCTACACGGACTTTTTTGATATTTTTTACTTTAATTGGTGATTGTAAGAAAAAATAAACAGTTAAAAAAAATTTGCGAGACAAAGATTTTATTCTATTGAGTAATTTAAAATATTAAGAAAAAACACAGATCTCGTAAATCAAAAGTTATTTTTTTTATAAATGACTTAATAATCTAAGATTTTCTTGAATATTTAGCTTCTGGTTGGTCCCTTTTAATTGTCCAGCAGTAATCTGCTAACATATTTGGGCTCCATTTGCCCTGGTACCGCTTTTCCATATTAGAAATGTCCTGACCGTGCTCGTCGCTGACAGCCCCTAAATTGTCAGGAAAAAAATCCAGGTGCGAGTCTAAAAAATGGATCTTAAGTGACATGTTGCAACCCAATGCTTGATATGACAATAATAGCTCGCTAACCAACTCTCTGTAGCTGCCACTTTTGTGGTTACCCAAAAAATTTGAAACAACATTTTTAAAAGCCTTCCATGCAGAGGTTTCTAAATCGCTTAATTTTTCTTCAAATCTTGAATCTTTTATAAACTACCTAATTTGAGGGCCAACAAAAATACCCTCTTTTAGCTTTGCATCACTTATTTTAGGGAATTTTTCTTTTAGATACAAAAATCCACTCCCATTGCGATCCATTGCCTTCACAAAATTTTTTATTAATCCTAATTTGATATGCAATGGTGGTAGAAGCACATTATTTGGCTGTACAAGGGGTAAATACTTTACGTTTTTTTGTCCAGGAACTAACGATGCACGCGTAGGCCATGTTTTTTTTATATATTGATTAGTTCTGTCTCGGCTATCCCATTCACATAAAAAGCAGCAAAACTTTGTATAACCCAGCTGAAGTCCAAGTAATACTGCAACAACTTTAAGATCACCGCAGATTTTGAAGGAATATGAACTGTAATTTATTTTTTCAAGTAAAAGTTTCATATTTTCATAGGTTTCTTTCATATTTGCAGCATGGGCCAGAGGTACAGACGGAAGCTTATTTCCATTATGCAATAACACTGCTTTTAGACTTGCTTTCGAAGAATCAATTAATAAACGCCACGGAGAAAGATCAAAATCTATGTCCAACATTTTCATAATCTCATTTATGTTATTGCAAAACACCAAATCTCCATCCTGAGAAAAATACGTTCTGAAGTGTTAATCACGGTTTCGAAAATAGCTAACTTTTGTATTATGATGTAGCAAATTCAATTCTTTTAGACGTGATCCTAATAGTTCTGACTGCTTTTTTGACAAATTTAAATCCCGAACCAAATCATTTAGGTCTCCTTGAGTTATCAAATGTAGCTCGTTAACAATTCCTTTTAACTCAAAGTCATCGTCCTCGTCAACACATTCACCTGAAGTGGACGGTTGTGAATTGTTCTCAACAGACGTAGTTGCAGTTGGTATTAGTTCTGGCAATTTTATACAATGAGAGACTGGTCTTATAGCCGAAGATAAGTTAGGGTAAATAACTGTGGTTTTTTTCTTGTAATTTATACCTTTTATGTCTGTGAGACAAAAATAGCAATCTGAAACGTGATCTCGCTGTTCAGTCCATATCATGGGTACAGCAAACGGCATAGGTCGTGCACCTTTCTTCAGTCAGTTAAATTTTTCACACACGTTATGCAACAGACATGAGGGGCCCTGGATTTGTCTTGATGGGCGACAGAAAAACCAAAACATTGGTGATAACACTCCAACACAAGATTCGTAAAATTTCGTCGTTGTTTTTTGAATGTTAGTTCTCCGCAGACATAACAAAGAGTTAGGATCATTATTACACTTCCTCGACATATTCACAGGGTTAATAAATCACAAAAAAGTGTTCAAATTCAACAACAAATATTTTTATAAGGATTTACTTGTAAGCGTTTCTGTTAATTTACTGCCGTAGTACTAGTTATGAGTATTACCGTATCACAACAAATATGAGGCTAATAGACATATGACAGCTGTCATGTAATAATGAGGGTAGACTGATAAAACAAAATTAGCTGTCAAAGTTCGTGTGGCAAAACCAGTGTTGACCAGTGTTAATTTTTGTGGGGAACCGTAAAATATAAATGGTATGCGGATGCCCCAGCGACGATTGAGCACTTGAAGATCAACATTCACGCAGCCATTGCTGAGATAATGTCGCAGACTGTGGAAAATGTACTGAAAAACTGGGTCGACAGAATCGACTACGTCAAGCTAAGCCGTGGCGCGCGTATGAATGAGATTGTGTTTCATCATTAACCAGAAGGATAGTGTTCTCAAATAAAAAAAAAACAGTCTGGAAAAAGAACTCTGCGCTTTCATTTCAACCATCGATTTAAAAATTAACCGCCAGATGGATCACCCTTCAGTTATCTATGAAAAAGCGTTTTTCAATATCATACCGGGCGGCCTGATAATTTTTGGCATGGTAATGTGTTATCTATTATTATACTAAGTGACATATAAATCCGAACACCCAGTTTAAATGGTTTTATTTTAATAAAATTTTGTATAAGTACTTAATGAAGCATAATAAGTAAATGATAAAAATTTCAAAATGATTGCACTGCTTTAAAGCCCTTTGACCTTTAATAATGTGTGGATGCACCCTGATGTGCTACGCATTCTCCAACGCGCCTAGGCATGCTTCTGATCAGGTGGTCAATGTCCTCCTGTGGTATCTCATTCCAGGCAACCACCAACTCCTCTCGAAGTGCTTCTAGAGTCTGAGGAGGACGTTGCAAATTGAGCAATCTCCTACCCATCATATCCCACACGTGCTCAATTGGGGATAAGTCGGGAGATCTTGGTGGCCATGGTAACAATGTGACATCATTATGTTGAAAGAAGTCTATTGTGACTCTTGCAACATGTGGTCTGGCACTATCTTGTTGGAAAGTTGGATCTGCCAGGGTGTCAAGATAGGGTAAAAGATGGGGTTCTAGAACTTCGTGGATATAACGCTACGCGTTCATGTTACCTCTCGTGAAGATTAAAGGTGACCTGGAACCATAAGCTATAGCACCCCAAACCATAACTCCAACAGTGTGATGAACATGTCTTTCAACAAAAAACTGTGGATTCCTCCTTTCACCACGGCGCCTTCTAACTCTGGCACGACCATCGTGCATGCCTAAACAAAATCGAGACTCGTCACTAAAGACAATACTGTTCCATTCCTGATCCCAGAGTGACCGTTGTCTGCACCACTCAAGGCGATTACGTCGGTGTTCTTGAGTTAAAGGGAGGACCCAGTGTGGCCGGTATGAAAACAAGCCAAAACTTCTCATTCGTCGGTAAACACTTCGCATGCCAATAGGTCTTCCGGGTTCTGCAAACCATTCATTTGCAATGGACCTGGTAGTGAAGAAACGGTCCCTTAAGGCCAATAATCTTAGGCGGCGATCCTCACGGTCTGTTGTTCTACGGCGGCGTCCAGTGCCCCTTGCTCTTTGCGTACGGCCTTCTCGAAGCCATGCCTGACAACACCTAACCACAGTGTCTACACTTCTTTGCACTCTAACTGCAATTGCCCGAAAAGAAAGTCCAGCTTCCCGAAGTCCCACTATACGGCCCCTATCAAACTCAAGTTGAAAAAATCGTACAGGTCTCCGTACTCTAGGCATCGTAACCGATCGTAAAGGATGTCAAGAACCAACATCCGCCAAAAGCAGTATAAAAACCGGAATGTCCAACTGATAAGGCTGAAAATTTTTTCACTTCTTATTTACAGTAAGATAAATACATTCACCAACTTTTATTAAAATAAAACCATTTAAACTGGGTGTTCGGATTTATATGTCACTTAGTATATAAACAAGTTAACTGCTTTACAAATATATCAACTACAAATTTAATGATCTCGCAGCTGTATGCATATAAGACTAGCTTTTAGGAAGCCTTTTCAACAAATGTCAGAAAATGTTGCAATGTAAGTTATGTCTTCTAAGAATACCAAATTATTGCTTTGCAATTAATCTGCTGTGATGTTTGAGAGGTAAGACATTCCAAACACTTGATTAAATTACACTTCGAATCCTGTCAGCAGTGCGCCGACTTTTTTGTCCTATTTTAAAAAACCCCCTGAAGTACGCCACTGGAAGTCGTTTTCTCTTAAGTAACCTTTGAATAAAACAGTAAAATAACGCTCTATGAATCAGCTCATTTACTTCGCTACTGCCCTAATGCAACATTCCTTTATCAGAAAAAAACACCCCTGTTCAATAGTGCTCGATTCAACACTGCAATCTCCAAAAAGTTGGACAAAACCTCAAAACTTGATAAAGCGTTCGAACAAATTATTCTGAGGGTTTTTCGGGTCGAATGAATGAATGAATGAATTATGGTAATAATGCATACCGGCCACCGCGAGGAACCGGCGCATAGACCACTTCTAGCAAAGTTAAGTATGGCCTTGAGTCCCAACTCCTTAACGTTCTGGGGGTCCAAAGTAATGAACACCAGTATAGTCTGCCTATAGTAGCTTAGAGCCTCACAGCGACACATAACATGCGCCGAGGTCTCTTACTTTACCCCGCAGCGCTCACACAAAGGATTCTCAACCACCCCCATCACGTGCAAGTGGTGCCTCAACGTGTTATGTCCAAACAACAGTCCCACCAGCAACCTTAGGTTGGCTCTACCCAAGGATAAGCAAAAGCGATGAGATGTCTGGACAAGCTTCTCCATTTCTGAGAGTGTTGTCTTGCAATCCACTGCTCCATTTTGCTCCTAACACTTTGCGCGGGTACCCCTCTGCGCCTGTAATACTGATACAAGCCAAACGCTGAATTTTACTGAGTTCGGCCTTAGTTGTTTCGGTTCCAATGCAAGGCCACAAAACTAGAGAGCCGTACAAGAGAGATGGACGCACTATCGTCGTATAGAGCGAGTGTAAGTAAAAAACACCAATACTTTTTTCAGGTACAACACCAGGATTTGCAAAAATATTTTAAACATAATTGTTACGGCTAAATGAGTTAAACGTTTTCCATCGACACCAACATGTGCGGCCTAAACTAGTTATCATTATGTCAAGCTATATTTGGACTATAGTTGCTCAAAAGTTATTTAAGAGAGACCTATTTCCAGTGATATTTCGAAAATCGTCAGAGGAGAAATATTTCAAAGAATTAGTCCTTAAGTTTTCCCTCTTCTTAAAATTTTGCACCATCTTTCGTAAAGTCCCTGTATAAAATATATTGCCCTACGTTTGTATTCCTCAGAAGACAGATTCACACAGTATAATAATTTATCAGAGAAGCAAAATATCAGATCATTACGCTTACCTCTGGATCATCGTCAGTAAGTAATTCCTCTTCAACAACTTCAGCCTTGTATTCTAACAGCAGGTCTATCACCGGTTTCGCGTCCAGACTGCCGCTGATAAAAAGATGCCTCAAAAGATCCTCACACGACGGCCTTTTTTGTGGATCCTGGAGCACAAAAATACTAGATTAATAATAAAGGATTAACAATGTCGCCATTCAACAACACTACCTCCAGTACAACGACAGTTTCATGCGGTTGCCCACAAGGTTCTGTGCTGAGTATACTTTCATTCTTAATATACATGAATGACTTTCCTAATTGTAATACAAACAAAAACCCTATACTGTTAACCGATTACCCAACAATGCTCTGTAATATCAAATCGATGGATCTACTTTCTCTGCGAATATTGAATACATTGACAAAATACCTTTTCAAAAAGTAGTTTGATGAATGCTTCGTACCTGAAGTTTGAAAATGGTTAAAATATCATAATTTTCCTCAAAAAGCGTTGTTGCTTCTTGATAACGCTCCCGGTCATCCGTCTGAAGAAGAACTAACAACTGAGGATAAATGCATCACAGCGATGTTTCTGCCGCCAAATTGCACTGCACTGATTCAACCAATGGACCAGAATACCATTCAGTTTGTCAGGCAAGACTATAAGAAAATCCTACTTCTGAGAGCCGTATCAAAAGATAAACCAATAGAAAAAACTTTAAAAGAATTTAATATGAAAGACTTGGTTTTTGCTCTTTGTCAGTCGTGGAATGCGTTACCGTCATCAACTATTAAATCGTCTTGGAAAAAGTTATGGCCAGATATAGTCACCACTCCTAGCAACGTTCCACAAATCAGTGTAACTTCGGAAGTTATAGAACAAGTCGCTACTGAAACACAGATAAGTCCGGAAAATTTGGAAATCTAGTGCCGTGGAATGGATAAAGAGGAAAATATTTTTCATGAAATGTCTAACGAAGACATTATAAAAGAGGTTTCTAATTATAATAATAATAATATTTATTTACTCAATGTAC
The DNA here is from genome assembly GCA_963669975.1 of Acanthoscelides obtectus. Lineage (NCBI taxonomy): Eukaryota > Metazoa > Arthropoda > Insecta > Coleoptera > Chrysomelidae > Acanthoscelides > Acanthoscelides obtectus. Next base: position 89,849,604 of record CAVLJG010000008.1, read on the forward strand.
AAAGATAACAAACAATATGAGTAAATAAATATAAAATCAAAACAGGCCCAATAGAAGGCATCGCCTGTACATGGACCAATAATTTAAGTTGAAACTGTAGAATGCAAATGACAAAAAAGGACAAAAATTAGCTACAGTAGTAGATTATGTATTTAGTTGATGTTCGTATTTATGAGTTTATGAAATTCAGTCCTAGATATAGAATGTAGCCACTTTTTTAAATTTCTTTTGTAACAATTTCCGAAACGTAAATCTTTTAAGTCTTTAGGTATAATTTCATAAAATTTAGGCGCTAAGTAGAGATATGATCGCTGCATTATAGATTTATGCGGCCGAGGAACTACTGTACCACGAATTTTGTACCTTGTATAATGATTATGTTTAATTTTTTGGTCGGTGTTTACAAATTTATGGTAGTGAGTGATACTGTGTAAGAAATAAAGCTGTCTTATATCATACACTCGAACATCTGCGTATAATTTGTCAGTGGGATAAAGTTTCGGTTTATTAAATATCATTTTTAGAATACTTTTTTGAAAAACATCTAAATTATAGATATGTGAGGAACATGCAGCTCCCCATGCTAATATACCATATGTGAGATGAGGCTCAATCAGTGCATGGTAAAATGTTCGAAGATATTTTTCTGTCAATATATTCCCAAGGTATTTAATTTTGTAGGATACAAATCTAACTTTCCTCAAAATATAATTGACATGGATGTCCCATCGTAAGTGAGGATCCAAGACCACTCCAAGGTATTTTATGTTGGGCACTCTATTAATTTGCATTTTTTATCATTAATGTTGAAGGAAAAATTTGTGTAATTTGACAGATGTCTAGCATAAGATCCAAATGGTAAAAAATGTGTTTTAGAATAGTTAATGCTTAATTTTCTACTGTTAAACCACCGAATAATTTTGATAAAATCATTTTCAATTACATTTTTCGGATCAGACCAGTCAGTGCCTTCATATAATATTGCAGTATCATCTGCAAAACTGGTTATTCTGCCAACACAATTAATTTGGAAAATATCATTTAAATATATATTGAATAACAGCGGACCAAAGACAGTTTCTTGTGGGACACCACACTTAATATACATTTCTTTACTAAACGATCCTGATATCTGCACAGATTGTGGACGATTTGACAAATAATTTTCGATCAGTGAGTACGCGTTTCCTCTGAAACCAATTCTCTCCAATGCTTCTAATAATAATTTGTGATTAACTGTGTCGAAAGCTTTCTTTAAATCAACAAAAATGCCTTCCCTTCTGTAAATCCATATTGATTTTCACTTAAAATTTTGCATTTTGTGAGGTATCGAATCATTCTAGTAGATAAAACTTTTGCAAAAACCTTTGCTACACTATTGGTCTATAGTTGTTAACATCTATTTTTGTTCCTGATTTATGTATCGGTATTATATTACCTTTTTTTAAAAATTGAGGGATATATGCCAGATTCAAAGCATTTGTTGATTAGGTAAGTGAGTGGTTCTGTTATGTCTTCGGCTATAGTTTTCAAATGCTCGCTTTTAATACCATCGAATCCAGGACTTTTTCGATTTTTTAAGGACATAACAGTGGTGTATACTTCACATTGCTCGACTTTATCCAAAATAAATGAGTTCAAAGATCTTTTTGGAGGCCGAGTATTGGGTACATCTGCTTGTATATTACTTGCATCACATATTTGTTGAGTATTTTTTAATACTGTTCCCGATGTTATATTTAACTCAGTGACACACTCAATGCTCTGTAGTATCAAATCGATTGATCTACTTTCTCTGCGAATATTGAATACATAATAAATTTAGAGAATTAATTTTTAGCAAATACACTGGCACTTAATGCTTCAAAGATGCTGTCCATGGTGATAAGCTTGTGTCATCATAACGTCAATATCATAAAAATGTAAACGGTATTCTCAGGAAACTATCAAAGACCATTCATTTAAGAATGTCATATCTTCACTCTTGAACTGAGGTCACTATGTGCATATGCCTAAAGTATTTGCACTACAAAGGCGCTGCATTAGAGTAATCGCAGGTCTGAGTTATATGCAGCCATGTAGGGAACCTTACTCTTCCATTTATATATACAGGGTGTAAACGTTATGATAGTCATTATTTACATGGGCAAAAAGTTTCATATAACATGGGGGTCAAAGTGGCTTTTTTTAGAGAAAAGCGACTTTAAAGTGTAAATCAAGATGGAGTTTGTTATTTTTGGCTCTTAGGTATTATTCCATTATTTGATAATGTACTCGTAAAATTCAAACAATTAAAAAAAACGGAATTACCACTAGCTGTCTCAGCGCTTCACCTGGTGTGTGAAAGTTTATTGAACGTATTAAAAAAATCCACTTATAAATAGGGAACACAATTTTGATACATACGTTGTTTTTCTTTTTAAAACCCACACTGCACTTTTTTTGTATTTAAAGAAGGTGTTAAAAATGTCGTTCTCCACTTTCCACGCAAGCTTCATTTCGACAAACCCAGTTTCTTCTTACTCTAGGTCCTCGAAGTTGTAACCATTTATTATTTCAGCCGCATTAATTTTTTTTTGTTATTGGACCATCCATCGGATTGAGGTCAGGAGATCTTGCTGGCCATTTTCGACGATCAGGAGTATTTAGACCGATCCAGCAATTTGGATAATGTTCATTCAAATACTGAATGACTCCTCTAAAAATGTGCGGTGGTGCCCCGTCATGAAGAAACCACAAATTCTGTCTCCGTTGTAATGGCATGTTGTCTAAGGTCTGTTCCAAAAGGTCTGGTAGGTTATTGGCTAGAAAGCTAAGGTATTCCTTTTCCTGACAACTTTGGGGGTAACTCGAAAGGGCCAATTACACTGGACAACAAATTTTAGTTTTTTAATTGTATCTTGTGGGAAAAGTGCACTTCTTTGTTAATTTTGGGGCGCTGAATCCAAAACTGAGAATGAAATAAAAAAATTAGTTGCGGTTTAGAAAAAAAACTTTCTATTTTTAAGGATATATTAAAAAAAGTAACAAGATTCATATACTTATAAGAATCACTATAGGCGCTGTCTTTTTGCTGTTATTTTATGGATCGTTTCTGGAGCATCTCTACCAAGAGTCCAACAGTAGTCTGCAAGCATGGAAGGATTCCACTTTCCCTGGTACCTTTTTTCCATTGTTGAAATATCCTGATGAAAACGTTCGCCGTGCTCATCACTTACGGCTCCGCAATTGTCAGGAAAAAAGTCCAGGTGTGAGTGAAGGAAATGTATCTTAAGAGACATATTACAGCCCATCTTTTGATACGATGACAGCATATTTTTGACAAGGGATTTATAGTTGTCAGCTTTTCTATTTCCCAAGAAATTAGTGACCACCAGACGGAAATCATTCCAAGCAGTTTTTTCAATACCTGTTAAAGTGTTTTCAAACTGTGTATCTTTCAAAATATTTCGAATCTGTGGCCCAACAAAAATACCTTCTTTAACCTTTGCCTCACTTAGACTTGGAAATTTCTGACGCAGGTATTGAAAAGCTGACCCATCTCTATCTAATGCCTTGACAAAGATTTTCATTAGGCCCAACTTGATATGCAGTGGTGCTAATAAATTTTTTTTCGAATCTACTAATGGCATATGCTGTACATTTTTTTGACCTGGCTCTAAGAATTGACGAACAGGCCAGTTTTGTCTGGTGTAATGAAGTGCCTTTGCCCGACTGTCCCATTCACACAAAAAAACAGCAAAACTTTGTGTAGCCTAGCTGCAGCCCAAGTAAAAGTTCAACAACTTTCAAATCGCCACAAATATGCCATTGGTGCTCATCGTATTTTATGCATGTCAATAGGTACTTCATATTGTCATATGATTCTTTCATGTGAACTGCATACCCTACAGGAAGAGATGGTAAAATATTTCCAATATGCAATAACACTGCCTTTAAACTCAATGTTGAACTGTCTATAAACAATCTCCATTCGTCTGGGTTATAGTTTATATTTAAAGCCGCCAGTAAGCCGTTAATGTTACTGCAGAAAACCAAGTTATTCTCCATATTGAAAAAGGGTTCTAAGTCTTTGTGGCGTTTACGAAAAACACATACCGAAACATCGTCTTCTAACAAGTTCCACTGCTTCAGTCTTGATCCAAGTAACTCTGCCTTACATTTTGGAAGTTCTAAATCTCTTACAAGATCATTTAATTCTGACTGTGTTATTTTGTGCGATTGGTGGCATGACGTGCTCGGTATAAAACCAGGATCTCTTGACGTTGATGGCATATCTTCTTCCTGACGAATCACTCGATCGCCATGATCTGATTCGTTTTCTGATTCGCAAGTGTAGGATTCTGGGGGTTTTGGAATAGGATTTTCGTCACTGTGAGGCACAGGTCTCATCGCAGATGGTATGTTTGGGTAGTTAATAACCGATTTTTTTTCTTGGACATACCTGTGGCTTGTTCAACACAAGGTACCATGCAAAAGTAACAATCATTAATATGATTTGTAGGCTCTCTCCAAACCATTGGGACAGCAAAGCGCATAGACCGTATTACAGCAGATGTGGGGTGCCCACTGTTTGTCTTGATCACCTAGTTTACAACCGAAATAAAGCTGATATGCCTTTGTTATTAGTGGAGTAATAGACCGTCTCTGAGACGCAAAACTCACATCACCACACACGTAACAAAACTGATCTGGATTGTTTACACACTTTCGAGACATCTTGCATGAACGCTGTCAGCCAACTGAGGAAAAAATGGCTAATATAAAACAATATAATGTACACGTATGTATAACGTAACACAATCATGCCGATTACATCATCTTTCCTTGCCGAATATAAAAATGTAGCACGTGCATTCTTGTGAATTACAGTATATTAACACTGTCACAGCAGGAACACATATAATTACCGTATCTCTAAAACTTGAACTAATATTGAAAAAATAAGTTTCATTCCGGTTTTAGCACATTAAAAATAGTAATATTTTGTTGATTTTATTTAGGATATTTTTTGGCTGTTGATTAGTGTTACCTGATCGTCGAGAATACCCGCCCAAATATTTATTTTAAAATGTTGTTGGAAATGACCTTCACGAATGGAATAAGGGTTTCTGGGGCCCACGTATGAGTATTATGGAAATTTAATATCCCATCTCGCGTAAAAGTACATTCGTGTGCCTAATTCCCGAGTGCTGATATCTGCATTGATTTCCACGATATTTAATATTTGTTCCTCCTGCTCTACAGTAACCTGTCTTTTACGAGTGCGAATATTAGTGGGCTGAACACTTCCTTTATCTCGAATTATTTGGTACACTTGCACAAATGTACTTCTGTCTGGGTGTACCCGTTGGAGAAATCTGTCGCGACAAATTTGAGTTGCAAGATTTGAATTCTGACGAGCTTCACCGTAAACTAACAACATGTCGGCGAACTCTCGATCCGAGAACATTGTAAATAAAGACGACGACGTACGCGAACAAAAACAAAACAACATGCCCGATGCCCGATAATTAACCACTGTTACCATTTGCGATCGATTGCCGATTCGATAAGAGTGATGAAAAGCCGACGCGCTGTTGTAATGTGTATTTTAAATATTTAATTCAATGAAACTTACTGACTACACATTTTGGCTTTACTTAGAACAACTTAATGCCATTTATTTGTTAATTACCCAATTTAAAAACGTTTTAGATTAGATTATAAAAATTAGTAAGATTGTGGTGATTGTGGTCGATATAAAGAACTTAAAGTTGTAAACTATAAAGCCATTTAGACAAAAATGTATTGACTTTTGGGCCATGGGTCATATGAACTTTTTGACTTGTTTTGACCCATTTGAATGACTACCATACCGTTTACACCCTGTATATTTATCTGCTTAGGTACACAACAATTTGGATCTAAACAAAACGCACAACGGTTTACATAGTTACAATACACATAACATGCATAAGTTAGTTATTTCTAAGCACCGTCTACAAAGAACTAGAAACGGTTCTAACGACTATGGAATCCACTTTTATAATTTTCTTCCTGAGGCACTCAGAATGTCTCGCCCCGGCTCATTTAAGTATAGAATTAAAGTTTACCTAATCTAGAAAACTTTTTATATCATCGAAGAATTTTCTTTTTCTTTTCGGATCTCTTATAATGGTGTTGTAGTGTTCTTGTTTCCTTTTACTCTAATTACGGTGGCACATCCCTTTATTTAGATTTTCTTCTTCAACCTGTTTGCAGCAGTATTCTAAATCATTTTCATCTGATGGTGTGAATAGAGATGACTAAAAAACAATGTTTAATTTTTTTTTGTCAAAAAATGCATTTTTGTGCAATCGGAACTTGTTAACAAATATAAGTACAGCTCTGAAATTGTGTGTGTGAATATTCCTCTTTTGTGGAAGAATGAAACAAGTGATTACTTTTATAGTTACAGTGGACCCCCGATAATCCGGACCCTGTCTAATCCGGCGCCCCCTATAATCCGACATGTCTTTGAATATTACATACATCAGTATTTGACAATCTTCGCTAATGTAGATCACGCAGGTTTGAACAGGTTACAACTTGTACGCGCCACCGCTATCGTGCTCGACGCGTAAGCATTGTTTTACTTAGTTTGAATTTGACTACTTGTGATAGCGGTACGGCCTAGCGTGCGTTCATTGTTTACTATTTATTCATTGTGTATCAAGTATAGTACCTAGTAATGTCATCACAAACTCAGAAGCGAAAGCACAAAAAAAACATTGACAATTAAAGAAAAATATGATATTTTAGACCGCTTAAATAGCAACGAAACGTTCAGTAGTTTAGCAAGTGAATACGGCGTAGGCCGATCTACAATTTATGACATTAAAAGAAACCACGAGAAGATCAAGAAGTTCGTGTCAACTACTGACTGCGGGCCGGGCAAGAGACAGACACTCAAGAAAGCTGAACATCCAGAAGTGGAAGAAGCTTTGTACATGTGGTTTCTTCAGGAAAGAAATAGGCATGCACCAATTTCAGGACCCATGTTGGCCATGAAAGCTAAGTTTTTTTATAAGGAAATAACAAAAAAAGATGATTTTGTTGCCAGCAAAGGATGGCTAGAACGTTTTAAAAGTAGTCATGGCATACGTTTAATGACTATTACAGGAGAGAAACTTTCTAACGATGCCACCTGCATAGAGCCCTTTAAATTAAGATGTTTGCAAAAGGTGAACGATTTAAATCTTGACCCGTCACAGATGTACAATGCAGACGAATCAGGGCGTGTGATGCCTAACAAAACTTTCGTTTCTTGTAACGAAAAATCCGTACCTGGACTAAAAGTAAGTAAAGAGCGTGTAACCATACTACCATGTGCTAACGCTGCGGGCACACACGCGCTTAAGATGATGGTCATTGGGAAATCTAATAAACCACGGACATTCAAAAACATTGATTAACCTGTACACTATTACGGACAAAAAAGTGCATGGATGACAAAAGACCTTTTCAAAAAGTGGTTTGATGAATGCTTCGTACCTGAAGTTTGAAAATGGTTAAAAGATCATAATTTTCCTCAAAAAGCGTTGTTGCTTCTTGATAGAGATGATCGATATATCGGTACCGGCGACCTTTCCCGGTGACTTGAATGGTCGCCGTTAGTGCCGGCGACCTGATTCTCCATGAAGCAGCGACCCAGATCGCTGTTTGGAAGTATCGGTATCGGTAACCACTGATCGGTAGCTGTTTCGGTCGCGGTCGCTGCCAGGAAGCATATACACATCGCGTTCGCGATCATCGCGCGGGAAGTACAGGGTCGCTACAGCGTAGCCTAACCTATTTTGTTAGTTTTTATTGTTATTGTTGTGAGTTCCTGTTTCATAGAAAAATGTTTCGTTTATTAAGCAATGTTTAACATATAAAAGAAGCATTTTTATACTACATTTGTTATGTTTTAAAAGTTTTATTTTGACTGGTAAAATAGTATTTTGTTTTACTTTTTAAGATTCATAGAAAGATATTTTTATGATTTTATGTGTTTTGTGCTCAATATTGTTAAAAACAAAAACCTTAAATATAGTTTAATTCAAATCTTCAGGAACCTGAACATCTACACCTCGTTAATATCAATGGATAACCGCCGCCAAATATCGAGTAATTTAATCAGTGCCAGGGAGTCGCTGGCTGGTGGCAGCGACCATAGATAAACAGTGACCTAAAGCGCTGCTAAATCTACCGGCGACTTTAAGGTCGCTGTCACCGGTATCCCGGCGACTTGCAAGTCGCTGCTAAGATCATCGCTACTTCTTGATAACGCTCCCGGTCATGCGTCTCAAGAAGAACTAACAACTGAGGATAAATGCATCACAGCGATGTTTCTGCCGCCAAATTGCACTGCACTGATTCAACCAATGGACCAGAATACCATTCAGTTTGTCAGGCAAGACTATAAGAAAATCCTACTTCTGAGAGCCGTATCAAAAAACCAACCCATAGAAAAAACTTTAAAAGAATTTAATATGAAAGACTTGGTTTTTACTCTTTGTCAGTCGTGGAATGCGTTACCGTCATCAACTATTAAATAGTCTTGGAAAAAGTTATGGTCAGATATAGTCACCACTCCTAGCAACGTTCCACAAATCAGTGTAATTTCGGAAGTTATAGAAAAAGTCGCTACTGAAACACAGATAAGTCCGGAAGATTTGGAAATCTGATGCCGTGGAATGGATAAAGAGGAAAATGTTTTTGATGAAATGTCTGACGAAGAGATTATAAAAGAGGTTTCTAATTATACAACAATCAGGAAAATAACGACGACGTGATTGCAACTGTTCCACAAGTCGCAGCACAAGACGCAATTAACGCCTTTGAGGTAGGTTTACAATGGGCTGAAGAGAATGGTACATCCTACAACGAACTTTTACTTTTGAGAAGTCTGAGAGACAAAGCTCTGATCTCGCGTTATAACAACCTTAAACAAAAAAAAAAATGATGAATATTTCCAAGCTTCATAATTATGATAAATTCATTAATGATTTTGATTAATAATTCTTGATTATTTTGGTACATATGTATGTGCATTTACGCTTAATTTTATAATAAAACGTAAGCTCTCTATTGTTATTTAATTTACTAAATTCGTCATACATAAACTATGTTGAATGATTTGTACTTCATATCTTACCATTGGATATGTAATTGTCGGATTACAAGGTACTCTTTTGTAAAATATTCCGGACTATAGGGGGTCTTAGGCAGTGCTCTATAATCCGACAAATTCGATAGTCTGACACTGCCCTGCATAATGTTTGTCGAATTACCGGAGGTCCACTGTATCAATTTTCCTTTACAAAAATATAAATTTCTCGCAGCAAGTTGAGTTTTCAAGAAAAGCAAAGGTTTTTCAAAGAGAAAAAGTGATCAGAATAGAAGTAATCACTTGTTTCATTCATCCATAAAAGTGGAACATTCACATACAATTTCAGAGCTGTACTAATATTTGTTAACAAGTTACGATCGAAGAAAAAATCTACAATGAAACGCATAAAAAATGCATTTTATGACAAAACAAAATTAAACACGATATTTTATTCATCTCTATACTCATCATGAAGCAATCAGATGAAAAGGATTTAGAATACTGTTGCAAACAGGTAGTTGAAAAAAGCGACGTATGGCCTTAATTTGCTCGGATTTGTTTGTTCTATAGTTTTGTATTTATTTTAAATTTCAAATTCATAATATTTTACAGTTATTCTGTTAATGTGTTTTTTCCATTAAAATTAATTGTTTTGTGAGTTTACACTTTTATAGATACTTTAACGTCTATTTTGACCTGTGTAAGAATGCAAGTGTATTAAGCACCGATAAAGAAATGAAATGCTTACCTTTATGAGTGCTTTAGCAATAAAGTCGTTGAACTCCTTTGACCATTTGGACGGCTGTTCCAGCTTCGGTGGATCAGACTTTTGAATCTTGAGCAGAACTCTCATCGGAGACATCTCATGATTCGGTGGCTCCATTTGAGCAAATTCTATCAGAGTTATACCCATCGACCATATGTCGACCTGAAAGAACGGAGTTTCAAGAATAAATGCTTTTGGAGCAAATTGAGGACATTATGTTTTTACATCCCACTTAAATCGACAAGTAATGTAATCGCAAAAATTTCATTTGTTTTATGAAGGAGCTGCTCATTTTTTGTTTGTTTAAAATTCATCTAGCATGATTGCTACAATTACATAAAAAACTACAACAATTACATAACATATATACTAAGTGACATATAAATCCGAACACCCAGTTTAAATGGTTTTATTTTAATAAAATTTTGTATAAGTACTTAATGAAGCATAATAAGTAAATGATAAAAATTTCAAAATGATTGCACTGCTTTAAAGCCCTTTGACCTGCACCCTGATGTGCTACGCATTCTCCAACGCGCCTAGGCATGCTTCTGATCAGGTGGTCAATGTCCTCCTGTGGTATCTCATTCCAGGCAACCACCAACTCCTCTCGAAGTGCTTCTAGAGTCTGAGGAGGACGTTGCAAATTGAGCAATCTCCTACCCATCATATCCCACACGTGCTCAATTGGGGATAAGTCGGGAGATCTTGGTGGCCATGGTAACAATGTGACATCATTATGTTGAAAGAAGTCTATTCTGACTCTTGCAACATGTGGTCGGGCATTATCTTGTTGGAAAGTTGGATCTGCCAGGGTGTCAAGATAGGGTAAAAGATGGGGTTCTAGAACTTCGTGGATATAACGCTGCGCGTTCATGTTACCTCTGATGAATATTAAAGGTGACCAGGAACCATAAGCTTTAGCACCCCAAACCATAACAGTGTGATGAACATGTCTTTCAACAAAAAACTGTGGATTCCTCCTTTCACCACGTCGCCTTCTAACCCTGGCACGACCATCGTGCATGCCCAAACAAAATCGAGACTCGTCACTAAAGACAATACTGTTCCATTCCTGATCCCAGAGTGACCGTTGTCTACACCACTCAAGGCAATTACGTCGGTGTTCTCGAGTTAAAGGGAGGACCCAGTGTGGCCGGTATGAAAACAAGCCGAAACTTCTCATTCGTCGGTAAACACTTCGCTTGCCAATAGGTCTTCCGTGTTCTGCAAACCATTCATTTGCAATGGACCTGGTAGTGGAGAAACGGTCCCTTAAGGCCAATAATCTTAGGCGGCGATCTTCACGGTCTGTTGTTCTACGGCGGCGTCCAGTGCCCCTTGCTCTTTGCGTACGGCCTTGTCGAAGCCATGCCTGACAACACCTAACCACAGTGTCTACACTTCTTTGCACTCTAACTGCAATTGCCCGAAAAGAAAGTCCAGCTTCCCGAAGTCCCACTATACGGCCCCTATCAAACTCACTAAGTTGACGAAATCGTACAGGTCTCCGTACTCTAGGCATCGTAACCGATCATAAAGGATGTCAAGAACCAAAATCCGCTAACGTTGATTCTCTACTGCGGCTGAAATATTCATTTTTAGAGCGTTAGTGAATTAAAAAAAAGCAGTATAAAAACCGGAATGTCCACTGATAAGGCTGAACATTTTTTCACTTGTTATTTACAGTAAGATAAATACATTCACCAACTTTTATTAAAATAAAACCATTTAAACTGGGTGTTCGGATTTATATGTCACTTAGTATACATATATTTGTAAAAACAAAATTTGCATCTCTAAGAATTTTCACTGCACATAAAATATGTCTTTAATTTTCTTTTAAACATCTTTAAATTACAATTTATATCACCATTTAATTAATTGAATTAAAGTATTCCTTTCTGAAATATTGATTTGCTAGATATATTACTACATATTGCAATTTTGTAAATGAAAATCTATATTTCCTGTTTTATAATGATTATTCAATTCTATGGAGAGTTCTGAATGATTTTTTATTTTAAATATAAAAATATGAACCAAATATGATATGGAATTTTTCGCCCCGTTGCGTAGGAAGAATAACTCATGACTTTTGAAAAATTGAAACGCAAAATTCACAGATTGTCCAAATATATTGTAATAGAAATATATGGGTAATGTCCAAAACGGACGCAGGAAAGTAAACGCATATTAAAACAAGAAAGATTGATATTCAAATCAAGTTGGGTACTTTATTTTGAAGGTTCATTTATACCATTTATGTATGAAAAATAATATCGCTCAAATGTTCACCACGACTGGATTTACAGACGTCCACGCGATGGTCGAAATTTTCAATGACATTTTGCAACATGGTCGGTTCTATGGCATTTATCTCGGCAATGATGTTGTTTTTGAGTTCTTGGAGGGTGGCTGGTTTGTTGACGTAGACTTTGCTTTTCAAATATCCCCATAAAAAGAAGTCCAAGGCAGTCAAATCGCACGATCTTGGTGGCCATGGCACATTTCCTCTGCGCGAAATCGCGGGATCACCGAAGAAGGACTGCAATAGATGGATATTGACGTTGGTTGTGTGGCATGTTGCACCGTCTTGTTGGAAATAAACATCGTCCATATCCATTCCTTCAAGTTGCGGCAAAAAATAGTCCCCTATCATCACGTGATATCGCTCAGAATTGACGGTAACGGCGTCCCCGGCCGCATTTTCGAAAAAGTAAGGTCCGATGATGCCTTTTGACCACAATGCACACCACACAGTCACTTTTTGAGGATGCATCGGCTGCTCTTGATACTCACGGGGATTTGCGTTCGCCCAGATGCGGCAGTTTTGCTTGTTTGCCGTCCCATTCAAAGTGAAATGCGCTTCGTCGCTGAACATGATTTTTGATGAAAAATTGGCATCAATTTGGCGGTGTTCAAGGAGCCAATCTGAGAACGTTCGGCGCGAAAAATGGTCGGCCCGACGCAGCTCTTGCGTCAATTGGATCTTGTAGGCGTGTACATTCAAATCCTTGTGGAGAATGCTGAGCAAACTGGTTCTCGAAATGCCCAATTCTTGGGATCGACGCGTTGTTGATTGTTTCGGATCGTCTCTCACACTCTCCTTCACAACAGCAATATTTTCCGGTGTGCGAACGCTCCTTGGCCGGCCAGAGCCTGGCAGATTTGTCACAGAACCTGTTGCCTCGAATTTACGCACCAGACGACCGATGGTTGTTTCGTTTTTTTTTTTATTTTTGCACCATTTTTGTAGTGCTCTTGAATAACTTTAATGCGGTCTTCAATCCAATAGGACTCCATAGCGATCAATGGTAAACATTCAACTAACAAAATGACATGTCGGTGACAGAAAACAAAGATGGCGTCTATGTCAAATTGACGTTTACTTTCCTGCGTCCCTATTGGACAACCCTGTATTTTTAGATTTGTACATTGCAGATTCATGGACTTCATAATTTTTGAACCACCCTATAGCATTCGAAAAAAGGCAATACATAACGAAATACGCATACTAAGTGTCAACAATTATAGCTGAGATTTTCATTTTATTGATAAGAAACGGTTGAACTTACGTCTAGACAGAAGTGCGAGATTAAATTAACTCGGCTATAAATCTATTTTGTAGTATCGTGATATATTACCTTCGAAATAAAATCCATATGCACCCACGTACACTTCTAATAATAGCTCAAGTCTTTGCAATATCTATTTATAGGCGAAAAGAAGTGGTACCGCAATAACTAATTATAAATAAAAATTATTCATTGGCCTGATGGAAATTAACCTTTAAGTATAACAATCCAAGAAATATAGCATATCATAAACGATTCATTCTGAAAGTTGAACGAAAAGGAGTCAATACCTCAGTCATATTTTCACATTGTGAAACAGTCATAACAATGTTCCACTATTCAAAATGTGATTGAGCCAGTCATTTGATCGTTCAATCAATGTTGAAAGAAAGATATCTCAAACAATGCCGTCAAGTAGACTGACTCTATACTTCCTACGCCTTCGTTGGAGGTTTCAAAAAGGGATTAGTCAAATCGTTTCAAAAGGCGAAATCGAATCGTGATTAGGTAGGTTCACTCAAGTACGGTGCGTTTCCAAGGTAGATGTAGGGAAAGTATGTGCGACTTACTCTGTCTAAGAGGTGCATAGTATCACTGGGATCACCAGCTTATTAGTAAAATAAGGTACTGACGCAAAATATTCAACAATTTACCCCACACTGCTTTCAACGTACAATTTCCATCCCCTCCAAGGTCTAAAATGAGCAGGAATCTCTGAAACGTGGTAACACCATGTTACAGCGATTTTATTTCCGCCGCCTCTGAATCAATTTCCAAAATCCACGACTACCTAAACGATGGAATTATTAAACTCGCGATAATATTAGAACTTCGGTCCGCAAGTTTTCTGCAGCTCAAAGATATCTGGATCAGTCAAGGCCGTGTTTCTCATCTATGCCGGTTTGTCATTCTGTGTCTGTTGTATATCAATGCGTCATAAGTACTGAGACAATATACTTGACGAAATATTAAACCCCCAAGTTTCGACCCCTACAAAAAAACTTCCGAATTAGATTAGAAATCTCAGAAACGTGAAAAAACGAAGTTTAAGCCAATTAATGTACTGCTAGATGTCGAGAAGCTCTTAGAAGGAATCATAATATATGAACAAGTCATTGAATATATTGAAGAAAATAAGATATTGACAAAATTTAAAGCACGATTCAGAAAAAAGTATTCTACTGAAACAGCAATTCAAATGCTAGTAAAAGAATTGAGTCGAAATATGGAAGACAAAAAGTTTACAGTAACATTGTTCTTAGATTTGAGACTATTGACAGGGAGAAATTGTTAAGAAAATTGCATTGCTATGGATTTCAAGGTTCTGTATTCAACTTATTACAAAATTATTTAATCAATAGAAGTCAAAGAACTAAAATTGGCAATACATTATCAAACATTAAATACATTTCGGTAGGTGCGCCACAGGGTAGCAAATTAGGTCCATTACTATTTATTTATTTAACGATATTCCTGATATTTTACAACACTCCAACATTCAACTATTTGCTGATGATACATATTATATATATATATATAACTTGAGACGTGGTCATTGTCGTCTAGACCAGTTAGGTGAAAAATTAAAGCTTCCGCCTTTTGTTGGGTACTTCGACAAAATTTAAGCAAAGAGGACTCTTTATACTTTTTTAATTCTCTCTAGCTTTCAATGGACTTTGCCATCATCATCAGGAGCTGCAATTACAATGATAACAGTAGCAACAAAAGTGTAAAATGAATTTAAAATTGACTCAACTTACAGTAGTATGTGAGGATGTTGCTAATTGTTGTTTACGTATAGGATGAGGGAAACGTCCAGTAACATGGTGAGAGCTGGATACATGGTACAATGGTCAAAATTATATAAAATATGACAAGACAAGTTAAAAACAGATTAAAAATTATTTAAAAAACATTAGAGCATTACGTCGTGAAGCCACTTGATGATTGCACAAAATGGTGGTCATGGAATAATGAGTGAGATGAACCTTTGACAGAAGGCCGAAGGTTGTCAATGTCTGTGTTGAAAGATGGAACGAATTGTGGGCGTGTGCCAAACGTTGCCAAATCACGTCAGATGATGTGATTTTCAGAATGTTATGTAAGAAATTGTTAAACCGACCAGAGGCAGTTGAATAAACTATATTTTAATTAATGGGAATTTTAAATTAACAATTATTGATAAATCGTGAGAAGAGAATTATTAGATTTTGAGTGGAATGAAATTTGTTGGTGAAATCGGCCAAAACATAGATTATATTTATGGTTGTGAAAAGTCGAAATTTGGGGAGATATGTAAGTTCTCCAATTTTTCGCAGTTTAGCAAATATGAGTAAATGACACTCAGTTGTTTAATATCTGTCTTTTTGTTGATACAGTTGTTATTCATGAAAATGTGGGACATTTCCAGGAATAAACGTTTGGAAAGGTATTTTTCTTTATCAAGAACTTTGATACTTGTGTAATTCATAGAATGCCCTGTTGTGTTAACATGAGATGCCAGAGCGCATCTTTCAGGATGAAGCCTACAATCACTTTTGTGTGATGTAATCCTTCCTTTAAGAGATCTGGAGGTCTGACCTATGTATATTAGGTTGCAGTTGTTGCAATTGATGGAGTAGACTGTGTTGGTTAAGCCAAGCAGCGGTACTTTGTCTTTCATTTTTGAAAAAATGCAGTTTATAGTGAGGACGGATTTGCAAGCAATTCGAAAGTTCAAAGGACTGCACAATCTGATCAGCTTAGGGGTCAGTTCCTTGATATAGGGCAGGACAGCAAAACCAGGTCTGGAGTCCGGGTTGGTGCTTGTACTGTTTGGATTGATGCTATTATTGGGAATTACATCAGTTCCGTTATTATTAGGGGTTGTGCGACTATTACCTGCATCACCAGAGTTCGGCAAAATATTGGAAGGTGAATTAAATAAGATCTTGTTAATCAGACACTTCGGATAACCATTATTGATGAACAGTTTTTCTCAATTTTAGGTCATACCATAAGCTAGGGATTAAAATCAATTTGGTGAAACAGATGAAAACAAGAGTAATCAGCATCTCAGATAATACTTTCCACACCTCAAATTTACGTAAACTATCAAAACTGTTCATCAATAATGGTTATCCGAAGTGTCTGATTAACAAGATCTTATTTAGTTCACCTTCCAATATTTTGCCGAACTCTGGTGATGCAGGTAATAGTCACACAACCCCTAATAATAACGGAAATGATGTAATTCCCAATAATAGCATCAATCCAAACAGTACAAGCAACCCAGACTCCAGACCTGGTTTTGCTGTCTTGCCCTAAATCAAGGAACTGACCCCTAAGCTGATCAGATTGTGCAGTCCTTTGAACTTTCGAATTGCTTGCAAATCCGTCCTCACTATAAACCGCATTTTTTCAAAAATGAAAGACAAAGTCCCGCTGCTTGGCTTAACTAACACAGTCTACTCCATCAATTTCAACAACTGCAACCAAATATACATAGGTCAGACCTCCAGATCTCTTAAAGGAAGGATTACATCACACAAAAGTGATGCTAGGCTTCATCCTGAAAGATGCGCTCTAGCATCTCATGTTAACACAACAGGGCATTCTATGAATTACACAAGTATCAAAGTTCTTGATAAAGAAAAACACCTTTCCAAACGTTTATTCCAGGAAATGTCCCACATTTTCATGAATAACAACTGTATCAACAAAAAGACAGATATTAAACAACTGAGTGTCATTTACTCATATTTGCTAAACTGCGAAAAATTGGAGAAATTACATATCTCCCCAAATTTCGACTTTTCACAACCATAAATATAATCTGTGTTTTGGCCGATTCCACCAACAAATTTCATTCCACTCAAAATCTAATAATTCTCTTCTCACGATTTATTAATAATTATTAATTTAAAATTCCCATCAATCAAATATAGTTTATTCAACTGCCTCTGGTCGGTTTAACAATTTCTTACATAACATTCTGAAAATCACATCATCTGAAGTGATTTGGCAACGTTTTGGCACACGCCCACAATTCGTTCCATCTTTCAACACAGACATTGACAACCTTCGGCCTTCTGTCAAAGGTTCATCTCACTCATTATTCCATGACCACCATTTTGTGCAATCATCAAGTGGCTTCACGACGTAATGCTCTAATGTTTTCTAAATAATTTTTAATCTGTCTTTAACTTGTCTTGTCATATTTTATATAATTTTAACCATTGTACCATGTATCCAGCTCTCACCATGTTACTGGACGTTTCCCTCATCCTATACGAAAACAACAATTAGCAACATCCTCACATACTACTGTAAGTTGATTCAATTTAAATTCATTTTACACTTTTGTTGCTACTGTTATCATTGTAATTGCAGCTCCTGATGATGATGGCAAAGTCCATTGAAAGCTAGAGAGAATTAAAAAAAGTATAAAGAGTCCTCTTTGCTTAAATTTTGTCGAAGCACCCAACAAAAGGCGGAAGCTTTAATTTTTCACCTATATATATAACCCCAACTAACAATTATCACTCCTATTAGAGTTGCAAGAATGATTATACAGTATTCATTACACAACATTGTATACTGTAAACACATTGGCAAAACCATCTTAGAACAGCTATTCAAGCGGGCACACCTAATAGGACACTTCAGTTATTTAAGAGGTTGTATAAGGGCTGCAGTTAACAGTTATACAACAAAAGTGTAAGCCTCTTGCAGCCTCTATAGGACATGTGCGTCAGTGCAAGATTCAGTTTTTGTCAACTGTACAACTATTCTGTTACGTGATTCTACTTTACTGCAACCAAACTATTTCTTATGTATTGTATAGACGAAGTGAAGAATATATAACCAACACATTACAGTCATCTTGTTTACTTACATATCGGCCATTGTGAATTTCATACACAGGTATATGATAAACTTCTACACTGTGATATAGGGCTATTGAATTACTTGCGCAGCAAATTTTATCGTGATTATCGTGCAAAGTAGTTACGCAATTTCTACGGGCTTCGTATTTGATTCATATTTTAATAATGATCAAAAGTATGTCTATATTTTTAAGATGGAAAACTGAACTTATCTGCGTTAAATCTTCCGCAAATCCTATATTTAGTCAAAATTACACTTCATATCTGTAATTTCGAACTGAAACATAATTATTTAATATTAAATAGAGGAATAAATGTTTGCCCAAATATGGCGGGTGGTTGTGTATAATCATGGCATCGTCCATGTTTTCTTTGGTTTATTAGAATATTTTGGTGTTGCCTGCAGGTGTTATACAACAATTTGTACCAGATCTATATCTTCTGTTTGAACAGTTGATAAAACCTTTTGAACCAATATTCATGCTTTGTTTGTTATAGCATTTTAACAAAAATATGACAGCAGAAAGGTAGGTTATGGTGAAGTTGTATACCAACATATTTAGCAACAAATGTATGCCGAGCACAGCAATTTTGTACTACAAAAGTTGTAATATTGTTGCATTTGTACAGCCTTTAACATTTACTAGACAACAGTCCTATAAGTGCTTCCGTTGGGAGCAATTTGTTGGCTAAAGTAGTAAATTTGCACAGCAAAACAACTAGGCTCGGGTTTGTTTTATGAACGTTACCATGGATGCCACAACACAACCATTTTGACTAACCTGCAAATATGCCGTATAAAATCGTTGTATAAACGTTTATACAGCAGTAAAAAATGTGTCCTATAAGGTGTTGTGTAACTATGCTATAAGAATATTTTAAACACCTCATTTTAGAGCAAATATGTTGCAGAAAGCAAATTTGCATTCCACAAAACATTAAGCCAGCATTTTGGTGTTCAGGCAACAACAATAGAGAGCTTTTATGGCTGAACGGTTCTTTTACCAAAAGCTTATAGCACTACTTTGCTAGTTGGGGAGTGTCGAATTTGAAATACCCGGCGTTGAACGATTTGGCGGATTTAAACAGAACACAATCCAAATGAATCTGAGTCTAACTGAATTGCAATGGAAGTACCGCCATTTTTATTCAAGTGGCCCATTAAATTACTAATTACAAACATATCTTAAAGCTCAGCTTACCTTGTAGTCGTACGGATTGTCACGGAAAGTCTCACAAAGAACCACCTCGGGCGCCATCCAATACGGTGTACCAATGAAGGTGTCGTGTTTCTGGAGAGTATTCTTGTTTTTAGCAGATACCCCAAAATCAGCTGAAATACAAATATAAGTATTTATTTCAATTGCCTGCCATTTTTTTGTTTCCTCGTGACAAAAAATAACAATCTAAAAAGCTATGGAGGTAGATTATATTGAATTCATTAGTAAGCATAGCAATCCAATTCAAAAACTGCCAGATACAATTTTTTGAAAGTGTGATCCTGAAAACTATTGGAAAAACACAGATAAGGAGTCCCAGAAATAACACGCCAGAGTGACACGGGAGGTATATTGGCTTCAGATCAATCAGATAAAATCAACATGACCTTAGTT
Source organism: Acanthoscelides obtectus (assembly GCA_963669975.1). Taxonomy (NCBI): domain Eukaryota; kingdom Metazoa; phylum Arthropoda; class Insecta; order Coleoptera; family Chrysomelidae; genus Acanthoscelides; species Acanthoscelides obtectus. The sequence goes on from CAVLJG010000008.1 coordinate 89,869,544, forward strand.
TTCTAGTTTTCGAGATAGTGAGACTTCTAAGTTTTTTTAAAAAATGCAATGTTGTATATTCAACTTTTTATTTATTATTGTGTAGCTCTTATATATGTGTACACACATGTTAAAAGTTAAAAACAGATTAAAAATTATTTAAAAAACATTAGAGCATTACGTCGTGAAGACACTTGATGATTGCAATCATCATATATATATATATATATATATAGGTGTTGTTATTGCCCTATATCAAGGAACTGACCCCTAAGCTGATCAGATTATGCAGTCCGTTGAACTGTCGAATGACTTGCAAATCCGTCCTCACTATAAACTGCATATTTTCAAAGATGAAAGACAAAGTCCCGCTGCTTGGCTTAACCAACACAGTCTACTTTATCAATTGCGACAATTGCAACCAAATATACATAGGTCAGACCTCCAGATCTCTAAAAGGAAGGATTACAGCACTCAAAAGTGATTCTAGGCTTCGTCCCGAGAGATGCGCTCTAGCATCTCATGTTAACACAACAGGGCACTCTAAGAACTACACAAGTATCAAAATTCTTGATAAGAAAAACACCTATCCAAACGTTTATTCCTGGAAATGTCACACATTTTCATGAATGACAACTGTATCAATAAGAAGACAGATGTTTAAGCAACTGAGCGTCATTTACTCATATTTGCTAAACTGCGAAAAAATGGTTCACTTACACATCTCCCCAAATTTTAACTTTTCACAACCATAAATGGAACCTGTTTTGTGGTCTATTCCACCAAAAATTCCATTCCATTCAAATTTGAATAATTGTTTTCCCATAATCAAATAATAATTGTTAATTCAACTGCCAATCTCATAATAATATAGTTAGTTCAACTGCTTCTGGTCGGTTTGACAAGTTCTTACCGAACATACCTTGAAAATCACACCATCTGAAGTAATTTGGCAACATAGCACACGCCTTACAAAAGAATTTTCGTTCCGTCCATCTACACGGACACTGCTAACCTTCGGCCATCTGTCAAAAGGTTCATCTTACTCATGATTCTATGCCCACCATTTTGTGCAATCATCAAGTGGCTTCACGATGTAATGCTTAACTATCGTTTTAAATATTTTTAATCTGTTTTTAATTTGTTCTTGTCAAACAGCTGTGCGAAGTTTGTATAATTTTGACTATTGTACCGTGTATCCAGCTTTCACCATGTTACTGGGTGTTTCCCTCATCCTTAACGTAAATTACATTTAGCAACATCCTCACATACTACTGTAAGTTAATTTAAATTCATTTTGCACAATTGTTGCTACTTTTATCAATGTAATTGCAGCTCCTGATGATGATGGCAAAGACCATTGAAAGCTAGAGAGATTAAAAAAGTATAAAGAGTCCTCCTTGCTTAAATTTTGTCGAAGTACCCAACAAAAGGCGGAAGCTTTAATTTTTCACCTAACTGGTCTAGACGACAACGACCACGTCTCAAGTTATATGTTTATGTATATATGTGTATATAAGAGCAATATTGATTCCAAAAGTGTGGCTAGATCTGTTTATAGAATGTGTTTTTCTTTGTACGCCCTGTATAGTTTTTAAATTTTAAAAGCATAATCTGTACATGTATGTTTTCCCGCGAATGCCTGTGTTGCTCTATGTTATTCAGCATATGTATACTTTTTTTTGTCTACCTCACATTGATTTTGACATATGTAATATATATTTATTTATTATACGGATTTTTCTTTGAAAATAAAAGACGCTTTATTGTTATTATTATCAGCCGATGAACAGCGTCATCGAATCTGTCAAGCAACACGCAAAATATCCGATTTAAGTTTGAGACGTTTAAAAGGACAATTTTTAAGAAGATGCAGGTTGTGTATAAAAGTTGGTGGTACACATTTTGAAAATTGTGAAAATAATAATAATGATAATAATAACCATTTATTTCAGATAATATTCACATTACAAGATTTAATTTAATTTGAATGTTATAAAAATCAATGGAAATAAAAAAAATACAATTTAATGTTCTGTTCATTATTTTGATGTCAGCATACAACAATGCATAAAAAATGATAATGGATAGCTGTTTTATACATTTGCTCAAATAAAAAGCTATACTAAGTGACATATAAATCCGAACACCCAGTTTAAATGGTTTTATTTTAATAAAAGTTGGTGAATGTATTTGTCTTACTGTAAATAACAAGTGAAAAAATTTTCAGCCTTATCAGTTGGACATTCCGGTTTTTATACTGCTTTTTTTAATTCACTAACGCTCTAAAAATGAATATTTCAACCGCAGTAAAGAATCAACGTTGGCGGATTTTGGTTCTTGACATCCTTTACGATCGGTTACGATGCCTAGAGTACGGAGACCTGTACGATTTCGTCAACTTAGTGAGTTTGATAGGGGCCGTATAGTGGGACTTCGGGAAGCTGGACTTTCTTTTCGGGCAATTGCAGTTAGAGTGCAAAGAAGTGTAGACACTGTGGTTAGGTGTTGTCAGGCATGGCTTCGAGAAGGCCGTACGCAAAGAGCAAGGGGCACTGGACGCCGCCGTAGAACAACAGACCGTGAAGATCGCCGCCTAAGATTATTGGCCTTAAGGGACCGTTTCTCCACTACCAGGTCCATTGCAAATGAATGGTTTGCAGAACACGGAAGACCTATTGGCATGCGAAGTGTTTACCGACGAATGAGAAGTTTTGGCTTGTTTTCATATCGGCCATACTGGGTCCTCCCTTTAACTCGAGAACACCGACGTAATCGCCTTGAGTGGTGCAGACAACGGTCACTCTGGGATCAGGAATGGAACAGTATTGTCTTTAGTGACGAGTCTCAATTTTGTTTAGGTATGCACGATGGTCGTGCCAGGGTTAGAAGGCGACGTGGTGAAAGGAGGAATCCACAGTTTTTTGTTGAAAGAGATGTTCATCACACTGTTGGAGTTATGGTTTGGGGTGCTATAGCTTATGGTTCCAGGTCACCTTTAGTCTTCATCAGAGGTAACATGAACGCGCAGCGTTATATCCACGAAGTTCTAGAACCCCATCTTTTACCCTATCTTGACACCTTGGCAGATCCAACTTTCCAACAAGATAATGCCCGACCACATGTCGCAAGAGTCACAATAGACTTCATTCAACATAATGATGTCACATTGTTACCATGGCCACCAAGATCTCCAGACTTATCCCCAATTGAGCACGTGTGGGATATGATGGGTAGGAGATTGCTCAATTTGCAACGTCCTCCTCAGACTCTAGAAGCACTTCGAGAGGAGTTGGTGGTTGCCTGGAATGAGATACCACAGGAGGAGATTGACCACCTGATCAGAAGCATGCCTAGGCGCGTTGGAGAATGCGTAGCACATCAGGGTGCATCCACACATTATTAAAGGTCAAAGGGCTTTAAAACAGTGCAATCATTTTGAAATGTTTATCATTTACTTATTATGCTTCATTAAGTACTTATACAAAATTTTATTAAAATAAAACCATTTAAACTGGGTGTTCGGATTTATATGTCACTTAGTATATTTACAGCAACTACAAAGTAATTTGGACACAAAAGACACGTGCACGTATTATTTTTGACTTGTAGTATTTCGCAAGTAGTACGACTTCAATGACAAAAGTTGGAATTATTCAGAACCTACAAATGTTATACTACTTTTGAAAGAGTATTAAATAGTTAGTTTTTAAGGTCATTTACAGATTCATTCTTGTACATTTTTTCACAGTAATTAGTCAAAAAAATCATGCTGGAAGTCCTTTATAGCCATAACAAGTAAAAAAATGAGCAAAGAGTAGTGGTTTTTAGGCAAAACTTAAAAGTTCCAGTATCTCGAAAACTAGAAAACTTTTACTAAGGTCATGTTGATTTTATCTGATTGATCTGAAGCTTACGAGCCCCTTCCCACTTCAGTTGGCCCACTCCAAGATTTGTACCAAAATATGCCTTTATAAACTAAACATGACGAAACTATTTACTTCTAAAACAATTTATTTTCTCAAAAACATTTTAGATACACTCTATCGTAAAGAATACATATTTGAAATCACTTAGACAAATAAACAATGTGCGAATAAATGCGCGAAGTTCACAAAGCAACAATTGAAAGATGACCATTGGGTAACATCACCTTTATTTTTTATTACGGCTGAAATTCTTTGGGGCATAGTGTTAACCAAGTTTTGGCAAAAATTTGGTGTAAAACAATCCCATATTTCTTGAAGCTTTGGTCTCAGTTCGGTGATTGTACGAGCAGGATGTTGCGGTAGAACCTTTTTCATCTCGTGCCACAATGTTTCAATAGGTGACAGATCTGGACTGCTAGAAACCCATTTCAAAAGTGGTACATTATTTTCTTCCATCCATTTTATAGCCTTTTTTCAGGTATGGCACGCTGCACCATCTTGCTGAAACACAAAATCTTGGCCGGATGTCAAACATTCTTCCATCACTGGTAAAAGCGATTCTTCTAAAATTGCCAAATATTTGTTTGTATCCACAATTCCATCAATAAAATACAGTTTTCCTACTCCTTTTGATGACGTACTGCCCCAGACCATAATGGATGCTGGAAATTTCACTTTTCTCTTCAGCCAGTCAACACGGAATGCTTCATTTTTTTGCGAATAACTCTACTGCGACTGTCACTAACACAAACTTCGAATCGGGCCTCATCACTCCATTGTATTGCACACCATTTTTGAGGTGTCCATTGTATATGTTCTTTAGCCCATCTAAGCCGATTTTTCTTTTGCAGTGGAGTCAATAGTGGCTTTTCTTTGTCCTATAAACAAGTTGTGCAACTTTAGGGTTTTTACTTCACTTTTTTTATAAGAAAACTTACCTTGCAAGTGCTACATCCCAGTTTGTGGGCCTCTCTATGAGTTGTGGACCTCGAAATTCTCCTTCCAACATCATCACTCCACAGAGCACTTAATTGTAAATAATTGGCACGCCTGTTTTTCACGATTATTCTTCTTCTTCAAACCTATAACACCCTGCTGAATTTTTATTATTTGTGTTTGATAAGAAAAAAACTAAGATTTCAATAGTTGGGCCAACTGAAGTGGGAAGGGGCTCGTATACCTCCCTTGTCACTCTGCCGTTTTATTTCTGAGACACCCTGTATATTGCAGTAATGAAAAATATTTCGTACTGACGTAACAACACTCACAGCTAATAGATACAACTATACGAGCATTTCACATTTCTATGATAAATATCAGTTTTACTGAAAATACACATAAAAATATGTCGGAATTTCAATGTCTCTTGTAGTAAAAATGGGGACAACCGAATAGAAACGGAAATTAAAAATTCTCAACATTTACTTGTTTGCTTATTTATAATTCCAAGAGCATGCTGAAAACATGCAAATTTGATTTCTCTTTGGCGACGTTTAGCGTTTATCTACAAATTTTTTAACGGTACATATTGAAGATTTAGAACAGGAACATATTGTTGCGATGATTACACCGCATCGATATGGAATTTGACCACCAGACAATTTTACGATACGAAATTTTGTGCTAAATTTCTTACAGAATTAAGGGTAGTGTCAGACAGCATTTAGTAGATAATTTTGTATGAATAAATTTAGTGCTAAATTTTTAGAACTTGTTCCAAGTAATATCACGCTACATGACAAGGAATTACATATTTAGTCACCCACGCAGCTGCGCAGGCAGAAGCCTGAATGACAAAGAAATTTGGCTAATCCGATTTTTTAACTGCCCAAGGTTAGTAAAACCGAGAAAAGCCTCCTCTTGTCGCCAAGATTACGATAGAAGGCCGAAGTCAGGCGGGTCTGTTTAGCAGGCCCATCGCGCGGCGACATCATGGAGGAGAGCTCTGAGAAGCAAAGCCCATTGGTGTAGCGGTCATCGAGCATAGATGATCTAGTCGGGGCGGCAGCACCCCAAACATGTGAGCAATCCTCAAGGTTAGGTCTTATCTGGGTTTTGTATAGAGTGAGTGAGTCCTCATCCTTGCTTTCTGTATCTGGACTCCGACCAGCCGAAATGGACGGCTCTTTGGCAGAAGTCGGATATCCATCGAAACCGAATGAGCGCTAGGCTTTTTTCCGTCAAGGTACAGTACTGTGTTTGGGAAGCATTCAACTTCGGAATCCCATGTTATTGTTGAGTGATTTTTTTAACCAAATTGTGATAGTGATAAGAAAATAAGAATGTCAGCTTATTTATTTAGCTTCACTGAATAACATTTGTATTCTGAGATAGATTCACGGCAGCCTGTATGCCAAAAAAGTTACGTCTTCATCATCTCTAGAAATATACTAAGTGACATATAAATCCGAACACCCTGTTTAAATGGTTTTATTTTAATAGAATTTTGTATAAGTACTTAATGAAGCATAATAAGTAAATGATAAAAATTTCAAAATGATTGCACTGCTTTAAAACCCTTTGACCTTTAATAATGTGTGGATGCACCCTGATGTGCTACGCATTCTCCAACGCGCCTAGGCATGCTTCTGATCAGGTGGTCAATGTCCTCCTGTGGTATCTCATTCCAGGCAACCACCAACTCCTCTCGAAGTGCTTCTACAGTCTGAGGAGGACGTTGCAAATTGAGCAATCTCCTACCCATCATATCTCACACGTGCTCAATTGGGAATAAGTCGGGAGATCTTGGTGGCCATGGTAACAATGTGACATCATTATGTTGAAAGAAGTCTACTCTGACTTGGATCTGCCAGGGTGTCAAGATAGGGTAAAAGATGGGGTTCTAGAACTTCGTGGATATAACGCTGCGCGTTCATGTTACCTCTGATGAAGATTAAAGGTGACCTGGAACCATAAGCTATAGCACCCCAAACCATAACTCCAACAGTGTGATGAACAAGTCTTTCAACAAAAAACTATGGATTCCTCCTTTCATCACGTCGCCTTCTAACCCTGGCAGGACCATCGTGCATGCCTAAACAAAATCGAGACTCGTCGCTAAAGACAATACTGTTCCATTCCTGATTCCAGAGTGACCGTTGTCTGCACCACTCAAGGCGATTACGTCGGTGTTCTCGAGTTAAAGGGAGGCCGGTATGAAAACAAGCCAAAACTTCTCATTCGTCGGTAAACACGTCGCATGCCAATAGGTCTTCCGTGTTCTGCAAACCATTCATTTGCAATGGACCTGGTAGTGGAGAAACGGTCCCTTAAGGCCAATAATCTTAGGCGGCGATCTTCACGGTCTGTTGTTCTACGGCGGCGTCCAGTGCCCCTTGCTCTTTGCGTACGGCCTTATCGAAGCCATGCCTGACAACACCTAACCACAGTGTCTACACTTCTTTGCACTCTAACTGCAATTGCCCGAAAAGAAAGTCCAGCTTCCCGAAGTCCCACTATACGGTCCCTATCAAACTCCCTAAGTTGACGAAATCGTACAGGTCTCCGTACTCTAGGCATCGTAACCGATCGTAAAGGATGTCAAGAACTAAAATCCGCCAACGTTGATCCTTTACTGCGGCTGAAATATTCATTTTTAGAGCGTTAGTGAATTAAAAAAAAAACAGTATAAAAACCGGAATGTCCAACTGATAAGGCTGAAAATTTTTTCACTTGTTATTTACACCAACATTTATTAAAATAAAACCACTTAAACTGGGTGTTCGGATTTATATGTCACTTAGTATATAGCAACATGATAAAAAAAGTCCCATTTTGTCGCTCAAGATTCTGTCGGATCCCAATGATTTTGATACAAATTAAAATTTGAAAACATCATCTAACCTTAGCAATGAGATAAAACAGCTTAGTATTTTCAGTCAAACGCTGTGATTGCGGTCCAATTTAGTAATATACCTTTACGTAAGATTGTATGTACCTAACTCATAATATATGCCGTGTAAATATTTCACTTATAAACTCGTGTTTGTATTACTTATCTCAAAAATGTTAGATTTTATTATGTCGTATAATGATCCGGCATGCACGCATTGGGTTCCAACAATAATTATATGCATAAGCGAATTTATTAAAAATTTGAAAAATATTAAGTACAAAGGATACTATAAAAGTTTTGAAATATGACTTAACAAACGAACGCAGGAGGATGCATGTTGAGACATGTCCATGAGTGCATAGTATCCGCCAGTACCACGTCTGTTGATTTAGTTGTTCATTCGTATCAACAGTGTAAAGTTCGGACTAAGGAATCGGGGTCACGTAGTGAGATAAGGGCAGTTTTACGGTATAACTTTACGCGTGGTTTAAGCATAGATCAGTGCTTAGAAGAAATGACGCTTGCATTAAAGAATGATTATCTTCATCGTACGACTATATTCAGATGGTACAGAGAATTCCAAAGGGGCAATTTCACCCTGGAGGACGCTAAGAGGGAAGGAAGGTCGCGAACGTCAGTAACAGAGGAAAACATTACTACTGTGAGGAAAATGCTTGACGAACATCGAAGAGTGACATACCAACAGATAGAGGATACCTTACACCTTCATGCACCTGCAATTCATTCAATTTTGCATGACCATTTACACGTACCTTCTGGGTACCGCATATTTTCATACAATATTATCCTCACAGTTTTATTTTGCAGGAATTGTAATTTTTAGAATACAGCTTCATTGGCAGTGAACAAGATAGTTGAACAATATGGTAAATGCGGTAGAATAATTATATTACAAACTATTTTTTTGGAATATGTACTAAGACTATGAGAAGTCCTAAAAAAGCAATTTGTTTTTTTTGAAATTTTTGAAATAATGTATGTGATCCTCAAACTATTTCAATATATACCTGTATACCTATATATTTAACTTAATCCACAGTTTTTTGATGAAAGAGATGTTCATCCCACTGTTGGAGTTATGGTTTGGGGTGCTATAGCTTATGGTTCCAGGTCACCTTTAATCTTCATCAGAGGTAACATGAACGCGCAGCGTTATATCCACGAAGATCTAGAACCCCATCTTTTACCCTATCTTGACACCCTGGCAGATCCAACTTTCCAACAAGATAATGCCCGACCACATGTTGCAAGAGTCACAATAGACTTCTTTCAACATAATGATGTCACATTGTTACCATGGCCACCAACATCCCCCGACTTATCCCCAATTGAGCAAGTGTGGGATATGATGGGTAGGAGATTGCTCAATTTGCAACGTCCTCCTCAGACTCTAGAAGCACTTCGAGAGGAGTTGGTGGTTGCCTGGAATGAGATACCACAGGAGGATATTGACCACCTGATCAGAAGCATGCCTAGGCGTAGCACATCAGGGTGCATCCACACATTATTAAAGGTCAAAGGGCTTTAAAGCAGTGCAATCATTTTGAAATTTTTATCATTTACTTATTATGCTTCATTAAGTACTTATACAAAATTTTATTAAAATAAAACCATTTAAACTGGGTGTTCGGATTTATATGTCACTTAGTATATAATTGTAGTCTCTTTTTAATTTAGAAGAATCCTTGAACGTCTGTGAGAATCAGGGTTTTGTATTGTTCCTTTGATAAATTGTCTTGTCTATAGCTTCTTTCATGCGAACTTCAACATTATCCAATAGGCTTACATACTAGCTATTAGCATCAAAAAACATTTCAGTCATATTATGCAGTAAAAGAAATTCTCGTAATTTTACACAGTTAATATTAGTAATTTCTTCCAATATATTTTTAACTTCCAAACATATCCATGAACGATTGTAATTTATCTCAAAAAATTGATTAAGCAATTAATTAAACAAATTAATAAACTCGGTTGAAAATTATAATTTTTAATGTCCTCAAGTATCTAAATTAAAGTGTAATCCTTGCTCTACAAGACCTCCGACAGTATTTTGAGATTTGTTTATTTTAAGGCGATTTGAACCTTGTCTTTTAGGCTAAAACTTGCGAACTTTTGGTGTTCCCACACTGTACATACACAGGTAAAATAAAGAACACGTTTGTTGGCACTGTGATTCATGAAATGAAATAACTATATATTCTATGATGTCACTAGTTGTTTTGTTCCTTGACTAAAATAACATTTCGACGAACGGTATGATTCGGTAGCTATAACTGATAAGCAACATCAATATAAAGATAAAACAACTATACTGAGTGACATATATATCCGAACACCCAGTTTAAATGGTTTTATTTTAATAAATTTTTGTATAAGTACTTAATGAAGCATAATAAGTAAATGATAAAAATTTCGAAATGATTGCACTGCTTTAAAGCCCTTTGACCTTTAATAATGTGTGGATGCACCCTGATGTGCTACGCATTCTCCAACGCGCCTAGGCATGCTTCTGATCAGGTGGTCAATGTCCTCCTGTGGTATCTCATTCCAGGCAACCACCAACTCCTCTCGAACTGCTTCTAGAGTCTGAGGAGGACGTTGCAAATTGAGCAATCTCCTACACATCATATCCCACACGTGCTCAATTGGGGATAAGTCGGGAGATCTTGGTGGCCATGGTAACAATGTGACATCATTATGTTGAAAGAAGTCTATTGTGACTCTTGCAACATGTGGTCGGGCATTATCTTGTTGGAAAGTTGGATCTGCCAGGGTGTCAAGATAGGGTAAAAGATGGGGTTCTAGAACTTCGTGGATATAACGCTGCGCGTTCATGTTACCTCTGATGAAGATTAAAGGTGACCTGGAACCATAAGCTATAGCATCCCAAACCATAACTCCAACAGTGTGATGAACATGTCTTTCAACAAAAAACTGTGGATTCCTCCTTTCACAATAATTTTAAATTTTCATTTGCATTTTTTCAAGTGGTGTGCAACGATTTTGGGAAAAATTCTACGTATAGTCTTATAAACCATAGTAGAGTATAGCTTACTCCACTGGGACCAAGGGTTGACGGATCCCACACATGTGTTACTTGTTGGGGAGTTTTGAAATGTAATAATCAGCTGTTATTAAAATAATGTCTAATATAAATATAATCTAGAATGTGTACTCAGTGAAACAAGAAAGATATTGTAAATTCTATTTTTCTTGCAGGTTTTAAGTTTGCCGGTAGCTTTACGACATGTATTTGAGTATTTCTTAATCGCTGTAAATATAGTGTGGATGTTTGTTCAGTTCCTGAACAAAAAAAAAATATTTGACTTTATGGATGTATGGATATCAAAAATCCTGAATGGTTTTGTGGGAATATCAATCTACGGTGCCATAATGGTTCTGATAAACGGCAAGTAAATGAATGAATGTTTGGTAACGAGCAATATCTATGAACTTTTTGGTAGAGCCTGTCATCAAGTAGGTGCATGATGGCTATCTGCAAGAGGTTTATAGGAAAAAACACGCGGTAGGTGATGTTGAATCAGTACAATCGCATATCAATTGAAGAAAATAATATAAACAATCGACAATATTAAATAAAAACATGAATTTTATTCAAAAAATCGAACACTTTTTTGAATGTTGACTAAATTGTATGTAATTTCTTAATATTCAACAAGTTGCTGACTTTGACAGTATTTTGTTTCCTAACTCACCTAACTCACTTCACTATATTCACGGATTTATCGAAAACCACTGATTAAAAGGAAAAACGCCCAGACACGTTCAAAAGATTTGTCAAGGAGGACAACTTTTATTCAAAAACTACTTCACCCCCTTTCACCCTCGGCCCCCAAGGTCGTTACCTTAAAAAATTTAAATGACAAGAAGTATCGAGTGATAGCTTGTTTGAAAGTCCTTTATTTTGACATTTGTTTTTTTAAAATCGGTCAATTCGCTTTTGAGAAAATTGGAAAAATCTTTACTCATCTGAATTTGTTCAGATTAAAAACAAAAACACGAAAATGTCACTTTTTATTTCAATAAATGTGGCCCGTTAGTATACTAAGTGACATATAAATCCGAACACCCAGTTTAAATGGTTTTATTTTAATAAAAGTTGGTGAATGTATTTATCTTACTGTAAATAACTAGTGAAAAAATTTTCAGCCTTATCAGTTGGACATTCCGGTTTTTATACTGCTTTTTTTTAATTCACTAACGCTCTAAAAATGAATATTTCAGCCGCAGTAAAGAATCAACGTTGGCGGATTTTGGTTCTTGACATCCTTTACGATCGGTTACGATGCCTAGAGTACGGAGACCTGTACGATTTCTTCAACTTAGTGAGTTTGATAGGGGCCGTATAGTGGGACTTCGGGAAGCTGGACTTTCTTTTCGGGCAATTGCAGTTAGAGTGCAAAGAAATGTAGATACTGTGGTTAGGTGTTGTCAGGCATGGCTTCGAGAAGGCCGTACGCAAAGAGCAAGGGGCACTGGACGCCGCCGTAGAACAACAGACCGTGAAGATCGCCGCCTAAGATTATTGGCCTTAAAGGACCGTTTCTCCACTACCAGGTCCATTGCAAATTAATGGTTTGCAGAACACGAAAGACCTATTGGCATGCGAAGTGTTCACCGACGAATGAGAAGTTTTGGCTTGTTTTCATACCGGCCACACTGGGTCCTCCCTTTAACTCGAGAACACCGACGTAATCGTCTTGAGTGGTGCAGACAACGGTCACTCTGGGATCAGGAATGGAACAGTATTGTCTTTAGTGACGAGTCTCGATTTTGTTTAGGCATGCACGATGGTCGTGCCAGGGTTAGAAGGCGACGTGGTGAAATGCCTAGGCGCGTTGGAGAATGCGTAGCACATCAGGGTGCATCCACACATTATTAAAGGTCAAAGGGCTTTAAAGCAGTGCAATCATTTTGAAATTTTGATCATTTACTTATTATGCTTCATTAAGTACTTATACAAGATTTTATTAAAATAAAACCATTTAAACTGGGTGTTCGGACTTATATGTCACTTAGTATATATAGTCTACCCCATAAATGGCATTATTTTAGTTCTTGACGAAGAAGTATAATGAAAAATGTTTATGACGCGCTCTGAACACGACTTCCAGAGCAACCAGTAAGTGATATCGTTCAACTTTGTACCGATATAGCAAAGGAATCAGTATCTACCATTTTCAGAATTATAAAGGAAAAAAACGTAATGTGTGTTCGGAAGGAGAAAAAAAAACAGGGTCGTGAACGATTATGATAAATACGCAATAAGCAAAGTAGTTTTAAAATGAGTACCCTGAACGAAACCTAGGTAGCTAATAAATGTAAGTGTCCGTCTGGGGATGCCTTTCAAATAAAGGTGAAGCAAGTTACGATTTCTCCTGTGTTTTACTATGAAACATGCATAGTAATCAACTACAAAATATCCAATGCGTCAAAAATCATGCAATGCGTCGTTCAATTTGAACTGAAAGTGCTTCAATAAGATCTCGTCCACTTTTCGAACAATTAACCCAATCATTTGACCCACAACAATTCAATTTTACGCGCGAGCTCGCTAATAAGTATTACTCATAACGTCGATCGCTAAGATTTGAGAATTTGTCCGCCGATAGAGGGAGAGTAACGAGATATTCCTAAAGCGCGAAGATACCATTACTTAAAAGAATATCAGTTTTTTTGGCACCCGTTGTCATATACAGCCCGAGCCCTAAACTATTAAACCATGAATTCTATTCATAGGTTCAATCTACAAACTGGTTATGCAGGAATTAGTATTGTCGCATAACGTTTGATAATTTTAAACAAACAATACTTAAAAATGTAATGTACAATAAATAATTGCAATGGTATCCGAGTGTTATATGCATAAATACAGGGTCTTAATGATATGCGAATATTTTAGGGTGTGAATCTACACGAAACATTAATGTTAGTTTGCTTTATAAACTATGATCCAAAAATGTTTCCTTTCAAAAACTCGGGGTGTTGAAGTTTTAGGAAAAAAATGGAAATTAATTAATATTTTCAGAACCGCTTCAGATATTTCACTGATATTTAGTACGTAGTGAAAGTTAATAAAGTTGCATATTTTTCGTACGGGTATTGACTTCGATATTTTTTAAGAAAAAAATGGTACGCCAACGGTTTTTTGCAAAATCTCTTCGTCTTTTGGAGCATCACGAACATTTCATAAATTATTGCCAGTAATATACTGTTTAGATAGGCGCGGTCCAGTAGTTCTCGAGTCGAATATTGCTCTCAGATAATTATGTTCCGTCCTCGTCGAACTAAATATTTAGAATACATATCGTAGTACCCTCGTAGTAGTACCCAACTGCCACGATTTCAAAGCGCGCACGCAGAGAAGGAAAGCGGCACCGCGCCCCTTCCCCCTACCTGTCTCCCCTCTGGCCCCCCTATAAACCTTCATTCCTTGTTCTCGTGCCCGAAGGTCAAGACGTTAATCGGCGCGCGTCGTTTACGTGCAGTGCAGTGTCGAGGATCCGCTGGACATTTAGAATTAGAAAACAGGACAGAAGGTTGGCCGATAGATGTGCATTGTCGAACGAGAAACCGTCCGACGGCCGCCTGAAGGTTCTTTTCATCGCGGAGCAGAATTAGAAAATGGCGTGCAGGCCTCTTTTTCTGAAGGGGCGTCACCATCAGGTAACCGCTAACCGATCTGTTTTAGGTGCAAGTTAAATGAATATTAGTATGGACGCCTCACCGGCGCTGCAAATTATGCCTAAAATGACGTTTGGGATAACGTTCTGACACTGTTGCTTGGGATAGCAATCTGGACCTAGCTTGTGATAGCCAACTCCATCCCTAAGACGAACAAAGACGTTTGGGATAACACTGAAACATTGGACTCGGTTGCTTGGGATAGTCAGCTGGTGACGAACGAAGACGTTTGGGATAACGTGGAAGCATTAGACTCGGTTGCTTGGGATAGCAACATGGACCTAGCTTGTGATAGTCCACACCAAGGACGAATGAAGATGTTTGGAAAAATGACTCAATAATGAACTTCGTTGCACAAATAATAACACTGAACGTGTTTGGGACAACGTAGCAACAAGGTATGGTCAACAATCTTTTCTCATTTTCTTGTGATAGCAAATTTCATCTAGTTTGTGATAACCATGGAACAGGACTGTAAGTTTGAACCTGGCAGGCTAGGAAGTTGTTAAGATATATTATTTTTATTTATTACCAGATAGAGATTAGGTATGTTATGCGAGGTTAGCGTTACATTTTGCTTGTGACGGCCAATTCCATCTGGTTTGTGATAACCATGTAACAGCATAATAAGAATGCACCAGACAGTTTTATCTATGCGAGACTAGCGTTATATTTTGCTTGCGATAGCAAATTCCTTATGGTTAGCCATGGAATAGGTCATTAATATACACATGTCAGGTTACGAAACAGCTGAAGTACTATTTTTCATTAACAACATATAGAAATTAGGAACATCTATGGTAGACTAGCGTTACATTTTGCTTGTGATAGCAAATTCCACCTGGCTGGTGATAACTAAGGAAAAAGACTGTACGTATGAACATGACCGGTATGGAAACCACCAAAGTTCTAATGTTCAGTAATAACGGAAGTAAAATATTATGCCCGATTAACGTTACATTTTGCATAGGTGGCACTCGAACAGCAGGGCGCTCTGGATTGTGTTGTCTTAAAGGGGCGCGGTGCCGCTTTCCTTTTCTGCGTGCGCGCTTTGAAATCGTGGCGGTTGGGTACTACTACGAGGGTACTACGATATGTATTCTAAATATTTACTTCGACGAGGAATTCACATAATTAAGATGGAACATCACTTACAGGTAAGTTCGTTTGATCATGTAATTTTTCATTCATGTTATCTACGGGAGACTGATTTTGGCAAGTCACATGTAAGACATAGCACATGAGCTAGACCATACTATCCACACTTAACGATGTTCAGAGGAGGATCAAGCATATTATCAGTAATAAACTTCAGGTATGTTGGCAAAGAGGAAATCACTATTGTGTTGCTACCACTGTTCTTTATCTCCAATCTCCACAGCTAAGTTTGTTAGTGAAGCTGTGGATCAACAGTTTTATCACTGAGCAGAAGCAATATTGGAGTACTCGCCAATGTGATATGCTAAGCTTCTGAGGATATCTTGCTATAGCTGTTCTAAAGATTTTGTAAGATCACCGCGGTATACTGTCCTCTTCTGGTTGCGTCTATCTAAACCATAGCCAAAGATTACATGTTACTTGACCATCAACTTCATTATGCATCCACACATGAAATGAATGAAAAATTATCTGACGTGGAGGTTATCACTGTTTGGGGATGCAACGATCTTGTATAGTTTAATGGTTTATTGAATTTTACTATCAAAATTCATGCTCGGTTAAGAGAGTGCATCGAACACTGCTTCCAATTTATGGGCAATTTGGTCGGCCTACTGAGGGAGCTATTCGGAAGCTTGTGACTAAATTTCGAACCCAGTTTACATTATTGGACATTAAACCACCAACACGCAGACGTAGAGTGAGGACTGAAGAAAATATTGCGGCTGTATCCGCCAGTGTTAGTGATGACCGTGAAATGTCGATTCGCCGCCGTTCGCAGCAATTGGGCCTCTGTTACTCCACTACATGGAAAATTTTGCGACAGGATTATAAGATACAGGTGGTGCAAGAATTGAAGCCACACGACCTCCCACAACGTTTCCAATTTGGTGAATGGGCGCTGGCAAAGTTGGAGGAAGATTTTTGTCGAAAAATTGTGTTCAGCGACGAAGCTCATTTCTGGTTGAATGGGTACGTTAACAAGCAAAATTGCCGCATCTGGAGTGAAGACCAGCCAGAAGCATTGCAAGAGCTACCAATGCATCCCGAAAAAATCACTGTTTGGTGTGGATTATGGGCCGGAGGCATCATCGGGCCGTACTTCTTCAAAGACGACAATGGCCGGAACGTATCTATGAATGGCGAGCGCTACCGTGCGATGATAACAAACTTTTTTTGCCCAAAATGGAAGAGCTGGACTTGGCTGACAAGACGGTGCCACATGCCACACCGCACACGAAACAATGGCCCTATTGAGAGGCGAGTTCGGTGAACAGTTTATCTCACGTTCGGGGCCCGTCAATTGGCCGCCTAGATCGTGTGATTTAACGCCGTTGGACTATTTCTTGTGGGGCCATGTTAAGGCTAATGTCTACAGGGATAAACCCGCAACGATTGACGCGCTGGAAGCCAATATTGAAGCATTTATTCGTGAGATACCGGCCGATATGTTGGAGAGAGTGTGCCAAAATTGGACCTTGCGCATGGGCCATCTAAAGCGGAGCCGCGGCCAGCATTTACATGAAATAATCTTTAAACATTAAATTATATCGACCGTTCTATCGACTCAAATAAAGATTTAATCGTTTTTTCAAATTTTTTGTGTTTTTTTGAAAATCAGATCCTATACCTCTTGAAAAATCACCCGTTACAATCTATCGTACACGACATTCAATTGCAGTGCAAGACATTATAATCTCCTCCCGAAAATGCTAACACGTGTCGAGTGTTGAAAAACGATATTGCGAGAGACAGAACTCGATAGCAGTTACAGATGCTACGGCAAAGGATCCAACATCACATACATGAAAACATATTTGTCAACTCACCCAGCTTCACTCCGCCATTCATGGTCAACAGCACATTGCCAGCCTTCAGATCCCGATGTATGACGTGCGACCTGTGCAAAAACTGCAGCCCCTTGCACATATTTTGGCACACGTACGCGATCTGCGGCTCGGTGAGTGGTTTTTCCAGTTCGGTCATAATGCTATCCAGAGCCCCGCCATCGCAATACTCGATCAGCATCCACAGCTGTTGATCCTTCTGGAAGGCCTCGTGCAGACCGACGATGTTCGGGTGTTCGATCTCCGATAGGATGTCGATTTCGATCATGAAGTCCGACAGGTCATCTTCGCCGTCCAATTTACACATCTTCGCGGCTGCCAGTTTGCCGGTGTGCTTGTGCTGAGCCTTGTATACCTGGAAGAGGATTATAGCACGTTAACCGATACTTTTAAGATTACGAGGGCGGTCCGATAAGTACTTAGCATCACCGCTCGATGGCGCAACAGAAATCTAATATCCAGTGGCGAAGCGTCCATGTAACCATTGTTACCATTGGTAACAGTTAAAAATCTTGAAAGTTAATATTTTATGACTAAGAGCCGTTTTATACACAATAGAATTACTCCGAAAATTATGGTCATAATTATGCCGAAAATCACTGGACAACAAATTTTAGTTTTTTAATTGTGTCTTGTAGGAAAAGTACACTTCTTTGTTAATTTTGGGGCGCTGAATCCAAAAATGACAATGAAATAAAAAAAACTTTTTATTTCTAAGGATATATTAAAACAAGTAACAAGATTCATATACTTATAAGAATCACTATATGCGCTGTCTTTTTGCTGTTCTTTTATGGATAGTTTCTGGAGCATCTCTACCAAGAGTCCAACAGTAGTCTGCAAGCATGGAAGGATTCCACGTTCCCTGGTACCTTTTTCCCATTGTTGAAATATCCTGATGAAAACGTTCGCCGTGCTCATCACTTACGGCTCCGCAATTGTCAGGAAAAAAGTCCAGGTGTGTCTGTAGGAAATGTATCTTAAGAGACATATTACAGCCCATCTTTTGATACGATAACAGCATATTTTTGACAAGGGTTTTATAGTTGTCAGCTTTTCTATTTCCCAAGAAATTAGTGACCACCAGACGGAAATCATTCCAAGCAGTTTTTTCAATACCTGTTAAAGTGTTTTCAAACTGTGTATCTTTCAAAATATTACGAATCTGTGGCCCAACAAAAATACCTTCTTTAACCTTTGCCTCACTTAGTCTTGGAAATTTCTGACGCAGGTATTGAAAAGCTGACCCATCTCTATCTAATGCCTTGACAAAGTTTTTCATTAGGCCCAACTTGATATGCAGTGGTGGTAATAAAGTTTTTTTCGCATCTACTAACAGCCAAAAAATATCCTAAATAAAATCAACAAAATATTACTATTTTTAATGTGCTAAAACCGGAATGAAACTTATTTTTTCAATGTTAGGTCGTTTTAGAGATACGGTAATTATGTGTTCCTGCTGTGACAGTGTTAATATACTGTAATTCACAAGAATGCACGTGCTACATTTTTATATTCGGCAAGGAAAGATGATGTAATCGGCATGATTGTGTTACGTTATACATACGTGTACATTATATTGTTTTATATTAGCCATTTTTTCCTCAGTTGGCTGACAGCGTTCATGCAAGATGTCTCGAAAGTGTGAAAACAATCCAGATCAGTTTTGTTACGTGTGTGGTGATGTGACTTTTGCGTCTCAGAGACGGTCTATTACTCCACTAACAACAAAGGCATATCAGCTTTATTTCGGTTGTAAACTAGGTGATCAAGACAAACAGTGGGCACCCCACATCTGCTGTAATACATGTGCTTCAAGTCTGAGGAGCCGGTTAAATGGCAAAAAACGGTCTATGCGCTTTGCTGTCCCAATGGTTTGGAGAGAGCCTACAAATCATATTAATGATTGTTACTTTTGCATGGTACCTTGTGTTGGACAAGCCACAGGTATGTCCAAGAAAAAAAACGGTTATTAACTACACAAACATACCATCTGCGATGAGACCTGTGCCTCACAGTTACGAAAATCCTATTCCAAAACCCCCAGAATCCTACACTTGCGCATCAGAAAACGAATCAGATCATGGCGATCGAGTGATTCGTCAGGAAGAAGATATGCCATCAACGTCAAGAGATCCGGATTTTATACCGAGCACGTCATGCCACCAACCGCACAAAATAACACAGTCAGAATTAAACGATCTTGTAAGAGATTTGGAACTTCCAAAATGTAAGGCAGAGTTACTTGGATCAAGACTGCAGCAGTGGACCTTGTTAGAAGACGATGTTTCGGTATGTGTTTTTCGTAAACGCCACAAAGACTTAGAACCATTTTTCAATATGGAGAATAACTTGGTTTTCTGCAGTAACATTAACGGCTTACTGATGGCTTTAAATATAAACTATCACCCAGAAGAATGGAGATTGTTTATAGACAGTTCAACATTGAGTTTAAAGGCAGTGTTATTGCATATTGGAAATATTTTACCATCTCTTCCTGTAGGGTATGCAGATCACATGAAAGAATTATATGACAATATGATGTAATTATTGACATGCATAAAATACGATGAGCACCAATGGCATATTTGTGGCGATTTTAAAGTTGTTGCACTTTTATTTGGGCTGCAGCTAGGCTACATAAAGTTTTGCTGTTTTTTGTGTGAATGGGACAGTCGGGCAAAGGCACTTCATTACACCAGACAAAACTGGCCTGTTCGTCAATTCCTAGAGCCAGGTCAAAAAAATTTACAGCATATGCCATTAGTAGATTCGAAAAAAATTTTATTACCACCACTGCATATCAAGTTGGGCCTAATGAAAAACTTTGTCAAGGCATTAGATAGAGATGGGTCAGCTTTTCAATACCTGCGCCAGAAATTTCCAAGACTAAGTGAGGCAAAGGTTAAAGAAGGTATTTTTGTTGGGCCACAGATTCGAAATATTTTGAAAGATACACAGTTTGAAAACACTTTAACAGGTATTGGAAAAACTGCTTGGAATGATTTCCGTCTGGTGGTCACTAATTTCTTGGGAAATAGAAAAGCTGACAACTATAAAACCCTTGTCAAAAATACGCTGTCATCGTATCAAAAGATGCGCTGTAATATGTCTCTTAAGATACATTTCCTACACTCACACCTGGACTTTTTTCCTGACAATTGCGGAGCCGTAGGTGATGAGCACGGCGAACGTTTTCATCAGGATATTTCAACAATGGAAAAAAGGTACCAGGGAAAGTGGAATCCTTCCATGCTTGCAGACTACTGTTGGACTCTTGGTAGAGATGCTCCAGAAACGATCCATAAAAGAACAGCAAAAAGACAGCGCATATAGTGATTCTTATAAGTATATGAATCTTGTTACTTTTTTTAATATATCCTTAAAAATAAAAAGTTTTTTTTCTAAACCGCAACTAATTTTTTTATTTCATTGTCATTTTTGGATTCAGCGCCCCAAAATTAACAAAGAAGTGTACTTTTCCCACAAGATACAATTAAAAAACTAAAATTTGTTGCCCAGCGTTGTTTAACTGAATATCCATTCAAAAAACATAGTTACCTTTCCATAAGCTCCATCGCCCAACTCGCCAATCATTTCCCAGTACTCAGCCGGGTCACAATCCATACGAACATTGTTATACACTTTTCTTTTTTTGGAGTCATTGCCACCAAAATGAAGCACTTTACGGATGTTGTTCAAGAACGACATTTTCACTATATTATTCTAAAACGTTTGAATGACTAGTCACTTGCACTACATATTCACAAATGTTTTGAATAGTCTTCACAATATAGTTTCTGCACAAAATTTCAACCGGCTATACCTGTAAATGAAAAAGATAAATAATAGTAATTTTTAATCCAATACGTTTTCCAACCACAGGAACATACAATAATAACATGAAGTTCTATGCTCTTGTGTGTAAAAGTCCATTTTACAAAATGCAGTTAAAACATGAATGAAAATCAGTATTACAGGAAATAAATACTGATGCTGATAAAATGTTTAAGGCATTCCGTACTTTTTTGTAAAGATATTTTTTGTCATATCACGATGATGGTTTCATTGTTGTTTCATTGCATTATCATGTCTAGAGCTCGCAGACGCACTAATTTCACTCAACTTTCCGAGTTTGAAAGGGGTCGGAAATCGGATTTTCTACAGCACTTGCTTTTCTAGGTCATTTAGCACGGCATATGTTTGCTTAAAACTGCTTAAAATCACCCGAATGGTATCGTTATTGATATCGCATCATTGACAATAAGTAACACATCACACATACTTTCAACAGGAGACATGTCAGATATGTTGGTTCTACCCCTAGCGCTATAAAAAGTTGCATTAGAGCGAGTTGTTCTCGTTGGCACCACAAAATTTATTTTAGATAATTCCGGGCAATCAAGTTCATTATTAACCAGACAATGAAGCACTGTAATGTCATTTAATTGGCGACGGTAAAACCAATGTATCAAAATTCATGACTTGCAGTAGAACATTGTGTGGGAAGCCTCTTCCAGGATATTAGGCAAAACTTTGAAATGAATGTATTTTAGGCTCCTATGCTGGACAGATTCAATAGCTGAAATTGCATGTTGATGAACTGGCGACCAAACAAGTGCAGCATATTTCAGTTTACTCCAAATAAAAGGTGAAGATATTCCTTTACCGGACAAATTATGACAGAATGGTTGCAAGACCTAGATTGGAAAATGGCTAAAGAAAAAAGAAAAATTTTGTTATTTTTAGACGATGTGAGATCTCTTTTAAAAGACATGCTTAAATAATATAAAAATCTTATTTTTACCCCCTGATTGTACTTCAGCTTTTCAATCACTTGACAAAGGAATTATAAAAAGTTATCACCAAAGTCGAATACTCAAACACCTGCTAGTAAACATTGAAACTGCTGGTACTGTTAATAAAAAAAATCACGTCATTGGAACCAAGTAACCAAAGAAACAGTGCAAAGTTGCTTCCGCAAAAAAAGGATTTAAGCTTGAAAATATGCAAAGTGAAGACCAGTTAAATGAGGCTGATATACCTGGCCCAGAAGATGGCTTACCACTAATGTACTTTCAGATATCCTCAAAAACAAGAATTTTTTGAAACTAAATGATAATGAAACCCTTTACGATTGTTTGAACCGAGATGAAAGTTTGTATGTTGAAGATCCACATTCAGGCCAATAAATTGAAAATCCAGTTGGAATTCAAGAACTTTCAGAAGATTCTAATGTCGATGAGGTTCCAGTACAAACAGAAGCTATTCCAAATTATGAAAGGCCTCACTGGATACGTAGGGTAATATGATAAAAACTTCAGAAAGTAAACACAACCAGCTAGAATAGAGAAATGGAAAGCTTAAAAACCAAAGTTACAAAATGGTCACCATATTCAAACACACTGTTAGTAGTTCGGTTACTTTGACAGAATATGCCCCAGTCAGCAATGAATAGACAAAGAAGGTACAAAAATATCCAGTTAAATGAGGCTGATACACCTAACCCAGAAGATGACTTGCCACTTAATGTACTTTCAGATATCTTCAAAAATAAGAATTGATTGTAAAGTGACTGATAATGAAAACTTTTATGATTTTTTGAACCTAGATGAAAGTTGTGTATGTTCAAGATTCAGGCCGAGAAATTGAAAATCCAGTTGAAATACAAGAATTTTCTGAAGATTCTGATGTCGATGAGGTTCCAGTACCAACAGAAGCTATTCCAAATTATGGTTCAACCATCACCCTGACTCATCATCTCAAAAATTCTGTCAAAAAATCTGGAATCCCTTTGGAGCTTCTTTCTAAATTAGAAATACGTATTCAAGACGCCATTTCAAAGAAAATTAGGAGACAAACGACAATATATGAATTTTTGCGTTCTTAAAGTGACTTTTTATTTCATTGTTTTGTGTTACTATATATATAATGTATTCTCTGTACCATTATAAGTGCTGCAAAAACACAATATGTACCATCCTCTGGAATGCCCTCCGCATGCGAAAGCTATAAAATATTATCACTGGGATATTTATAAATAAAAGACTTGTTAGACAGTCAAACCATAAGTGTCAAATTAGCAAACTTGAGGCTAGTAGACAGAATGCTAGTCAATAGGGATGTAGGGTGAAGGTGCTAGTAACTTGGACGCTACCACTAGCTGGACAAATGTTATATTGTTGGTAAAAACTTGAATATTTGAAATTCCATACTTGCTGATAATTGCTACCAGATTTATCAACTAATTTGTGACACTTTACCAAGAATTTCACATCCACAGTTGTCATATTGACAACAGTATTAGCGCGTCAAAAATACCATGAATTCGATTTCTCAATTTTTGTCATTTGTGTAGTCAGTGACGTAAACTTTAAAGGGCAGTAGAATCATCAGCTGACAATATATAAATACTGTTCTTGTTACATGGAAATATTATAGATATCTTTTCAGATCCATTGGAATATTACCATTTAAAGCAAATTATAGATACTCCAACAAGAATCACATCTGCAACTCAAACACTATTAGACTTCGTCATATTGAGTAAAACCGTGAACATAATTTACCAAGAAGTCATTTATTCATACTAAGTGTCATATAAATCCGAACACCGAGTTTAAATGGTTTTATTTTAATAAAATTTTGTATAAGTACTTAATGAAGCATAATAAGTAAATGATAAAAATTTCAAAATGATTGCACTGCTTTAAAGCCCTTTGACCTTTAATAATGTGTGGATGCACCCTGATGTGCTACGCATTCTTCAACGCGCCTAGGCATGCTTCTGATCAGGTGGTCAATGTCCTCCTGTGGTATCTCATTCCAGGCAACCACCAACTCCTCTCGAAGTGCTTCTAGAGTCTGAGGAGGTCGTTGCAAATTGAGCAATCTCCTACCCATCATATCCCACACGTACTCAATTGGGGATAAGTCGGGAGATCTTGGTGGCCATGGTAACAATGTGAAATCATTATGTTTAAAGAAGTCTATTGTGACTCTTGCAACATGTGGTCGGGCATTATCTTGTTGGAAAGTTGGATCTGCCAGGGTGTCAAGATAGGGTAAAAGATGGGGTTCTAGAACTTCGTGGATATAACGCTGCGCGTTCATGTTACCTCTGATGAAGATTAAAGGTGACCTGGAACCATAAGCCGTAGCACCCCAAACCATAACTCCAACAGTGTGATGAACATGTCTTTCAACAAAAAACTGTGGATTCCTCCTTTCACCACGTCGCCTTCTAACCCTGGCACGACCATCGTACATGCCTAAACAAAATCGAGACTCGTCACTAAAGACAATACTGTTCCATTCCTGATCCCAGAGTGACCGTTGTCTGCACCACTCAAGGTGATTACGTCGGTGTTCTCGAGTTAAAGGGAGGACCCAGTGTGACCGGTATGAAAACAAGCCAAAACTTCTCATTCGTCGGTAAACACTTCGCATGCCAATAGGACTTCCGTGTTCTGCAAACCATTCATTTGCAATGGACCTGGTAGTGGAAAAACGGTCCCTTAAGGCCAATAATCTTAGGCGGCGATCTTCACGGTCTGTTGTTCTACGGCGGCGTCCAGTGCCCCTTGCTCTTTGCGTACGGCCTTCTCGAAGCCATGCCTGACAACACCTAACCACAGTGTCTACACTTCTTTGCACTCTAACTGCAATTGCCCGAAAAGAAAGTCCAGCTTCCCGAAGTCCCACTATACGGCCCCTATCAAACTCACTAAGTTGACGAAATCGTACAGGTCTCCGTACTCTAGGCATCGTAACCGATCGTAAAAAATGTCAAGAACCAAAATCCGCTAACGTTGATTCTATACTGCGGCTGAAATATTCATTTTTAGAGCGTTAGTGAATTAAAAAAAAGCAGTATAAAAACCGGAATGTCCAACTGATAAGGCTGAACACTTTTTCAATTGTTATTTACAGTAAGATAAATACATTCACCAACTTTTATTAAAATAAAACCATTTAAACTGGGTGTTCGGATTTATATGTCACTTAGTATACATAAAAATTTCAATCATCTAGTTCCTTTGATAAACAAATAGCTCTTTCATCTACCTGAAAATAGTTAAAAGTCATGTATGGAAGAATTTTGATTTTGGGTTTTTTGTTTATGTACTAACAATGATTGCGATAAAATGTTTACTTATATGTAATGATGTTAATAGCATGGTGGCTTTTTTAACTGAAGAATTGATTCATGTATATGACATTTGTATTCTTTTTCATGAATACAGGGTAATCAGAACCAATCCACGGTGGATAACCAATAATATCAAGCTCATAATGAAATTAAGGGTTAAAGCTTTTAACAAATTTAAAAGAACTGGTCCACCAGGCCTATTACAAAGCATTGAGGAATTGAATGAAAAATGCTTTGCATCATTAAAAAAATCATTTATAGATTATTTGCTTAACAAAAATTAATGATGCTATTCCGCAATATTTGAATAAGCCCAATGAAACCAACACATAGTTCTCAAGCCTCCCTCAATTCCAGGTGAATTTATTACATAAATATAATATTGGGCCTAGTAATAACCCTGATGAGCCCTTTGAGTTTTGTTCAGTAACTGCAGCTGAAATATCTACTTGCATCAAATCTATCAAAACAGAGGCACTATAACACGGAAAATACTAAATCTTATCATATACATAATAAATCGCTGTCCTATTCTGTGAGTATTTCCAGATATTTGGAAAATATCTAAATTAGTATGTATACCTAAAATATCTAATCCGAATCAATTCTCTGACTTAAGACCAATCAGTATTTTACCAATATTACCAAGTGTCCTAGAAAAGGTAATCAAACAACAAATTTTTGAATCCGCAAATATTATGATAGTACAACTGTGAAATAAACTTTCAAATTTCCACTTCACTAGAGAATGGATACCAAGAAAAAAATAAATTCTATATATAGTGATGGCAAGCTAAAGGAGACAGTTGAAGCTATCAGAAATGTTACGAAATTGCTTCATTCTTCTTCATTTTTACCAAGCTTGTATGTATTTTTGAAAAAAAATGTCTATATTAAATGGAACCAGTATGAGTGTGTTTAATTTTCTTTCTTCAAAGCGTTAATGACATCGGATTTCAAATTTCTATTCTACTACATATCACAAATTTTCAATGGTTCTGTATAAAACTGACCAATCAAATGTCATCACAGATATTACACATTCCTTCATCGCAGAATATAAATCTGATAACTGAACATTAGCTTATTTTTCAAACTGGATATGTAACATATTATATATATATACCAAAATTCTGTCGTGATGCTTGAGGCCATTCAACGTAAAGCTTCAAAGTATTTTCACCTTAAATGCACAGGTTCTTATCCAGAAAGAGGTTGTGACCATAGTGCCCTATAAGTTTTTCAATTTGGATTCACTGTCAACAAGACGAAACATATTTGCTTTGTCGTTTCTGTATGGCCTCATTCACAATAAAATTGACTGTCAAAATTTACTTGAAAAAATATTATTCCGTGTTCCAAGGCTAGGGAGTCGACAACAAACGGCATTCTATTGTCAAACTGGCCGTACAAATGTTATGACAAAATCGCCAATTAATCTCATGTGCTCCGTCATGAACAGTGTTACTGAATCGTGTGATATTTACAGTGACAGTTGTGCATCGATTATTAACTGCTATAGATCATCCAATCTTATTTAGAATGTGTGATACTATAGATTTAAGTCCAAGAACCATGTCTCTTTAATTAGTATTTTTTTTCAGCGTTTCCTGTAATTGGGTTTCACCTGTTGGAAATAAATAAATAAATAAATAAATTAAGGTATTTAGAAAAATAAAACACAAACTAGCACACTGCACCTGTTCACTATTAAAACTAGTCTGATGATTAAAAATAGACACTATAATCTACATATATGTATATTTCAATGGAAAATAGATGAAAAAATCAAAAATTTAAATGCACTGTCACTTTTGACACAATATCAAGAGACATGAATATAATCAAGACATCAAGCATACCTTGTAAATACAGAGAACAAGGAAATATTGTGAAGATCACATTTCAAGTAACAACGTGACAGAATCAAAGGCACAAGATTTCATTTTTCCTTAATGGATGATTAAATCTTGTGAACCATATTCAACTGTTCAAAGTCAATCTTCACCACATGATATAAAACTGACGTTTCGTCAATACTAGCTTACTTTTTAACATAGATATGTAATATACTATTGAAGTATTTATAAAAAACAAAACGCATACTGGCCCACTGTAAAACTTTCCACTATTGAAACTAGTCTCAAATTAAAATACCTAGGCCCTTTACAATCTACATTATAGATGGATTACAATGTGAAATCAACCGAAAAGAGAAAAATTTAAAGACACTGTCACTTTTGACATGACACCGAGAGACCAAAAGTGTTTTTAGAGCATCGCAGGTGTACAATCCGGATCAAGCATGCTATGTAAATACAGAGTACATGAAAATATTTTGGAGATAACATCCAAACAGCAACGAGATATAATCAAAGGCATACGATTTGATTTTGTCTCGTGGATGGATGTTTGAATCTCGTGGACCATATTTAACAACCTCTTCCTATGCAGTGAAAGGAAATGTCACAGTCTACAAGTGCAAGAACCTGTGCAGCTGGAGTATACAGGGCAGGAGGTATTTCCTACTTACATGCCATCGGTTTTCCACAATTCACTAAACGTAATTCGCGAATTACCGTTGGTGTACACCGCGTAATTATCAGGTATTTTTAATTAGTTTGTATATTTTCATCTAGGTACCGTCAGCCATGCCAATTTTACCTTTACCGTCCCCGCTCCACGCCTCTAGATGACATCATTTAGAATTACTACTTTGCAGGACGGAACGCTTTAGTAGACCAATGATGGAGGCCGGCACGGGTATTACGTATCTTGAAAAGTGACGTTTATCGATTTTTTTGACATTATACTATTTTTTTCGACAAGATGGACACTTTTGTAAACTTGTTTTGTAGTTGTAGTACGTGTTGCCTAAAGGTCATGAGGCTTCATTTATCAAAATGTTTGGGTATGTTGTGATGTAAAACCTGTGTTGATGATAATTCCATTGGATTCTTGTCTCAAATACACTTACTTGAGATTCAAAGCTAAAAATTAGTTACGAATCCACTTTTTCTTATCCATTCTGGAAATATGCAAATTTGCAGAATTTAAAAAATGAGAGAGATAATAAATAATTATATTCACTGTACGCTGTCGAATTACAAGTCATATTCATGCTAACAGTAATTACACACAAAGCGGGCGCGGTGGCGATTTCGCGTAATTCTCTTCAAAGTTTTTGAAAACACAAAAAATCGTAATTGATAACTTTGAACATAACCTTTCTTCCGAATGGACAACATATAAATAACCTGTCGGGCACAGCTAATAGATATACTTCATTGGCAGCATATTCAGTAATGATTTTCTCACACAGCAAATATCACTGATTTTATACCCTTGCAGACCAATACACACTACACACAATCATCCAGATGCGATCTTGCTATTCCACCAAATAACCAACTTTCTTCTCAGAGACTGAGAGATGAAAACTATAGACCACTCGGCTTCACAAAACATATGCAAGCAACAATGCTTGTACGTGTAGTTGAGTCATTCGTCCATAGATGGACCCTCACAACGATCATAGTGAGCAAACGTGGAATGACCGCACCCAAAAAACTGCCTAGCCTGCAAGATGACGTCTTATAGGTTTTTTAACGTTACCCGTGCATCACGGGTATTACGTTCTCGAAAAGTGACATTTTGTCGATTTTTGCTAAAAACCGTGAAAGGAACTCACTGTTTGACAACGGCTCGGCCTGATACCGAGGCAACGTCGGAGAGTCTAACTCCGCATACGGTACAGTTTGGCAATCTCTTATTTTGTAGGACATCGTAAGGTAAACGCCAAAATATAGCGCCTCGACCTGGTACCAAGACAACCTCGGAGAAACGTAGAGCGCAAGATCAACCAACGACAAGTTTGCAGAGAATTTTCAGTCAAAAAACAAAACTTTTTCCCCCACCGCACAGAGCAATTTTTAACTTTATCGGCAACGTTGCCATATCAAATAATGCTCAACATTTTAATCTTGCACGATTGCAAACAATATACAACCAATATACTTATTTTATCGAAAGATTGATGCTTAATTTTCAAATATTCCCAACAGTCGATGATTCCTCTGTCACTAAAGTATATAGCTTCGTTTTAAGTGCAATCGTTTAGTTTTGGAATTAAATAAAACTTTGTGTCATATATAGTTTTATATACTCTATATAATATATGGGGTTGTCCAAAATAGACGCAGGAAAGTAAACGCACATTAAAACAAGAAAGATTGCTATTCAAATCAAGTTGGGTACTTTATTTTGAAGGTTCATTTATACCATTTATGTATGAAAAATAATATCGCTCAAATGTTCACCACGACTGGATTTACAGACGTCCACGCGATGGTCGAAATTTTCAATGACATTTTGCAACATGGTCAGTTCTATGGCATTTATCTCGGCAATGATGTTGTTCTTGAGTTCTTGGAGGGTGGCTGGTTTGTTGACGTAGACTTTGGTTTTCAAATATCCGCATAAAAAGAAGTCCAAGGGAGTCAAATCGCACGATCTTGGTGGCCATGGCACATTTCCTCTGCGCGAAATCACGCGACCGAAGAAGGACTGCAATCGATGGATATTGACGTTGGTTGTGTGGCATGTTGCACCGTCTTGTTGGAAATAAACATCGTCCATATCCATTCCTTCAAGTTGCGGCAAAAAATATTCCTCTATCATCACGTGATATCGCTCAGAATTGACGGTAACGGCGTCCCCGGCCGCATTTTCGAAAAAGTAAGGTCCGATTATGCCTTTGGACCACAATGCACACCACACAGTCACTTTTTGAGGATGCATCGACTGCTCTTGATACTCACGGGGATTTTCGTTCGCCCAGATGCGGCAGTTTTGCTTTGGAAATAAACATCGTCCATATCCATTCCTTCAAGTTGCGGCAAAAAATATTCCTCTATCATCACGTGATATCGCTCAGAATTGACGGTAACGGCGTCCCCGGCCGCATTTTCGAAAAAGTAAGGTCCGATTATGCCTTTGGACCACAATGCACACCACACAGTCACTTTTTGAGGATGCATCGACTGCTCTTGATACTCACGGGGATTTTCGTTCGCCCAGATGCGGCAGTTTTGCTTGTTTACCGTCCCATTCAAAGTGAAATGCGCTTCGTCGCTGAACATGATTTTTGATAAAAAATTAGCATCAATTTGGCGGTGTTCAAGGAGCCAATCTGAGAACGTTCAGCGCGAAAAATGGTCGGCCCGACGCAGCTCTTGCGTCAATTGGATCTTGTAGGCGTGTACATTCAAATCCTTGTGGAGAAGGCGGAGCAAACTGGTTCTCGAAATGCCCAATTCTTGGGATCGACGCGTTGTTGATTGTTTCGGATCGTCTCTCACACTTTCCTTCACAACAGCAATATTTTCCTTGGCCGGCCTGAGCCTGGCAGATTTGCCACAGAACCTGTTGCCTCGAATTTACGCACCAGACGACGGATGGTTGTTTCGTTTGGGCGGTTGTTCAGAAACAAGTAGGTAAGTAGAACGTACAACTACTACACAGGAAGTCATGAAATGTACTGAACTAGGACAAACTGTTCAGAACACACCAAAAATTCAAAGGAAACGCAAAGGTCGCGTGGAACCTGATGATAGCGCCTATGGAAACGAAATAAGAAATGCCGTTTATGGTTTTTACAACATTTGAATATACCATGCCAGCAAATTGATGCAATGACATCATTGAATATAAAGGGAATGGGAAATTCCAGGAAGCATATTTTACTTTTATGTTGCTGTTTGACTGAGCTGTATTCATTACTAATTTCTATGATATGTTCCCGATACATGTATACATGTGTCTATATTATTTTTATGGGTAAAATTAGAACGTCTGGAAAGGACAGCGCAGCCTGTCCTATTGACTTAACTCGTAGTCAATAAGTCCGAGATGTACTAAAATAATTTTTTAAATAAGCATTTTCATAACTGTATTGCGTACAGTTTATTGTCAGATTTCCGATTCACTTAAAAGGATAATCCAGCTCTGAATACGGTCCTGGAATTCATGATTGCCAACTATTACAAAGATATCGCTTTTGTGATCAGCTGTTTACCCGATTCTTCATTATCGTTATTCTTCTTATACAGGGTGACTTTGAAGTTGAGTCATTAATTTTCAGATAATGATTGTAGAAGGAAGATAAACCAAAATATGTGTGTAAAAATAAAAAAAAATTAAAAAAAAAAAAATTTACCTTGTTTATAAAGTATCCTCCCGACAAGTATTTCAGTGCGGACCTGTATTTGATCGTGAGGTCTTGGAGCACCGGCATGCCGTCCATATGTGAGGTCTTAAGTCAAATGATTCACGAACCCATTGTACTACATTAACAAAGGCACGAGGGGTTGGTTGCACTCGATTGGGAAACCGATCCGCATAAACATGTGCCATTTTTTATTTCGTTTGAGCCACGCAACAGACACCACCATTCACTGACACTGACTGTATACAAATGAATAAAATAATTGTAAAAACATCGTTCCAAATTCTTTCGCTTTTTTGTTTCCGATGCGATGAACCGATACGGCGGATTATATCCGTTGTCGCCAAACACGAGCACATAATATTATTATTGAGACAGGGCGGTACTCAAACTTCCAAAGGGCTATAACTTTGTTACTTTAATTTTACCAGAAAAATGGTAAAGGAAAAAAACATTTCTTTTGATCAGATCTACTCACTGTTAAAATAAATGACTCAACTTCGAAGTCACCCTGTATATATTACCGAAACTGTTCTATGTAAAAATTTAACAAGGTTTTGAAATTTTGGGGTTAGCTTCACGTCAAAATCGAAAAAAGCAACCTGACATGACTGTCATTATTTAGTACTGTCAAATTACCACGGTTCACTAGTAGTAATAAAAATTCTTTTTTCTCTGCCTTTCGTTATCTGCTTTCACTCTAGCTCTTTTGAAAGTGGACTTATAAATACATTTGTGCTCTGCTTACGTCACATAGGTGGCGGTAGTATCTTTCAGACTCCATTGGTTACCTAAGGCGTAAAAAGGATCATTTCAGTTGTCGGTGTCAATGTGTAATCCAATGTAACCACAGCTTAGGAAACAATCAGCAGGCTATCACTCAGATATTCCTATATAAAATAACGTCTTATGAAAGTCAGCCAC
Source organism: Acanthoscelides obtectus (assembly GCA_963669975.1). Classification (NCBI taxonomy): domain Eukaryota; kingdom Metazoa; phylum Arthropoda; class Insecta; order Coleoptera; family Chrysomelidae; genus Acanthoscelides; species Acanthoscelides obtectus. Next base: position 89,902,323 of record CAVLJG010000008.1, read on the forward strand.
CCATCTGGAAATCCTCTCTGGGAGGCCATTGGATGGAAGTTTGCATAAGAGCACAGCGTGCCACAGCTGATAGAACGCTTGGTACCCCAAACCATACTTTCTGCCGCTAATCAAGTCGTGACGTTCAAGGTAGTTCGTGATTTATTCGCCTCTCATCCTTCATCATCCTGCGTTTGAAATTATCTACAACCTAAGAAAAAATATACGCTTGGCAACGCCGATTCCCGGCGATATTCCCGTGACATATGCCAAAGATGACAATGACAATATTGACACTGACACTGACGTTTGCGAACATTCTTCCATGCCCTACTATTTCCTATTTGTGGTTAGCATGTTTTACATTTTTGAAGACTGAGAACAATTACAACATTTGCAGGCTTTCAACGGTGATTCCCGTCAAGGTAGGTGATTCAGTCCAAGAACGATTCATTTTATCGAAATAACAAATCTTTTTCCTCATACAAACTTCAGATGCCGTGTATTGAAGATAAATCATCCATTATATCAACTTTGAGATCTCTAAACTGTTGTGCAAGGTGTATAGTGAGATTTTTGGGATACAAGGATTTAGAGGATAGTTCAGAACCCTTTCTACACCCCGAAGAATTCATTACAGAACCAAATCCAGAGCCGTGCGATCCTAAGAAGCCAAAAAGTAGTCCGTGCAGATCTTGTTTGGGAATATTGGAAGATCCTGTTATAGAGAAGATTGTAGCTGGTATTTCACTGGATGAAGCAAATCATTATAATGAAAAAAGTTTCACAGTGTTTGTTAGTCTTCCAAAAGTCTTATTATTGAGGGATCACAGTATGAGCTTGTATTTGAAAGAGAAGTTTCCCGAAGTATACAAACAACCGAACAGTTTTGAGGATATGAAAAAAGTGTTTCGTATATCGGCTGCGAATTCTATTGGAAAGCAGATAAATAAAACATTCCAAGCTGGTTCTGATTTGCAATTATTAGTTGATATTTCCTACCCTGATGACGAGTTTGAAGTCGAAAATCTTTCGAAGCTATACAGTAAAAATGTCAGCAGATCTAATATAGGTGATATTCTTGATAGATGCGATGAAGCATCTTTTAGGAAACATTTTGCTGTGCCGCCAGAAAGCCCTCATAAAGAAGTAACTGCTAAGGTATCATTTTCGACAGTGTCTATTTATTTAGGTGGTAGATACCTAAAATTCTCGAGGGATATGGGACAGACACCGTGGGTTATTAATGGCAAAGTCATGGCTGAACACTGCTTATCAGATATAATCTTCAATAGCATCTGCAAGGTGTTAGGATATGACAAGACTCAAGTGACATTCTGTGCAAGCGGCAGAGAAGACGCAGACGTCAGGATGTTGGGTAACGGAAGGCCATTTTACATTCAAGTTGACAATCCAAAAAATAGTCATATATCATTTGAAGACTGTCATCGAATTGAGGAAGATATATTGAGCACCAAGCTGGCTGCAGTCGTAGGATTGCAAAAAGTCGATGCTAATGACATAAAATGGATCAAAACTGGCGAACAAGAAAAGAAGAAACATTATTCTGCCTTGTGCCACACGAAATCTCCAGATGTGAAAGCAGTAGTGGATAAACTGAACAGCTACGCGTGTCCATTTGAATTGCACCAAAAGACCCCATTGAGAGTATTGCATCGTAGAGCTCAGTCCACGAGAAGTAAAATGATCTACGAAATGTCTGCCGCGGAAGTTGGCGAGCATTTGTTTTATTTGGACGTAGTGACATCTGCGGGCACTTACGTGAAGGAGTTTGTTCATGGCGACTTTATGAGAACTGAACCTAATGTGATATCTATAACTGGATTTGATGCTGATTTAATTGCATTAGATGTTACAAAGATTGAGTTGGAGTGGCCATTGCAAAAGTGACATCTGTGCAAATGGACATCTTGAAATGTTATTTCATTGAAGTTGTATTTACACATTAACAGTAAATGAAATTGTATTTACACAAGATCTACTTACAGTAAAATCTTTGGATGGAAACCAAAGGTACTGACTGAAAGTGTCTGTTCAAGAGGGGTCTGCATAAAAGAAATACAACAAAACACATATTTTTTATTTATTTATTTACGGTTTCCTGTTACATACAAGCAAACATTGCATTTATGTGACATATTATACTAAGTGACATATAAATCCGAACACCCAGTTTAAATGGTTTTAATTTAATAAAATTTTGTATAAGTACTTAATGAAGCATAATAAGTAAATGATAAAAATTTCAAAATGATTGCACTGCTTTAAAGCCCTTTGACCTTTAATAATGTGTGGATGCACCCTGATGTGCTACGCATTCTCCAACGCGCCTAGGCATGCTTTTGATCAGGTGGTCAATGTCCTCCTGTGGTATCTCATTCCAGGCAACCACCAACTCCTCTCGAAGTGCTTCTAGAGTCTGAGGAGGACGTTGCAAATTGAGCAATCTCCTACCCATCATATCCCACACGTGCTCAATTGGGGATAAGTCGGGAGATCTTGGTGGCCATGGTAACAATGTGACATCATTATGTTGAAAGAAGTCTATTGTGACTCTTGCAACATGTGGTCGGGCATTATCTTGTTGGAAAGTTGGATCTGCCAGGGTGTCAAGATAGGGTAAAAGATGGGGTTCTAGAACTTCGTGGATATAACGCTGCGCGCTCATGTTACCTCTGATGAAGATTACAGGTGACCTGTAACCATAAGCTATAGCACCCCAAACCATAACTCCAACAGTGTGATGAACATGTCTTTCAACAAAAAACTGTGGATTCCTCCTTTCATCACGTCGCCTTCTAACCCTGGCACGACCATCGTGCATGCCTAAACAAAATCGAGACTCGTCACTAAAGACAATACTATTCCATTCCTGATCCCAGAGTGACCGTTGTCTGCACCACTCAAGGCGATTACGTCGGTGTTCCCGAGTTAAAGGAAGGACCCAGTGTGGCCGGTATGAAAACAAGCCAAAACTTCTCATTCGTCGGTAAACACTTCGCATTCCAATAGGTCTTCCGTGTTCTGCAAACCATTCATTTGGAATTGGCCTGGTAGTGGAGAAACGGTCCCTTAAGGCCAATAATCTTAGGCGGCGATCTTCACGGTCTGTTGTTCTACGGCGGCGTCCAGTGCTCCTTGCTCTTTGCGTACGGCCTTTTCGAAGCCATGCCTGACAACACCTAACCACAGTGTCTACACTTCTTTGCACTCCAGCTGCAATTGCCCGAAAAGAAAGTCCAGCTTCCTGAAGTCCCACTATACGGCCCCTATCAAACTCACTAAGTTGACGAAATCGTACAGGTCTCCGTACTCTAGGCATCGTAACAGATCGTAAAGGATGTCAAGAACCAAAATCCGCCAACGTTGATTCTTTACAGCGGCTGAAATATTCATTTTTAGAGCGTTAGGGAATTAAAAAAAAAGCAGTATAAAAACCGGAATGTCCAACTGATAAGGCTGAAAATTTTTTCACTTGTTATTTACAGTAAGGTAAATACATTCACCAACTTTTATTAAAATAAGACCATTTAAACTGAGTGTTCGGATTTATATGTCACTTGATATACAACAACTTTATATAAATTATTTATTCAACTAAAGATTCATGTGATACCCAATCTACTTATGTTTAAAACCTAACAAACCAATGTTGAATAGACACATTTTTGATGTGTCTAATAGTGCTGTTGAAAACATCTATGTTATAAGTTTCAGGTTCTCAGTTTTCACTAAAAACTCTAAATGTAGTAACCTAAAACAATGAGATAACGAGTGTCTTTAAGGACAAAAAAATTCATATATTGTCATTTGTCTCCTCTTTTTCTTTGAAATGGCATCTTGAAATCGAATTTTTAATTTATAAAGAAGCTCCAAAGAGCTCCCTAATTTTCGACGAAACTTTTGATCAGCTTGGACAGGGTGTTTAGCTTTAGCATAATTTGGAATAGCTTCTGTTGGTACTGGAACCTCATCGACGTCACAATCTTTGGAAAGGTCTTGTATTTCAACTGGGTTTTCAATTAATCCTTGGCCTGGACCCGGATCTTGAATATACAAAACTTTCATCTAGGTTCAAAAAATCATAAAGGTTTTCACTATCAGTCAATTTCAATCAATTCTTATTTTTGAAGATATCTGAAAGTACATTCATTAAGTGGTAAACCATTTTCTGGGTCAGGTGTATCAGCCTCATTTAACTGGTCTTCACTTTCCATATTTTCATGCGTAAATCCTGTTTTGCAGAAGCAATTTTGCACTGTTTCTTTGGTTACTTGACCGCGGTTTTTGCCAAAAAAACGGCATCCAGTGACGTAATTTTCTTTATTAACTCAAAGGCTGTACCAGCAGTTTCAATGCTTACTAGCAGGTTTTTGAGTTTTAGACATCTGTAATAAGTTTTTAAACTCTTTATAATCCCTTGGTCAAGTGGTTGACAAGCTGATGTACAACAAGAGGGCAAACATAAGATATGTATTTAAGCGAGTGTCTTTTGGATGAGCTCTAGCATTGTCTAAAAATAAAAAAATGTCTTTTTTCTTTAGCAATTTTTTAATCTGGATCTTGCATAGACGTCAGACTAACACTGTACGCAAAGAATAAGAATGCTAAATCCCCGACCAATTCTGTTTCTTTTTTCTTTAGCCATTTCCCAATCTAGGCCTTGCAACCACTCTGCTGTTATAATTTGTCTTATCATCCAAGCTTCCTTATTGCATTTCCATGTTACCGCTCATTCATGTTAATGGTTTTAAAAGGTTTGGGTTTAGCTGCCTTACCAATGACTAGGAGGTTTTCTTTTTCACTCACCATATTGTAGCCTTTTTCTGGGTTCTTTTGGGTGTGGATTGAAACACTGGATTCCACAAAAAGAAATGCACACTTATTGAACTTGATAGAACATTTATGTACACTACGAGCCCCTTCCCACTTCAGTTGGCCCAACTATTGTAATCTTAGTTTTTTTCTTATCAAACACAAATAATAAAAATGTAGCGGGGTGTTTATAGGTTTAAAATATTAACAATGAATATTTTGATAATATATAGTAGAAAACACCAACTTTATCACTCCCTAATCAATTTTGCAGCATTAAAATAACACATGTTGCAATTACAGCATATCAACCTATTTTCATTTAAATGCAAAATAAGTCTGTAACGCATAGGTGGCTGTGAAAAATAAAAGCTATGACAATTGTTTTTATTAATCACAGCTGTCAGAATACGTTTAAAATAGTTTTGGGTAGTTAAGGTTTTTAAAATGGGTAGAAGAAAGGTTATTAGTGAGAAAATTGTTACTGATAATTAAATTTTTTAATTTTTGGAAATCAAACTCAGAAATTGCAACTTTGTTAGACTTATCGCGGTACAGTGTGAGAAATATTGCTAGAAAATATAACGTAACTGGCTCAGTTAATATTAAGCCACGATATGTGAAAAAAAGTAATATCACAAATGCCGACGGAAGAGCATTAAGAAGAATAGTCGTGAAAAACAGGCGTGCCAATTATTTACAATTAAGTACTCTGTGGAGTGACGCTGTTGGAAGGAGAATTTTGAGGTCCACAACTCATAGAGAGGCCCACAAACTGGGATTTAGCACTTACAAGGTATGTTTTCTTATAAAAAAAAGTGAAGTAAAAACCCTAAAGTTGCACAACTTGTTTATAGGCCAAAGAAAAGCCACTATTAACTCCACTGCAAAGGAAAAATCGGCTTAGATGGGCTAAAGAACATAGACAATGGACACCTCAACAATGGTGTGCAATACAATGGAGTGATGAGGCCCGATTCGAAGTTTGTGTTGGTGACAGCCGCAGTAGAGTTATTCGCAAAAAAATGAAGCATTCCATGTTGACTGTCCGAAGAGAAAAGTGAAATTTCCAGCATCTATTATGGTCTGGGGCAGTATGTCGTCAAAAGGAGTAGGAAAACATCATTTTATTGATGGAAATGTGGATACAAACAAATATTTGGCTATTTTAGAAAAATCGCTTTTACCAGTGATGGAAGAACGTTTGACATCCGGCCAAGATTTTGTGTTTCAGCAAGATGGTGCAGCGTGCCATACCTCAAAAAAAGCTATAAAATAGATGGAAGAAAATAATGTACCACTTTTGAAGTGGGTTTCTAGCAGTCCAGATCTGTCACCTATTGAAACTTTGTGGCACGAGATGAAAAAGGTTCTACGACAACATCCTGCTCGTACAATCACCGAACTGAGACAAAAGCTTCAAGAAATATGGGATTCCCGAAATCGCTTTAAAACTTGTATTTTGGCGAATTCGAAATTTATTAAGCCAACCAGAAGAAGCACTGAACGTAGAATGTCCTAGAGAATCGGCTATTTCTTTCGCTTTGCGTCGTATTACCGGACCTGAAAAATAAGTTTTTTTGCGATCTTTGGGATCCTGATAGCAGTCGCGATGTCCTGGCATTTAGGCTTCTGCCTGCGCTGCTGCTTCGGCGTGGAAAAAATAATTCTTGTCCGTCCATTTTTTTCATCTTAATCTTTTATCTTTTAATCTAGTATGAGAAAGAATCCGTTATTTTTTATGGCCAGACTTCTAGAGGGCGCCACTGTTTCGGTAACTAACTTATCATAACTTGTTTGGGCTACCCTGTACACACAACACAAAAGGTTTACTTGTTAGAAGTGTGTAGAGCTAATAGTTTTCGAGATATTTGTTTTTAAAAGTTCCAATGCATTATTTGTACCATGAAGATAAAACATTTTTATAACATAATAATCAAGTTGCTTTAGATGATATCTGAGTAGCGTTGATATGGTTTCTAATGTTTTTCATTATATTGCTTTAAACTTCATGAATAATTTTAAATTGACAATAAGTTGTTAAACGTTTGCAGACCTCCTAGCCTTTCTGTAAACCTGATAACAATTCTCCAATGAATCATATAGATTTGTATTAGGATTGCAGAAATGACAAGGAGTAGGTGCCAAAGACCAAATTTCGCGCCAACGTCACAGCTTTGGTAGAGTACCATTCTCATACCTCCTCGCGTTTCTGTGATCCTGATAACAACTCCTCGTCCACCAACTTCACGATAAAAGTCTGGTCGACCGTGCGATTTTCGGAAGCTTACAGATCTGTATCAGGATCGCAGAATAGGCAAGAAGTATCGATGCCATGGATCTGAATTTCGTGCTTATCTCATCTCATAGCAGGAGCAGGGTGGCATTGGCATACCTTCTCGCCTTTCTGTAAACCTGATAACAACTCTCCAATATACCAACTTTACGAAGCTGTGGTCGACAAGTGCGATATCCAGAATCATATAGATCTGTATTAGGATTGCAGAAACGACTAGAAATATAGATGCCAAAGATCAAAACTTCGCGCCAACGTCATAGCATTGGTAGAGTGCCATTCTCATACCTCCTCACATTTCTATGATCCTGATAGCAGCTCGTCGTCCACCAATTTTACGAGAAAGGTTCGGTAGACAGTGCGATTTTCGGATGCGTATAGATGTGTATCAGGATCGCAGAAACGGCAAGAGGTATCGATGCCATGGACTTGATGTTCGTGCTTATCTAATAGCAAGAGCAGAGTCGTATTTGCAAACCTCCTCGCGTTTCTGTGATCCTGATAGCAGCTCGTTGTCCACCAATTTTACGAGAAAGGTTCGGTAGGCAGTGCGATTTTCGGATGCGTATAGATCTGTATCAGGATCGCAGAGACGGCAAGAGGTATCGATGCCATGGATTTGAATTTCGTGCTTATCTCTTAGCAAGAGCAGAGTGGCATTTGCAAACCTCCTCGCGCTTCAGTGATCGTTATAGCAACACGTCGTCCAATAATTTTTCGAGAAAAGTCTGGTAGACTGTGATATTCGAAAGCCTGTAGATCTGTATCAGGATCGCAGAAACGGCAAGAGGTATCGATGCCATGGATTTGATATTCGTGTTTATCTAATAGCAAGAGCGTTTGATGAATATTCTGATATGCATTTAATGTACGGATTGGCAAGATGTAATGCTTTTTTGTTGTGGAAATACGAGAAAATAAGATTTTTCGGTCAGTTGTTGTATACAGGGTAGCACAAACAAGTTATGCTAAGTTAGTTACCAAAATAGTGCTGTAAGTGGTGCCCTCTAGAAGTTTGGCCATAAAAAATTACGGATTCTTGTTTCTTATACTAGAAAACCTCCCTATACCGAGTTTTATGCCAAAATCTGACATACTTCTCAAGCAATAAGGAAAAATAGAAAATAAAATTGTAACTTTGACACCCTGTATCTCGCAAACTATCAACTTTTGGACTAAGGTATGTTTAGGTGAATTCACATATTATGGTCTGTAGTATCTCCAGTTTCGAGATTTCCCAACCTTTCGCAGACACCCTGTATATTGGCCACCCTGTATTTATTTTACAGCAGTAATATTTCTTTGAAATAATGCCATTTTGGGACGAGGTTTTGATTGAACTAGTGCTGGACCTATACCAATTTCTGGTATCAAAGGTCTCTCTCTAAGGTTGATCGTTCTGATTTATGGAACGTGTATAATCTTTGTTTAGAATGAGCGAAGAATAAAAAATGATATTCCATTTTGTGTTGTCACATAATCATGGATCACTCTGTATAACTCAGCACCAATACCGTTCCACTGCACGTTGTATTCTCACGTATTGTTTCTGGAGCAGTTCGAGAGCGTATCACTCTCACATTAAAAACCACTGGAAAGCAGCCCTGGTTGAGAAGTCTTTGTCAGGTGTCAGGTTTCAGGTTAGATCGCGTAGGTTGACACTTTGTTGGTGGTTTGCTCCCGTTTTTTTTTTTCGCATTAATGACACAAAAATTCTTATGATTCGTTGAATGTTGTGCTTGCCTGGTGTTTTTAACAGTGTTTACTTTGAAAATGCAATAGATTGAGAATATCACAGCAGAGAGCAATTCATAGCAAAAGTAGATATTTTTCCGTTTTTTTTTTCAAACACTGTGCCACCGGTGGACCAGACATCTGTCCTTTTAATTCAACCGGTTGCTGCCATCACCATACAAAGCTGTCAACAGTGTCAACCATAAGCAGGGCATCCATCAGTGGTGGAATCAACCGGTGAATTAAAGAATCCACCTTTAGTCTTCCACAATTACAAATATACACAGTGACATTTGAAGTGTTACACCCAGAAAAAATAATTTCGTCAACTTGTTTTTTTTTTGCAACATAATGGCTATATTTAAAGCATGCTGTGGCGACGTCAACATTATATCTTTGTTTTTGTTTACCTCTGTTAAAAGCAATTTTTGAGAGCTGAGTAGTACAGAAATGGCCCTTTCATTTACTAGTGTTAAGCAAAACAAAACGCCTCGAGTTCTAAGACGTCCAAATTATCACCATGTTAGCGACTTTGACAGGGGTAGAATTATTATTGCCTATCGGATGTTGGTTTGCCCTATCGCGAAATTGGCGGCCGTGTTAATTGTACTGCAATGCCGGTAATGCGTGCGTGTCGTGTGTGGATAGAATCAGGTAGAGGAACATGAAAAAGGCCAACTGGTCCGCCGATCGTACCACAGAGCGTCAAGATAGACTCTTCGGACAGTTAGCCCTACGAGTCGCTTTTGCTACTATGCGTCAGATCGTTGACCAATGGTTTGGAGAAGCGGGTAGACCTGTTACTATGCGTACACTCCATCGCCGCATTCGAGCCTTTGGACTTCTCATACCGTCCACGGTTAATGCTTCCCCTGACTGCGGACCACTGTCATCAAGTTTGAACTGCAGCAGAGAACTGCAATATTGGGAGGCAGTATGGCATAATGTCATCTTCAGCGACGAATCGCGATTCTGTCTAGGTGAACGGCGTGATATTGGATTTGCTGTTGGGAGGCATGTACACAGGATTGCGTGTTATGCTGATGATGTCCTACAAATCACTTTACTGCCGTATCCCCATATTGCCTGTCGTACTACGGACTTTCTTCAAGAAGTAGCGATGTTTTGCCGTGGCCACTTCGTTCACCGGATTTAAATACCATAGGATATGATGGGGAGGAGAATATCTACTTTGCACCATCCGCCTCAGACTCTACCACAGCTAATTCACGAAGTTCGAGTTGCTTGGAATGAGGTTCCACAACTAGACATCGATTATCTCATTTTCTCGATGCCTAGATGTATACAGGGGTGTATTCAGCTGCGGGATCGCCCAACACATTATTAACTTTTTCTTATTACTTGTCAATAAAACTTCGTGAGAATGTTATCGTTTCTGGTGTAACACTGAGTATGTCCGCAAAGTTGGGGTTTTCCTTTACACGACGTGTAGATCTTGAAAACATAAGCAATTTTTCTTAGTACCATATACACCAATGTCTTAAGGGAACCGAGATAAAGGGCTCTGCAACATCAAAAATATCTGAATACCGTCCTGTAGCCGCGACCCGCGACATCCCCGAGTGGTACTAGGACACTAGCTCAACCCGACGACAGAACTGGGTCGGGGTCAGTGTGTCAGGTCAGTATGCAACCTTCAACCGACGGTTACGGTCACGCGTGTCGAGGTAAACGAACCCGTATAATCGATTGCGTTTCAAAAAAAAAATAAAAATGGCACACTCATACACCAATAATTAACTCGTTGATATGTTGTTAATTTATGGCGAATGTCTTAAAAAGCTACAGAGGCTTCGCGAGTGTATGCAGATCGTTTCCCTAGACGACATCATCCAAGGCCCCGCAGATTTGTGTACCTAGTCCAGAGAGTCAGGGATACGGGCCATTTGGAGGAATTTCGAGGTGGGCACAGTGGGAGGCCTAGACAACCACGAATGGTGCAAGTTGAGGAAGAACTACTGAATCGCGTAGACGAGAATCCCCCAACAAGCACTAGAGACGTGGCTAGAGAAGTGCAAGTATCAAAAACTAAAGTGTGGCAAACGCTGCGTGAAGAGGGGCTGTATCCGTTTCACGTCCAACGTGTACAAGCCCTTCAACCTGACGATTTTTCAGCAAGAGTGCGGTTTTGTGAGTGGTTGTTGCATCAACATGACAATAATCCGGACTTTTTGAAGTGCATATTGGTGACAGACGAATCTACGTTCACGCGCAATGGGGTGAATAACTTTCGCAACACTCATGTTTGGTCAGTATAAAATCCGCACGCTGTCCGTCGGGCACATTTTTAACAAACATTTTCGGTGAATGTTTGGGCTGGCATGGTGAACGGTATGCTCATTGGACCATTTATTCTTCCAAATCGATTGGACGGGATGCAATACCTAGACTTTTTACGCAACATTTTGCCTTCCTTGTTTGCCTGTGTCTGGTCGGTAGCGCATCAGCTGATTTCATTTTCTGTTGGAGCGGTATGATTTCGGGCAGAGACGTACTTAGCCCTTCTCGTCAACTGGAGAGTGAGTACTTTTTCCTTTATTTTTTTTTACTTGGTCGCCCTCGTTTCACTACACATTACCTTTGTTATTTCAAGGGTAGTTGTTTCTGAAAAGGAAAACCCCAACTTTGCGGAGCTGTAGAGCTCTTTTATAAACGTTCTTAAATAAAATTGCATCAATACTCCACCTCTTTTTTTTATACACATATTATTGGTTAATATTATGTTGCCGATTGCAAAGAATATTTGCGACCGCTGACATGATACGCGGCAACACCGGTACTCCTGAACACGGAACACTAAAATCTCCTTCATCGTTTTACTTGGGAAATTCATATGCGGTTTCCTCCGCACTATTCAGTCATAGATGAAAAAAAAGATTTAAAAAACAACGTTATCAATGACATTTTACTAAATCTTACAAATGCGCTCCGATAAGTATTCAGCTTGCAAAAGAAAGTTTTGGAAAAGTGGCGATTTATTTCTCAACACATACTAATATTTTATATAGCCCAGCTATGGCGCAAGCGCCTCGTTCCCGTAGCATCTGGATGCTGATCATAAAGAATTTTGTGAACTCTCTGACGCCGCGCCAGTTCAAGGGTACTCACATGGGCACTGACTACTTCGGAAACAAGTATTACGAGATAGCGGCAAATGCAACGCTGGGAAGGCGCAGGCAAAGGTGGTTTGACCCACCTGTCAAAGATGACTTCATGCAAGAGATGCCTGCAGAATGGGAAGCATGGTTAAGAGGTAGGTGTTAATTGAATGATTTTGAGACACTGTGTAAAATTCATGAATCGAAAACTAGGATTTTGTTTAAACTTTTACAGGGTGGTCCAATGAAAAGGTCGCACCCTATTTGTGACGCTCCTGGTATATGTTGGGGAAAACGCTTGGACATGTCAATTTTCATTTTTCTAGGGGGACGTCTTTTCATCTATAGCCGTACAAGACAAGGCGATTCAAAAATAAGATATTGCGTTACACTTTAGATTTTTAAATATAAACTCCCATTTTTTGATTTTTAGATTTGGTTTTTGCTAAGTTTTGTACAATAAAGTTTATACCTATCTTCAATCGTTGTAAAGCTATTTCAGTTTTTAATAAAATTCTAGTTGTTATAATAAGGAATTATATCGTAAAAATAATAATCAATATATACTAAGTGACATATAAATCCGAACACCCAGTTTAAATGGTTTTATTTTAATAAAAGTTGGTGAATGTATTTATCTTACTATAAATAACAAGTGAAAAAATGTTCAGCCTTATCAGTTGGACATTCCGGTTTTTATACTGCTTTTTTTAATTCACTAACGCTCTAAAAATGAATATTTCAGCCGCAGTAAAGAATCAACGTTGGCGGATTTTGGTTCTTGACATCCTTTACGATCGGTTACGATGCCTAGAGTACGGAGACCGGTACGATTTCGTCAACTTAGTGAGTTTGATAGGGGCCGTATAGTGGGACCTCGGGAAGCTGGACTTTCTTTTCGGGCAATTGCAGTTAGAGTGCAAAGAAGTGTAGACACTGTGGTTAGGTGTTGTCAGGCATGGCTTCGAGAAGGCCGTACGCAAAGAGCAAGGGGCACTGGACGCCGCCGTAGAATAACAGACCGTGAAGATCGTCGCCTAAGATTATTGGCCTTAAGGGACGTTTCTCCACTACTAGGTCCATTGCAAATGAATGGTTTGCAGAACACGGAAGACCTATTGGCATGCGAAGTGTTTACCGACGAATGAGAAGTTTCGGCTTGTTTTCGTACCGGCCACACTGGGTCCTCCCTTTAACTCGAGAACACCGACGTAATCGCCTTGAGTGGTGCAGACAACGGTCACTCTGGGGTTAGGAATGGAACAGTATTGTCTTTAGTGATGAGTCTCGATTTTGTTTAGGCATGCACGATGGTCGTGCCAGGGTTAGAAGGCGACGTGGTGAAAGGAAGAATCCACAGTTTTTTGTTGAAAGACATGTTCATCACACTGTTGGAGTTATGGTTTGGGGTGCTATAGCTTATGGTTCCAGGTCACCTTTAATCTTCATCAGAGGTAACATGAACGCGCAGCGTTATATCCACGAAGTTCTAGAACCCCATCTTTTACCCCTTTACGTGTGGGATATGATGGGTAGGAGATTGCTCAATTTGCAACGTCCTCCTCAGACTCTAGAAGCACTTCGAGAGGAGTTGGTGGTTGCCTGGAATGAGATACCACAGGAGGACATTGACCACCTGATCAGAAGCATGCCTAGGCGCGTTGGAGAATGCGTAGCACATCAGGGTGCATCCACACATTATTAAAGGTCAAAGGACTTTAAAGCAGTGCAATCATTTTGAAATTTTTATCATTTACTTATTATGCTTCATTAAGTACCTATACAAAATTTTATTATAATAAAACGATGTAAACTGGGTGTTCGGATTTATATGTCACTTAGTATAGTTCCCATACTAACAAGACTTAACTTTAAAATTAAAAATAAATCTTCGAATATCAGAAAAAAGACAACTTACAGTTTACACGCACATTAAAGTAAAAATTAATTTACTGTAATGTAATAAGTACTGTGTGTCCATTTACCTCCATGCAATAATAAAGATTTTGTTCGAATCTATTTCTCACATTTTTAGGCATGTCTTGAGTTATTTGTCTACGAGGGCGGTTGGAGACAAATGCTATAGATGGCGCGCATGTATGTCTTAAAGGTCGTGGATTGAGCATGTGATAGCAGGGTCCCTTACGAACGTGTGGCACATTTTTGCATCACCCTGTATTGTGCGGCTATAGATGGAAAATATACCAGGAGAGTCACAAATGGGGATGCACCCTTAGTTGGGCCACCCTGTTTACCAGGTTTGTCAAATTTGACCTTCACCATTGGGTTCTTTTCCCGAAATGTTTTAGTTTTTTCCTGACTTTATTTGTATTGGGATGTTAAGATAAATTGCACATTAACATTTTCACGTTTTCTCCTCTACAAGATGGCATAATTAGAATTTCAATGTGACGTTTTGTATCTTGTTCTCCAGCATCAACTTTTATGTGGGTTTTCCGCCACATCAAGCAAAAATAATACTGGACGAGGTAAAATGTCTAATTATGAGTACAAACCTGGTTGAAAAAAGTTGATATTTGTAGAAATGGCACAGGATTAACTGAATATAATCCAGTTTTTCAAAAAAATATAAGACATAAAACAAAATTGTACCATATAGTAGGCCATCACGTGCCTATATACAGTTGCAGGATTATCCTTCAATCTCCGGATATCCTGATCAACTCACTTTGAAGTTATTAGTCAAACAAATCGGCCACCACGTAGTTGTTTATCCTACGGTTCATTATAGTCATTTTTGACATATTTTCTTTGCAGGCAGGAGGAAAGAACCTCCAAGTGAACAAGAGGTTTTGAAAAACTTGGCAATCATGCAAATGAAGAAGAAGAATGCTATAGCTGTGGACGCGAAAGGTGGGGAAATGACACCCATGAAGAAAGGTGTCGAGACGTTTCCTAAGAGAATTGATTATGAAACGGTACCTGGAAAACGTGACCAGTAACGTCATGCTCGTGATGACTTTGTAAATATAATTTTCATTGTTGGTGATATAGTTTAGTAGAATACATAGAATACAGTCTATTAAACTTTTTATTTCATTAAAATCAATTGTTTTAGATACCTACTCGTGGTGGTAATAATTTGTAACGTTATCTTTCAAAGCTTTCCCGACCCTGTCACTGTCAATGTCAAAACTTCATCAAAACGGTACTTTTCGAGTTATTCGCTGGGCGCGTGATGACAGCTCCAGCTCCTCTAGCGATCGCAATAAATGACGGGCTCGAAATATTTGTGCATGTAATAATAATACCCCCACGGTTTTTTTATACCGAAGCAGCCGCACAGGCAGAAGCCTAAATGCCGGGACGCCGCGGCTGCGATATACTATACAGGGTGTAAAACATTTTAGGAGGTGATAGTACAGCTCTTTTGCTATCAAAATTAGTATATGATACCATACCCTCTATTCAAAGGTTAAAGAGTTATGGAAGATTTAATTTTTTTTTAATAAAACAACCCAGATTACAGAGTAAAATAGTTGAGATAAAAAAAAGTTGGTGATTAAACATTATTTTTTTGGTGGTTTCAGGTTATTATTTAAATAAAAAAATTCTCATAAATTAAAAAACATATGAAAACACTACTGAAAATGTATCTATTATCATTTAAATGTTAAATGAAAAATTTTATTTTCAACTTTCACATTAAGTCTTTTTTTTCAAAAAAATCATAATAAAGAAAATGTACAAATAACTGCAAAAACTTCCTCGTTTCATTAGGTTTCTAAAATGGTATAATAACATATCAGTAAGTAAACCATTTAACAAAACTATATTACTTTGCTAGAAAGGACCGCTAAGCGCATTTCATTGTACTGAGCAGGTAAACCGAGCCTTTCATGGTTTGACCCTTTTTGTTATTTTTTGTGCCCTGTGCCGTTATTCGGGTTTAAGTATTCGGAATCTGTCGTCGCTCCTCGGAAGTAAGCTCTGCGTGTGTTATGAATTGACACAGCTGACGGATCAAGGAAAGGGAACTAACGCTCAGATTAGTTAGTAGAATATCAACCTTTAACGCGGTAGGACGTACTTTTACTTTTTTTATCAGTTTTAATAATGGCGAGTTACCGTAACGAAGAATACGCTGATATTCTGTTTTGTTATGGTTTAAGTGATGGAAATTCCGTTGACCAACGCGTCAAGGAAAGTGGACAGGTTCATGAGATACGTCATGATGCTGGTAGACCTCGGTTGTTTGACGACGAAGATCGAGAGGCAATACTGGAATGCTACGGCAGAGATCCGACGACGTCTACACGAGTTATAGCAAAGCAGCTTGGTTTAACTCAGTGGAAAGTTTGGTTCGTTTTGCATTCGGCGAGACTTTACCCTTTCCATTACACACCGGTTCAAGTATTAGAAGAAGGAGATCCCGCAAGAAGAATTGATTTTTGTCGATACATGCTTCATCGGGATCAAGAAGAAAACGACTATTTAACTAAAATATTGTGGATCGACGAGTCTAAGTTTGATAGAGAGGGGACAACAAGTTATCACAACTTACATTATTGAGCCCCACGAGAGGCAAATCCCCACATGGCAAAGCCAAGAGCCCATCAAAGAAGATTTTCGGCAAACGTGTGGATGGGAATCATTCATACGTATCTAATTGGACCAGTTTTTTTGCCTGACAACCTGAATGGCGAATCCTATGAAAACTTTTTGAGATCCGAACTCTGGGAGTATCTCGATGGCTGTCCCGCGCATTTCCGTCTGGGTGTTAGACAGTGGCTGGACGAGAAATATCCTATGGTATTATATACTAATTTCGATAGCAAAGGGGCTGTACTATCACCTCCTAAAATGTTTTACACCTATTTACCTGTCACCCTGTATATGGTATTTACTTTTCTCGTTTTAACCCAGATTCAAAAGAAGATACATGGGGAGCGTCGCTCCTACGGCCTTAGGCAGGGAGTTCGTGGTTCGATAATCTTGTTGATTTTACCAAACGCTGGACTTACCTTCCTCTTCCACTTCCTCCCTCTCTTTTCTCATCCATCTTCCTCTTGTTCCATGATATATATTCATGCAAACCTTTGATAGATGCTTTTCTGTAATGTTATTTTTTTTTTCGAGAAAAGTCTGGTCGACGTGCAATTTTCAGAAGCCTATAGATCTTTATCTGGATCGCAAAGACGGCAAGATGTATCGATGCTATCGATTTGAATTTCGTTCTTATCTCATAGCAGGCGCATAGTGGCATTTGTACACCTGATAACAATTCTCCAATCTATCAAGTTTACGAAGAAGCTGTGGTCGACAGTACTATATTCAGAAACTTATAGATCTGTATCAGGATTGCAGTAACGTCTAGGAGCATAGATGTCAAAGATCAAGATTCCGCGCCAACATCATAGCATAAGTAGAGTGCCATCCACATTCCATATCTCCTCGGGTTTCTGTGATCCTGATAGCAACTCGTCGTCCACCAATTTTACGAGAAAAATCTGGACGACAGTGCGATTTTCAGAAACATATAGATCTGTATCAGGATTGCAGAAACGATGAGCATCATAGATGCCACGGAACCAAATTCGCGCGAGTATCCTAGATAAAACAGCACGTTTCACATACCTCCTTGCGTTTCTGTGATCCTGATAGCAAGACACCGTCCATCAATTGTACGAGAAAGTTCTGGTCGACAGTGCAGTTTTCAGAAACTGTATCAGGATCGCCGAAATAGCAAGATGCATCGATGCGATAGATTTGAATTTCGTGCTTATCCCATAGTAAGAGCAGAGTACCATTTACACACCTCCATCTCGTTTTTGTGAACCTGATCACAAGTCTCCAATCTACCAAATTTATGATGAAAGCGTGATGGGCAGTGTGACTTTAAGAAACTTATAGATCTGCACCAGAATCGGAAAAACCACAAGGAGCATAGATGCCAAGGATCCAAATTTCTTGTGAATATCATAGAGAATGGTATTAATCATATACCTCCTGGCCTTTCTGTGATCCTGATAGCAAGTCACCGTCCATCAATTGTACGAGAAAAGTCTGGTCGGTAGTGCAGTTTTCAGAAACCTATAGATCTGTTTTAGGATCAAAAACTGCAAGGGGTATCGATGCTATGGATTTGCATTTCGTTCTTATCTCATACCAGGAGCAGAGTACCATTTTCTATACCTCCTCGCGTTTCTGTGATTCTCATAGCAATTCGCCGTCCACCAATTTTACGAGAAAAGACTGGGCGACAGTGTGATTTTCAGATCTGTATCAGCATCGCAGAAACGGCAAGAGGTATCGACGCTGAGAATTTGAATTTCGTTCTTATCTCATAGCAGGAGCAGAGTACTATTTGCGTACCACCTCGCGCTTCTGTGAACCTGGTAACAAGTCTCCAATTTAATGATTTTACGAAGGATCTGTGGCCGACAGTGCGATATACAGTTACATTGAGATGTGATTGCAGAAATGACTAGGAGCATATATGTATATGCCAAAGATAAAAATTTCGCGCCAACATCATAGCATAAGCAGAATACAATTCATATACTATGTCTCCTCGTGTTTCTGTGATCCTGATAACAACTGGTCGATTGCCACTTTTACGAGAAAAGTCTGGTCGATCGTACGATTTTCGGAAACCTATAGATCTATATCAGGATCGCAGAAACGGTAAGAGGCATTGATGCCATGGATTTGAATTTCGTTTCTGATAACATAATTATATAATATAATTATTTCGTATCTCTCTCATTTTTGAAATTCATCAAATTTGCATATGTAGCTTTGAATTTGAGACAAGAATCCAATGGAATTATCATCAATACATACAACTTACAGCTTAGACCTCCAGTAATGGCATCTCTGAAGCAGATTTTAATAATAATAATAATAATGTTTATTTCCAACAGGCAGATAGACCCAATTACAGGAAATATCAATAAATATCAATTAAGCACAGTAAACAGATACATAGATAAGAATTCTAGTATATAGGTAAGTAATAATCATCCATAATATTCTACGTTAGAAGTTCTTCAAGGTAAAGTTCAATATCGCGAGATTTAGTGACATTAAATATGTCGCAGTTACTGATACTATTGACTATTGTACACATCCTATGCACAGGAGACTTGGACAAGACATTGGTATGGCAGAAATCATAGTAAAATGTGGCACAATAACGGTTACCTAAGCGAGGAACTTTAAAACGTATCTTACTTAGAATATATGGACAGTAAACCTTATTGTGGCATCTCTGAAGCAGATTTTACATCACATCAGAACCAAACATTGATAACTGAAGCCTAATGACATTTAGGCAACACGTACAACTAAGTGCTAAGTTAACATCTTGTAGAAAAACCTACATAATGTCAAAAAACAGTATAATGTCAGACAAATGGATATAACGTCACTTTTCAAGATACGTAATATCCGTGCAGAGTACCATTCGTATACCTCCTCGCGTTTATGTGAACCTGATATGAAGCCTCGAACCTATCAATTTTAGGTCTGTATCAGAATTGCAGAAACGACGAGAGGAGCATAGATGCCAAGAATTCAAATTCGCGTTAGTATCATAGATAGAGCACATGACGATTCACCTACCTCCTCGCGTTTCTGATATCCTGATAGCAAGTCACCGTCCATCAATATCACGATAAAAGTCTGTTCGACAACACAATTTCCAGAAACATGTAGATCTGGATCAGGATCGCAGAAACGGTAAGAGGTATCGATGCCATGGTTTTGAATTTTGTGGTTATATAACAGCAGGAGTACAGTACTGTTTGTATACCTCCTCGCGTTTCTGTAAACCTGATAACAATTCTCCAGTCTACCAATACTCGCCAGCAACATAATGCGCCAGCTTTTAGCCCCTTTTAGAGGCTGTGGTCGACAGAGCGAGTTCAAGAAACGCGTAGGTCTGCATGAGGATCGCAGGAACTACGAGGAGCATAGAAGCCAAGGATCCAAGTTTCACGCCAGTATCATAAACAGAGCATACTTCCTCGAGGTTCTGTGATCCTGATAGCAAGTCACCGTCCATCAATTTTACGAGAAGTCTGGTCGACAGAACCAGAACCCTATCGATCTGAATCAGGATCGCAGAAACGGCAAGAGATATTGAGGATCGCAGGAACTACGAGAAGCATAGAAGCCAAAGATCCAAGTTTTACGCTAGTATCATAAACAGAGCATACTTCCTCGAGGTTCTGTGATCCTGATAGCAAGTCACCGTCCATCAATTTTACGAGAAGTCTGGTCGACAGAACCAGAACCCTATCGATCTGAATCAGGATCGCAGAAACGGCAAGAGATATTGAGGATCGCAGGAACTACGAGGAGCATAGAAGCCAAAGATCCAAGTTTTACGCCAGTATCATAAACAGAGCATACTTCCTCGAGGTTCTGTGATCCTGATAGCAAGTCACCGTCCATCAATTTTACGAGAAGTCTGGTCGACAGAACCAGAACCCTATCGATCTGAATCAGGATCGCAGAAACGGCAATAGATATTGAGATATCGATGCCGTGGATTTGAATGTCGTTCTTATCTCGTACCTTCTCGAGCCTCTGTGAACCTGGTAACAAGTCTGCAGTCTACTAATTTGACGAAGAACGAAGAACATCTACTAATTTTACGAAAAAAGCCTGATCGACAGTGCGGTTTGCAGAAACCTATAGATCTGTATCAGGATCGCAGAAACGGCAAGAGGTATCGATGCGATCGATTAGAATTTCGTTATCTCGTAGCAGGGGAAGGTACTATTATTATACCACCTCGCGTTTCTGTGATTCTTATACCAACTCGTCGTCCACCAATTTTACGAGAAACGTGTTTACGACAGTGCGATTTTCAGAAACTTATAGATCTGTATCAGGATCGCAGAAACGCCCAGAAATATCGATGTCATGGATCTGAGTTTTATGCTTATCTCATAGCAGGAGCAGAGTGGCATTTGCATCTCCTCGAGTTTCTGTAAAACTAATAACAATTATCCAATCTATCAATTCTACGAAGAAGCTGTGATCGACAGTGCGATTTTCAGAAACATGTAGATCTGTATCAGGATTGCAGAAAAGGCTAGGAGCATAGGTGCCATAGATAAAAATTTCGCGCCAAGATCATAGCATAAGCAGATTCACATACTTTCTCGCGTTTCTGTGATGCTGATAACAACTCGACGTTCACCAATTTTATGAGAAAAGTCTGGCTAACAGTGCGATTTTCAGAAACTTATACATCTGTATCAGGATCGCAGAAATGGCAAGAGGTACTGATGCCATGGATTTGAATTTCGTGCTTATCTCATAGTAGGAGCAGAGTGGCATTTGCATACCTCCTCGCGTTTCTGTAAACCTAATAACAATTATCCAATCTACCAATTATACGAAGAAGCTGTGGTCGACAGTGAGATATTCAGAGACATGTAGATCTGTATCAGGAATGCAGAAAAGGCTAGGAGCATAGGTGCCAGAAATAAACATCTTGCGCCAAGATCATAGCATAAGCAGAGTACAATTCACATGCCTTCTCGCGTTTCTGTGATGCTGATAACAACTCGACGTTCACCAATTTTATGAGAAAAGTGTGGCTAACAGTGCGATTTTCAGAAACTTATATATCTGTATCAGGATCGCAGAAATGGCAAGAGGTACTGATGCCATGGATTTGAATTTCGTGCTTATCTCATAGTAGGAGCAGAGTGGCATTTGCATACCTCCTCGCGTTTCTGTAAACCTAATAACAATTATCCAATCTACCAATTATACGAAGAAGCTGTGGTCGACAGTGCGATATTCAGAGACATGTAGATCTGTATCAGGATTGCAGAAAAGGCTAGGAGCATAGGTGCCAGAAATAAACATCTTGCGCCAAGATCATAGCATAAGCAGAGTACAATTCACATGCCTTCTCGCGTTTCTGTGATGCTGATAACAACTCGACGTTCACCAGTTCTACGAGAAAAGTCTGGTCAACAGTGCGATTTTCAGAAACTTATAGATCTCTATCAGGATCGCAGAAACGCCTAGAAGGATCGATGTCATGGATTTCAGTTTTATGCTCATCTCATAGCAGGAGCAGGGTGGCATTTGCATACCTCCTCGCGTTTCTGTAAACCTTATAACAATTATCCGATCCACCAATTCTACGAAGAAACTGTGGTCCACAGTGCGATATTCAGAGACATGTAGATCTGTATCAGGATTGCTGAAATGGCGAGGAGCATAGACGCCAAGGACTCAAATTCGCACGGGTATCGTAGATATTCCACACAACCCAAAACGCTCTTGACGTCTGAATACTTTTTTAGCCTGCAGATTAGTGACCAGAGTCGCGTTGGACCATATTACTTTTAGGAAGGAAAATTGAAACCTTCACCCTGGTCTAAGTCCTTGGCAAATCCTGAATTTATAAGAGTGATATCTATTTTTACGCAAAATAAATTGGGCTGTGGATTTGACTACTTCTACATTTTTCTCAATTTGTCTAGTTGATATCTCAGAGTTCTCAGCAACTGCTTCCTCCAAAAGAGACTAGGCCTTTTGAATTAACCTTATTCATTTAAATTTCGAGCCAACTTTAAGAAAATGGATTTACTTGCCGACTTCTTTCTGGAAATTCATCAAGATACATTTCTGCAGTATTTTTGTAGTACAAAATCTACAAGGTCAACATGTCAAATTTTTCTTCATTGCAAAATCGGCCGCCCGGCATCTTTGACGATAATACTCGGTGACAGGTATTTACGTCAAGTCGAGCATTTGTTTGCAACGCCTACTTGAAAAAAAAAATATAAAACAGAAAAAGCAAATTTTTTCTTGTAATCAGGAAAATAACTGTAACATGAGAAACATAGTTGAATTCGTATAAATAAATGATATTGGATACAAGATGTACTTTTTTCGGAGCATATAAAAAATAAAGATGATTTCTCAAAAATGGACCGTCGGGTACAAAATTTGATAACACCAGTCCCCAAAATGTGCCAATGAAAAAGTATCATTAGGTTTTTGGTATTTCTCAAAATAAAAACTCTAAATTTTAGTTTTTCCCAAATATCTCAGTAAGCCATGAAAGTTTCTCAACGGCATGCAAATACGCCCCAAAGAAAACAAATTTTTCCTAATTTAACCTAAGCTGTACCTCCCACAGGTAATGAAATCCCTATGCATAGGATGCTTATTTTGAGTACCCTGTATAATTTCAATTTTATATAAGCGGTAATAAATCTTGTTTTTTGTCCCAAAGAATGCGCTCTGTATAACTACGATTCAAAATTGAAGCCTTAACATGTTTTAGCTCCTTCCAATGGGAAGTGAATACAATTTTTAAGTGCCCCTTTTATTCATTAGATGAAACATGCAACTATGACGACGAAATCCAATAAAAACTATCTTATCAGGACAGAAAACAGACAATATTCAGCAAATATGTAATGAGTTCATAGAATTTTTCACGAATATAGGAGGAAACTTAGCAAATAATATCAAACAAAATGCTGATATTCATCTGCATGAAACAAGACTGAATAATTCATTTGTATTAACTGAAGTAGACTATCAGGATGTTTTCAATGCCATTATGACTCTAAAAAATAAAAAAGCCCTGGAGTTGACGAAATTAGAGCTGAACATCTAAAGATACTGGCCAAACAAATAACAGAACCACTTGCTTATATCATTAACAAATCCTTCCAATCTGGAGTATTTCCATCAGCTTTCAAGACAGCAATCATCATACCTATCTATAAATCTAATGATAATACGGACGTCACTAACTATCGACCTATTTCACTTATATCAAGTTTAGCTAAAGTTTTTGAGAAATTACTCCTTAATAAAATGATTAATTTTCTTAATAAATTCAAAATTCTAAATTCAAATCAATATGGTTTTATAGCGGGCAAATCTACAACAGATGGGGTATTAAGTATAGTAGATGAAATAACCCAAAATATAGATGGAAAAGTACCATCGATATGCGTATTTGTGGACTTACAAAAAGCGTTTGACACAGTTAACCACAATATACTTTCGGAAATCTTAGAAAGAATAGGTTTTCGTGGAAAGATGTATACTTTAATGGAAAATTATTTATCAAATAGACCTCAATCAGTAAAATTATTAAACTCGTATAGTAAAGAAATGTTTGTTAAATGTGGGGTTCCACAAGGTACAATTTTGGGTCCTCTGTTATTCAATATTTATTTAAACGATATATTCAAAATTAACAGTACTGGTAAAATAGTCAGTTTTGCAGACGATACTGCTATACTCTATAAAGGTAAGGATTGGAACGACTTAAAAGATATTATCCAAAATGACTTTTGCAAAATTATTCAGTGGTTTAACAACCGAAAATTAACAATTAACTTTACTAAAACTCATTTTTTACCATTTTCATCACTATCTAATCATCTACCAAAATATAACCACCTTCGGTTTAAGGTAAATGATAAAAATATAAAAATTAATAGAGTTAATGATACAAAATATTTAGGAATTTATCTAGATCCCCACTTGAGATGGGATGTACATATTTCTCACATACTAAAGAAAATTAGATTCATAGCATATAAAATAAAATTTCTAACCGGTATATTAACTGAATATTATCTATGAATAATATATCAAGCTTTAGTCGAGCCACACATAACATATGGTATAGTAGTGTGGGGTGCTGCATGCACGACATACTTTAACGATTTAGATGTACTTCAAAGAAGAATTTTAAAATCAATGTTAGGCAAATCAAAATTATACCCAACTAATGACTTATATAATGATGCACAAGTATATGATACTAAACAACTTTACTTCTTACATACCATCACTCATTATCACAAAACTATTAGTGAACACGACATAAACATAATCATAAAACCAGATATAAATTACGCGCAAAAAATGTTCCTAAACCAAACAAATCCCTAATGAAACGATGTCACCTGTATATAGCTCCAAAATTGTACGAACATTTACCAAATAATTTAAAACAAATACGCAATACATTAGGCTTCAAAAAAAAAATTAAAAAAATTTATTAACACGATTGGGAGAAATCAAATTAATAAAATAATCGCAAATATTACACAATAAATGCTCTACCATTCTTACCAATAATTTCTTTTTTCTCTTTATTTTATTATATTTTGCAATTCAACATACATATGATCCATGCACAGGCGTTGTCCGCCTGGATATATTATATTTATTTACTCGTTTCATGTTCCCTGTATTTTAGAGTAAATAAATATTATTATTATTATTATTATTATTATTATTTGGTAAATTTGTTGCATTATGAAATTCATGACAAAATATCAGAAAGTTCTGATTCATGTACAGCAGATTATTCAAGAATATTTGTTATCATGATTATAACTAACTTGAGCAAATTGTTGGATCTGAAATGGAAAAAATCCTCGTTCATTTCCAATATATAAAAAACAAAATAATGATAATTTTTGTATATTTTTATTTAAAAGTACAAATATAATGGCAATACGTGTGAAATATTCTTGAGGTATTGTTTTCCAGTAATACCTTGAAGTGAAATAACAGCACAAAACGAGTGACGTTGAAGAATAGAGCACAGGATACCAGTTATCGACCATAGTACAGGGTGGCCAACTAAGAATGCGAGGTATTGCATCTGGAAACCTTTCCATCGTAGAGGCTTGCGGAAAAAAGTTTTTACTAAAACGACCAAGAGAAAAACCTGGAGAATATAAAAAAGTGATGTTTCTGAACCGTTTTTGTGTATCTCGAAAAATAAAGTGGTGAGGCGTATTCAAAGGTTTCCGTAAAAAACACCCAATCTCTCCCTATAATATTTGAAGCTTTGTTAGATTCACATGTAACCGCTAGATTGCTTTTTCGACATTCCGACAGAGATGATTAATTTTCTCAGAAAATCAAATGCATTGGTATGATTTTTTTTACGAAAAAGTAGCTAAGTGATGTCTAAACAGGCTCGCGAAAATCGTATTTCGATATCTTGTTCCTGATTTAAAATTTAGGCCAAAGAAAATTTTATAGGGAAATCTCTTAAATTTTTATTTATTAATCTAATTTTTCTGGAATTTTTTATTCATCAGAACAAAATCACCCTTTTTGGAAATATTACAAAGTATCACTAAATGGTAAGTAATACTAATAACAAAAGGCATATTTTTTGTTTAACTGCATATTCACTATCTTTATCTGAAGTCACTTGAAACACTGTGAAATACCGGGTGCATTTTATATATCTATATTTAACACGCTCTGTTGCTGCAAAAATCGCCAAATTTCGCAGCAAATATCAAAGGCAGTTTCACCGGTCCACGTGGAGTAAAGCACGCCTATGCGTGGACATAGCCAATGAGAAAGCGTGTATTTCAGAGCTCGGAACAAGTGCAGGTGGCTACTGAAAATTGAAACAGTTTAGCCAGTGCCGTGTAGCGGTGAATAAACGTGTTTTCTTTAGTCTGTCCGTGTTTTTTTTCATAGATTTTATTAGTTTGTATGTTTTTGACTTTTGAATACTCAGTTTACTTGTTGATTTAATTGTTGTGTTGATTGTTCTTGTGTGTCCTAAATATGGCTCTTTGGAGACCTTGGGAAAATGCTCCAAGCCACGAGGAGATGGTTAATGAAAAGTAATCCTAAATATGTATGATTGTCTGAAAAACGAAAATCCAGATTCCTCGCAAAATCAAATTTTAAACAGAATTTGTATCCTGACAAAAATCAGTCGGTCTACCATTTATCGGGTTATAAAAAGGGGAGATGTAGTCAACCATTCCTTCCACAGAAAGCGCATAGGGCAAAAATTAAAAAGAATAGACGTGGGTTTTCAGGAAGATATTCGTCGTATAATATACGGATTTTATAAAGAAAATTTGGTGCCCACGTTGGAAATGATACGAGATAAATTAAAAGATTATTCTGAAGATTTTTATAATTACAAATGCTTAGACTCACTGCACTGTATTGTAAAACTGTGTGGTTTTCAATACAAAAAATTAGATAAAAGAATGGTGATTATAGAGTCGTCTCGAATCGTTGAATTGCGCCAAGAATTTTTGCACAAAGTTAAAATCTATAGAGAGCAGAAAAGAAATCTGATTTACCTGGATGAAACGTGGTATGATACCCATGATGTTGTGCAGTACGGCTGGGTTGACGACAGCAACAATGCATTTTAAATGCACCATGCAACCGTGGAAAACGAATCATTATTCTCCATGCTGGCAGTGAAAATGGATTTATACCTAATGCCTTGCTGTTATCTGCCAAAAATATCAAAAAATCATGTGCCGACTATCATGAGGACATGGCCTCCGACTTATTTGAAAAGTGGATAGAGCAGCAGTTAATACCAAACATTTCCCCAAATTCAGTGATTATTATGGACAATGCGCCATACCATTCCCGACAGAAAAACAAAATTCCGAATACAGGCACAAAAAAACAAGACATTATTGATTTTATGAAGGATAAGGGAATGGAAATACCACAAAAATCAACCAAAGCCATATTATTGGATCTTATTAAAAGACAAAAATTTGAAAAAGAGTATGTTGTTGACAATCTGCTTCAGCAAAATGGCCATGAAGTATTACGTCTACCTCCCTATTACTGCATTTTTAACCCGATTGAGTTGGTCTGGGCTGCTTTAAAAAAAAAGTAAGAAAACATAATCAGACCCCTCAATTAAGTGAATCGCTATTGGCCACAATAAGAGATGCAGTATCTCATATTGCTGCCACAGACCTATGGAAGCAGTGTTCTAGGCATATTATTGACAAAGAAAATGAATATTGTGTTTTGCCTCCTGTAAATCGCGTTGTAATTCCTCTACAAGATGACTCTAGCGACAGCTCCGAAGGCGAGGATGATATATAAATACCTATTATGTAAGTCTTTATATACCTTTTTATATACCTACCTGCTATGTAAATATTTGCCTATGTCAAACGTTGGAATTCTGTAATTTTTCCATTTCTTAACTTTCAGTCAACATAAATTAAACTCCCAATATAAGTATTTTTTATCCCAAATCAAAAAAATAAGAAGATAGTAAAATCCATTTATTGTGATATAAAAGCATTATTATTATCGTTCTAAATAAATCACCGCACGCCTATGATACGTCATGAAATTACAAAGGACGCGCCGACCAAAGGTTTTTATGCTATTTCAAGTGACTTCAGATATACCATACATAGGAAAAAGACAATTAATAGAAGCAGACCATGGAATACAACAAAACAAATTCCTAACCAAAACCACAGACTAAACAGATGCGACACCCTTTGATCCCTTTGATCTTCGTGTCCCCAACTGCTTACAACATTTCCCGCTTCTGTTCATTAGTGTCCGGAGCTATATATCAAGCTACAGAATGAAGAAATTCGTGTTTATTATTTCCCCAAATGCATTTAGGCCAGATAATTGATTTGTGTTGATAAAACGGTTTTGTGGACACGTGTCAAAACATTCCACGGATAACCCCTAAATGTCACAGTCAGATTATATCACAGCAACAGGAATCCCACCAAACGCATAGAACTCAAGTTGGCGGTGATAGAACCTGATTTTTGAGTGTCGCCTCTGGTAGTACTACTCTGTGCCAAAACATAAACAATCCTCAACACTTTGAGCAATTTTTGTGCGTACCAACTGCGTTTTACGAACGATGAAGCTGTTGATATGCTTGCAATTTATTTTGAATGTCTTCAGAATGCCGCAAAAAGAGTTTACGCGACTCGACATCTAAATCGGCGTCTTTGCGATGTGAGAGTTTTTGCGAGCCTACGCACAGAGTACTAACACAGGCGACACTCAAAATCGGGTTCTATCTTAATTATAGGACCAAAGATATATAACATTCTGCCAGAACACTTGGAAAAAGGTGAAAAATATTAAAACATTTAGCACCAACTGCAGAGAATATATTTTTGAGAATACTGCACAATTTGAAAGGTTTTTCTAATGATTTTTTGTATTGTTCGGGATATTGAGGTTGATTATTGTTTTTTTTTATTGTATTTTATGATCCAATAAATAGCATTTTCTTTTCATTTGTAAGTCCGGATGATGAAAGCACATACAGGTGGTCTGAACCATCTAGGTGCATCTTTCTGCCACCAGGATGTCTTTGATGAAGAGGAATTATATTGTTGTGTTATATATTTATGTGTATTTATAATTTTTGTTTATGGTCTTTGTTGGATGTTATTGTTATTAAATAAATAAATAAAACCGTTGGAAATGCTCACGAGTATCAATCACTTAATTAGGTACTCAGTTCTAATGTTGGTGGTGGTTATAGCCAATATAAACAAGCTTTTCAAGAAATAATGATAGTTATCTCGCCAAAACGCATGTAGGAAAATTATTTTTTTTATACTCCAACTACCACGAATTCTTAAGGCCTAAACACCCATAGGGTACCGTGGGGCTTCAGGGGGATACAGGGGAAACGCCACACGGACTCTGGCGAGGGAACACGTGTGCATGCAACATGCACACATTCTGGCCCCGCCTACGAGATCCGCCGGGTGGTACCTCCGCGTTCGACAGTCAGAGGCCGTCTACCGCCTAGGTACAATCACAACATCCATAGAAAAGAAAAATTTCTCTTGGGATGGGATTCAAACCCGCACAGCGCACGGCGACCGACAGCAGGTGTCGCATCAGAATAATCTGTGGCCTACGTTTCAACGGCAAATAAGTGGAAAAATACAAGACAATATTAACCGCGTACTGGGATATATTGAAGGAAAACGTCATGTTTGCACATTGCTCCATTGAGTTGAGCATATCAAGAACAACAACTCAAAATATTTTGAAGGACCAGAGGCAAGTTCTAATGACCATCAAAATCTAGGGATTTATTTGAATTTGACTTTTTTTAACCGGATTCGTAATGCAATATGTAACATGCTGATAGCCGAAATTGAAGATGCTGTCTTGTATACCCATGAGAGGCTTCAGGAATGTATTAAAAACCTTTCTTTTTTAAATCGGTCCTTTTTAGGGACACAATAATGAAAAGAAATTCCAGAAAAATTAGTGTGAAAAAATAAAAATTTAAGGGATTTCCATATAAAACTTTCTTTGGCCTCAATTTTAGGTTAGGAATAAGATATCGAGATGCGGTTTGAGCGAGCTTGTTTACTATTTTTTTAGTTACTTTTTCATACAAAAAATATACCAATGGATTTAATTTTTTTGAGAAAATTAACCATTTCTGTCGGAATGTCAAAAAAAGTCATCTAACGGCCACATGTGAAACTAACAAAAAAGTTCACATTGTCCTCGACTTTAAAGATGAGGTATTTTTTTGTTAGGTTAGTATAGCGGAATCCGCAGAAACATCACTTCTTTAGATTCAAGATTGCAGTTACACCCCCTAGCAGCCATTTTAGAAACTTGAAAATACGAGTATTTTCCAGGTTTGTCTTTTGGCCGTTTTAGTTTTTGCCGCATGCCTCTACGATGGATAGGTTCCCAGTACACCCTGTACATTATGAATCTTTAGCGTACAACAAACAAAACAAAATACGGTTCTGTCTACCTGGCGTTGACGGATCCGCCAGAATTATGTGTCACTTGTCGATATGGGGAATTTAGAGATATTACTAAATCTAGTCCAAGCTTTGGTCTATCTGATATGATAATGGGAGGACCAGAAAATAATCTCCAAATTGATCTGAACATCACTGCTGATAAAAAACAGCGACAAAATAACAGAAATACTACAAAAAGGAAAAGAAAAAGTGTAACTCGAAGCAACGTAAGAAAACGGTCCAGGAATATGTTAAACTGGATAGATATTAAATCCAAGAATTCACTCAATCTTAGGAAAGGTAAATAAATTGATCAATGAAATAAAAATAAGAGCATGTAGCAATACATGCAGACTTCAGTGTTCTACATTCTTTACCGAAGAAAAAAAAGAAGAAATATTCAAAGAGTTTTGGGAACTAGGGGACCATACAAGACAGTGGGATTTCATTATACGTTATGTCAAAGAGCTCAAGAAGAAGCAAGTTACTGTCGAGGCAATTTTATCTGAAAATGAACAGAGATGACAGAAAAGTTTGCAAAACTATGTTTCTGAATACACTGTGCATATCTGAAACTTCGGTGACCACGGCTCTTTCAAAAGTAAGAGATTCCTCTACAATCATAGCTGACATGCGTGGTAAACATCAAAAGCATCCCAAAATAATAACAGAAGATATAAAAGATAGTGTAAGGAATCACATAAAAATGTTTCCTACTGTTCCATCGCACTATTTGCGGAAAGATACAAGAAAAATGTATTTAGAAGAAGGATTAAGCATTCAGAAAATGTATCGTCTCTATCTTGAGTACTGCGAAGATTCTAAGAGAAGTACAACTGCGACATTAAGGCACTACCGTGATATTTTCAATGAAGAATTCAATATCAGCTTCTTCAAACCAAAAAAAGGATCAGTGTGAAGTTTATTCCGCCTATGATTTAGCTGATGATAAGACAAAAATCAGAACTGCAAGACTTACGATACTCATATAAAAAACAAAATTTTGAGTCGTCAACTTAAAGATATAGATAAAACTATTGCTACGGATGACAAATCACTTTGTGTGGCATGCTTTGACCTCCAAAAAGTGCTCCTTACACCCCAATCTAACGTGAGCGACTTTTACTACAAAAGTAAATTTATTTAAATAGGTGTTATATCGTTCAGAGAACTATCAACTGAGTTAATCGCTAACATACATTTTATGTGTGTACACATATATAAGTGAGAAGTCAGAATAATACATAAACATAAACAATGGAATCAAAAGAAGAACAATATGTAGATCCAATGCTTGACGGTTGGGATGATGACTACGATGATCTCCTGACGAATTTTAAAGTCATGCAACGTATAGATGAGAGTGCAGAGGAAGAAAGAGAACAACATCAGAGTGATCCTACTGCAGTAAAATCTGACTCAAGCGACCAAGTTGATCAAATCATACCACGAGTCATATATAGTGGCGTAAAGCGCACTCCAGACGAGTCGCAGCTAGCGCGCACTATGTCACCTTGCAGTTCAGTTGGATCAGAACGGGCATTTTCCCTTCTGTATCACGAGAGTAGTGAAGAAGATAATGAAGCACCACCTCAGACTAGGAGCCAGTCAACTGACACCTATGTCCCGACTGACAGCGAGGACGACAGTGAGGAGGGGTATCCTAATACCTTACGTGACATTCAAATACCAGACAAGCCCTTAAGAATACATGCAATCATGGCATTGCGACGGGATCTAGCGCAGTTAATTAATGAAGCTAGAAATTTGGCTAACTTAGTTAGACCACCCATACCTGTCAATCGGTGGGAGTCGGAATGTATGGGGCACGACAAGATACAACGTCTACTACGAACGATGCAGTACCGTTCTCCAGAAAAGCAGAGCATAGTTAAATTGACACTGAAGAAGCTCTGGTTTCAGAATTTGGTGGAACAGATGCGAATCGATTACGATGACCAGCAAATCGCAGTAGCTCCTCTACAGAATATGCGACGCTATGTTCACGAATTAACAAGTGATGTACGTGGCTATAGCGGTGAAAGAACCTTTAAAGATCTAGTATTTATGCTATTTGGCACTGAGTTACAAGAAGTCGCCATAGCAAAGTTAAATCTAATTGCGACACGAATTTGTGACATATATTTTCAAAATTAAGTCTAGATCAGCAGCACAGGTAGTGTACATTTGTAATGATGTGTTACCGCACCCTACACAATGGAAATTTCACGATTGCCGCCTGCAAATATGGATGTTAGAAGCAGGCATTACTCAACGAAACGGCGATTTAGTGACACCTAATCCCAAGTTTGATTGGGAAGTGCTCATTACAAGGTATGATGATAGTGGAGTTCCACTATGCTTGGAGTTAACATCAGCTAGCTCAACGAGTTTATCTCGTGCTAGTAGTTCTTAAAGCACCGAGGCGTGACCAAGCCCCTCAACATAGTTTAAATATTATTTTCTATTCTGATAACTGTGGAGGTCAAAATAGAAACAAGTTTATCTTCTCAATGTTTTTGCTTGCTTCAGACGTATTTCAGGTCAACATAACCCATAGGTTTCTTGAGAAAGGGCATACCCAAAACGAAGGAGACAGCATGCATGCTGTAATCGAATGTGCGAAGAAACGACAATCTGTTCTTTACGTTCCCGAACAATGGGTAACTTTGAATAGAATGGTAGCATTTATGATGTAACTGAGATGTCGCAAACAGATTTTTATGATTTCAAAGATATAACGGATATCCAGACATGGAAATTAGACGAAGATAAACATTCGCTTAAAATAAGCAAAATTAAAGAAGTATCTGTGCTGACATCAGATTCTAAACACTGTGTATTAAAAATATAATTTTGATGCTGCAAAATTGTTGTTGCGATTAATAATCCAAAAACTAAAAATACGAGAGGAAGGCCGAGAGCAAAAATAAGTGATAGCAATTCAGCATCTAAACTTAAATTGCTATATACGTCCGAACTATCGATAGACGACAAAAAATTGAACGGCTTATTGTGGCTTTGTAATAATGCAAAAATACCAACTATGTATCACGATTTCTACAGGGTGTCCCAGAAGTCGACGTCAAGCCGAAACCGGGTGATAGGCAAAGTCATAACAGCTATCAGAAAAATATTTAAAATAATTTTATGTATGTGTTTTGAAAATTATAGGTCTTTGAAAAAAAATATAGAAATTTCACACCCTACGGCAGTCTGTCAACTCCTGTTACTACAAATATTAATTTTTTTTGGATTTTATTTTTACAATGTAATGATGAATAATGCATCTTCAAACTGGTGTCTCAACCTTACTGCCAACTTTTCTCGTTCAGGAAAAATTGCCACTTATTTCCCAACCAAGTATTCCAAAGTAAAACTTTGCTCAACTTTAACTGGCTGTACTGGAAAAAAATGTACTACGAGAGTTTGGCAAGTAACCTTAAAAGTTGGCGCATTTAATAAGGATTCCAAAATGGTATAACACTTAGAAGATTACTCGTTAACTTATGCACAATTTTGAAAAACTGATATAAATTTTTCAAAATTTCCTAATTAAACAGCGATTATGAAAACGCACAAGGACCCTTAAGGATAACTGTTTGCACAACAGTGGGCGTCAAAATGCTGCTGATGATCATTTACCTTTACAGCAAATGCTCAACTGTTTTCCTTCAGCCGCAATACACGCTCGACATCTTCTTAAAAAAGATCGGGTTATTAAACGAGCGAATCCACGGTTATTAACAAACTCAGCTGCTTCCAATAGTCTTTGCCGTAGCTCAGCTACATTTTGAATCGGCTTGAAATACAATTTTTCTTTTACAGTTCCCCAGTAAAAAAAATCTAACGGATTCAAATCTGGTGACCGGGCTGGCCACGGTATTGTACCAGACCGCCCTATCCATCTGCCTGGAAAGTTTTGATCGAGATACTCTCTCACTGAGAGTGCATAGTGCGCTGGGCAGCCATCATGCTGAAACCACATGTCCCTGTAAATACTCAGTGGCACGTCCTCCAATAAATTTTCTAAATGATTTTGCAAAAAACCTAAATAAACCTCAGCAGTCAAAGTCTCTGGGAACTCAAACGGACCGATTATTTTACCATTTAAAATTCCTGTCCAATGGTTTATTTTGAAGCGATATTGAGATTTATCTTCTCTCATCAAATGTGGGTTTGCTACGTGCCACTCGTGTAAGTTATGCAGGTTCATGTACCCATCTTTCTTAAATGTGGTCTCACCTGACCATACAATTTTTTCAAAGAACCGTGGATCTTCCCTGTGTCTTTCTAACATTGTGCGACAAAAAGAAACTCGGGGCTCATAATCCCGGGGCAGGAGAGGTTGAACACGCTGTACGTGTACGTATTACATTTTTTTCCAGTACAGCCAGTTAAAGTTGAGCAAAGTTTTACTTTGGTATACTTGGTTGGGAAATAAGTGGCAATTTTTCCTGAACGAGAAAAGTTGGCAGTAAGGTTGAGACACCAGTTTGAAGATGCATTATTCATCATTACATTGTAAAAATAAAATCCAAAAAAAATTAATATTTGTAGTAACAGGAGTTGACAGACTGCCGTAGGGTGTGAATTTTCTGTATCTTTTTCAAAGACCTATAATTTTCAAAACACATACATACATTTTTTTTAAATATTTTTCTGATAGCTGTTATGACTTTGCCTATCACCCGGTTTCGGCTTGACGTCGACTTCTGGGACACCCTGTATAAAAACCTGAAATGTAAAAGCTCTAGTAATGTAGACCGAGATGAGGATTTGGATGAAGATTGAAGTCGCTCTGTTATCTTGGTCGTGAATATGACCGTTTTTTTTGTTCATTTTTGAGGTCTTTTTTATTTTTTCTCAATGGTTGTTTAGTTCTAAGCTGCTATATATTTTTTCTTAAAGTAAGAGCTGTAGTACTTTATGAGTGTATCATTAAATAAATAAGAAAATAAAACAAATACATGCATGTTTGTTTTGAGCCTATTTATCTCTTGCCTTCCAATGAAAACTATCGTATTTCATCAAACTAATGTTACCACGTTCCTCACAAAAACAAGCTTATTTTGTTCCAAATGAGTCAATATTGATTACTCGATATAGAAAGTATCAAAACTTTTACTTAAAACGCCGATTTATCACAGTTGCTTGAACCTTTAAAGTCGATTTACTCAAAACTGTGAATTTTGTTGGACCCGTCGATATAGTCTTCAACGTGACTCATTTTGTGCTGTTATTTCACGTCAAGGTATTGCTAGAAAATAATAAAAAAACAAATTTC
The DNA here is from genome assembly GCA_963669975.1 of Acanthoscelides obtectus. Lineage (NCBI taxonomy): Eukaryota > Metazoa > Arthropoda > Insecta > Coleoptera > Chrysomelidae > Acanthoscelides > Acanthoscelides obtectus. The sequence goes on from CAVLJG010000008.1 coordinate 89,938,122, forward strand.
CATATAAAAAGTGCTGTGTCCAAGATGTACAAAGCGACGATATTGATATCAAATCCCACGTTTTTAAAAATAAATAACGGCATTCAGATTAAACATAACTAGTCTCTATTCCTAACGATTCGAATGGACGTCCTACCCATCACCACGATCAATCCATCATCCTGAAGGTCTTTCAGAGCATCTTCGAATTGTTCTCTAGTCACTTGAATGTCAGAATTCTGTTTCAACTCCTCGAACAGCTTCGGATAACTGATAATGGGCATTTTCCCTTTCGACTCGATCATATCCTTGACGGTCTGAGCGAGCTCCATCCGTTTCTTCCTCGCAGCGCTGCTGAGTCCCGTCGTCAAGATTCCCACGTCTATCTTCCCGGACAGCGGATCGGTGGCGGACTGTTTAAGAGCCTCCCTGTGCAGCCTGTACGCTTCATCTACATCTTCGATTTCCACGACTTGCGAGAAACGAACTTTGGCATGAGCTTCCGACAGTCGAATCAAAGATTCGAGCTGTCTAGGGTACGCGGAGATCTGACCTCTGCCCGATCCGATCTTCCTCATATCCACGTAGGACTGGATCAGCTTCTGCGCCGCTTGATCGCTGAGCTTAGGGTGGATGTGCTCTTTAGCGTAGGCTATGTAGTCTCTAAGGATTGACATGTCCAAAACTTCATCTTCTTCCTCCTCCCTGGTCCTGTAATACAGTGACACAAGATGTCTGGCAAGCTTTCTGTCATAGTTTTCGTTTTGCGGGTCCAAAATCAAGAAAATCAAATCGAATCTGGATAGTAACGTATGCGGTAATTGGACGTTTTCAATTATAGTTTTGTTTTTGTTCCACTGGGACTCATGGGGATTGGCGCCTGCTAGAATGGAAGTCCTAGCATTCAACTGGCAGATGATACCAGCTTTGGCGATGCTGAGAGTTTGTTGTTCCATCACTTCATGCAAAACGCTTCTTGTGGAGTCGTTCATCTTGTCGAACTCGTCAATGCAACATATGCCATTGTCCGCCAATACTAGAGCTCCTGTTTGCAGAACTAGCTGTCTCGTTTCGGGATCTTTCGTGACGTATGCTGTCAAACCGACAGCTGATGAGCCTTTTCCAGACGTGTACTGGCTGCGAGGAACGAGATTATAAACGTACTGGAGCAGCTGCGACTTCGAGGTGCCTGGATCTCCGCACAAAAGAATGTTGATTTCAGCTCGGAAGTTGGTCCTTCCGGAAGTAGTGAAAGTTTTCTTTGTGCCGCCAAGCAATTGAAGCAAAATTCCCTTTTTTACATCTTCGTTTTCATAAATGGATGGAGCTATGGCTCGGGTAAGACGATCGTAAATATCGCGCTTTTGAGATAAAATATTCAAGAGTTCCACCCTTTCCGGAGTGAAACGATGGTCTTTGCCATCTTCCTCTTCGTAAAGCCTTTTCTGATCGATCTTCCTGAAATGCAGCACGTCAATGTGGGTCTTGTAGACGGAACGGATGTTCCTCATTCTGGGGTTTACCTAAAATCAAAGAAATGATTAGATAAGCATGAAAAAACGTATGAATAATCTCCATGTTTTTTCTGGACATTGAAACACAACGGAAAAAAATATGTTTTTGTAGCTAAACCAGGTGATTTATAAGGAATTTATTGATTCAATATGGGGATTAGAGGCCCTTCTTAAACAAGTCGTATATTTTTTCACTAGTTTAATCGACTATAATCATTAGATCCATTACTATACTAAGGGCCAATTTCACCAACAATAGTCCATTATTCTCCACCTATAGGGTAACAGCCAGCTTCAAGTTCCAATCAACAAATTTTAGCAACCAATAGCTATGAAATGTTGAAAACAAAATACTGTCAAAGTATGAGATGACATCTTGTCATTGAAACATCATCAGCTTATTGAATATTAAGAACTTACATATAATTCAGTCAAAATTTGAACAAATGTTTGATTTTTGAATAAAATTCATGATTTAATTACTATTGTTGATTTTTTATTCATGTTTATAATATTTTCTTCAATTGATATGCGATCTTACTGATTCAAGATCATCTACTGGGTGTTTTTTCCTATAAACCTCTTGCAGATAGCCATTAAGCACCTACTTGATGACTGGCTCTACCAAAAAGTTCATAGATATTGCTCGTTTCCAAACATTCATTCATTTACTTGCCGTTCATCAGAACCATTATGGCACCTTAGATTGATATTCCCACAAAACCATTCTGGTTTCTTAATATCCATACATCCATAAAGTTGAATATTTTTCGTTGTTCAGGAACTTAACAAACATCCACACTATATTCACAGCGATTAAGAAATACCCAAATATATGTCGTAGAGCTACCAGCAAACCTAAAACCTGCAGAAAAGCTAGAAATTTGCAATATTTTTCTTTTTTCACTGAGTACATATTCTGGGTTATATTTATATTAGACATTATTTGAATCACAAAACATATAGACTGATTTGAATAACAGCTGATTATCTCCTGATATTTTAAAACTAACTATATCGAAGTGACACATAATTCTGTGGGATCCGTCAACACTTCGTCCAAGTGGAGCAAACTCTGCCAACTGTCGAAATAAACTTTATAATTTCCAAGTCTCAACTGAAAATCATTATAATAATAATAATAATAATAATATTTATTTACTCTAAAATACAGGGAACATGAAACGAGTAAGTATAGTCAACGCCAAACAAAGTGGCGTGCACGTCATCAAGGTGGGTGTGTGGAAAAATTTACATTGTTGCCAAACTTTTTGTAAAATAATAAAATTTATTATTTACATATCTAGGTTTATAAGCAATATTAACCTCAAATGATGAAAATAATAGTATAATAAAATTATAGATCTGTACTTGCATAATCATTAAGTATGACAATTATTGATCAGATGACACTATGAAACTACCATATTTAATTGATAGCTTAAAGGTACTGAATAAAAATCCAAATGGGGTCCTTCAAATTTTATGCATGGTATTTATTTTACAGAATTCATACAGAAAAATGCATTCTAAAATTAGGTAAGCTACTGGTGTAAGCTTTTTCTGTACAATAAAGTTAGTCGGAGTTTCTTTCTTCAGCGCTGTCTGAATCTGAATCTTCATCACTCTCAAAGTTGATTATTAAAGGTTCGATGTCTGGTCGATCAAAAATTCGTTCTCTTTCATACCATTTAAAAATTTCTTGCTCAGTATGCCGAACACTATTTTTCCACATGTCTGGGGTAACCGTTTGTAGAGCCTCGTTCCACATATAAAAACAGTCTTTTTCACTGTTACCATCTCTACCAATATGTCTGTTATAGTAACCTTTTGCTATGCCCCAAATTAACTCAATAGGGTTAAATATACAATGGTAAGGAGGCAGACGAAGAACTTTGTGCCCATGTTGTTCCGCCAATTCATCCATCACGTATATTTTAGGTGGTTTGTTTCTAAAAAAGCAGTTATTTTAAGAATAGGAATAAACAAAAGAAATATAAACTGTCGACCAAAATATATATAATTAAGAAGCATTATGTACCGAGCAACAATACTCAATAGCTCTGTTTTAAACATTGTGTTTAAAAATGGTATGTTTTGATTTGTCAACCAGTCTTGGATATTTTTTTTGTCCATGCATTGTTGGGCACTTTGTTCAATATCATGCTGTGATAAGGGGCGTTATCCAGTATAATCATAGATGGACTCTCCAATTTTTCTAATAACTGATGTTGAAACCATTTCAAAAAATTGTCCTGGTTCATCTCTCCATGGTAATCGCTCAATTTTGTTTTCGAAGAAAATATCGCTTCACTACCCTCAATAAACCCATTTTCATTTCCAGCATGTAATATAATGTATCTAAAATATATTAGTTTTAAATTTTATAGTGCAAATTGTGTAAAAGTACATACCTTATACCATCTGTTTTAATAGCTTTCACGCTTTTTTGGTTTCCATTTTGCCAAGAGCGACCTATGGTCCCATTTTGAAATATCCAAGTTTCATCGAGGAAGACAAACTGGTATAAGGCCTCAACCTTGGCTTGATTGTATTGCCTTAGAAATTCCACCCTTTTCAAAGCTATACTTGGTAGTTCCATGAGCCCTCGTCGCGGATTGTCCTTAAGCCACTTAAATCCAAGATCTCTAAGCAACCGCCTTAAAGACGTGGCACTACCATCAAATAATGCCCTATCTCTTAATCGAGACCATAAAGTTTGTATCGTAACTTGTTCTTCTGAAACCATGTGTAATATGACATTATAATTTAGTTAACAAATTAATGCAAATTTCTGATAAGTTATTATAATAAGATCTTACTTTTGTGATACATATTATAGATCACTTCTCGAATGGCACTTGTATCCAATGTCGCTGTGTTGGTTACACGTTTAATATAACTCCGCTTTTTCTTGGGCGATTCTAAATTTGCATCACTTTTCACACCCTCGGAAATACGACTAACTGTCCTTAAACTAATTTTTAAAGCAGCAGCAACACGCTACAAAAAATGAAATAAAATTTCACTATTATTAATATACATTACATATAATTATTAGTAACCTACCTCTTGAACAGCATTTAAAAGCAACAAAGGCCCGTTGTTGTCCCTTTCTTGCTCAAAGTAGTGCATTAACGAGGCCACGAGTTCCTTACACCGACTATTTAACTGTTTGGGCATCTTTATATACCAAAATTGCCTTTATCTACTCGTAAAATGAATAATTTTGTTTTGAAACAAACAGTTGTTGATTTACAGTATGCGGGACCAAAGGATTTATAAAGATTTGAAATGCCACAAATTGATTCAGTGTCAAAATTAATACAAATGTCAGTTCCCAGTTTAAATAAGTTTCAATGTGACAATGTGTCAACGCTGCGAAATCGGTTTAGTGCGTTTACATGTCGATAAGTGATTGGAGCGTTTGCAAAACATTTTATTTCGCATAATGCGTCTAAATTTATCGGAAAGCAACTTATGTGATATTTTAATAACAATGTTTATATGACTATTAACCATAATAAGAGAGTAATGACCATTTTACAATTTATATATCACATTAATATGAAACTGCAATAGAGCAATTGTTTGTGATAGAAACCTAGGCATTAGGTCGGGGAATTTTTATCGTGATGACGTGCACGCCACTTTGTTTGGCGTTGACTATAAATATAATATATCCATAGGAGGACAACGCCTGTGCATGGATCATATGTATGTTGAATTGCAAAATATAATAAAATAAAGAGAAAAAAGAAATTATTGGTAAGAATGGTAGAGCATTTATTGTGTAATATTTGAGATTATTTTATTAATTTGATTTCTCCCAATCGTGTTGATAAATTTTTTTAATTTTTTTTTGAAGCCTAATCTATTGCGTAATTGTTTTAAATTATTTGGTAAATGTTCGTACAATTTTGGAGCTATATACAGGTGACATCGTTTCATTAGGGATTTGTTTGGTTTAGGAACATTTCTTGCGGGTAATTTATATCTGGTTTTATGATTATGTTTAATTATGTCGTGTTCACTAATTGTTTTGTGATAATGAGTGATGGTATGTAAGAAGTAGAGTTGTTTAGTATCATATACTTGTGCATCATTATATAAGTCATTAGTTGGGTATAATTTTGATTTGCCTAACATTGATTTTAAAATTCTTCTTTGAAGTACATCTAAATCGTTAAAGTATGTCGTGCATGCAGCACCCCACACTACTATACACTATATACTAAAACGCGCTGTTTTCAGTCTATTTTATTCTATCCCTTGGGGAAGTACAGAATGAAGAAAAGACTACAGTGCTCAGTGGCCACTCAGTGGGCCAGTGCTCGTCTGTAATGATAATATTCAAATACTACTAAACACCTAAATAGCTTTCTGGCCTTTCAATTTCGAAGCTACCAGTCCTCGCTTAGAGATGGTAGCACAGTTAAGGATAGACTCTGGGTATACGGTTACGGATGTTTATGATTCCTCTCGATGTCGATATATCGTCATGAAACCATCGATGCGTAAAGATCGATGTTCTACGTCCGATGTATCGATGTTTTCGATACATCAATGTATCGTCTATCGTCGGCATCCCTATATTGTATCCCCACCAGTCACCAGTCAAAAACCTTAACCATCAATATTTTATCACTATTTATAATTCTTTTTAGCTCGTATTTTCAGTAATTACTAATAATTTTAGGTCTATGTCTACAGTAATTTCATTATGCACCTCGGAAATGTAGGGATTAACATGTTTTACACATATCGGTGTTTTAGGATGGGGACGACCATACTGTTTTGATTTGAAGAAATTCATTAACCCATGAATTTATAACAAATGATTACTATTATGATGTAAAGAGAGATGAGGAATTGGTCGGAATACATTTTATATTCTATTTTCTTGCAAATCCGCACAATTCAACAGGTATGTGTAGCTATGATGATCACATATACACGCAGTATATTGAACTTAACAAATTTCGAGATTGCCATGAATTAACAAATGACCAAACCAGCTGCCAAATTTAACAGCTAGAAAATCGACCTATTATTTCTCCCATTCCCGTTCGCTGAGGGAATAACGGATGGTCAAATGTACACCTATAACATAAATCAAAATACATGCAAGTTGTCCTGTTTTCTCTGTACAAAAGCATCATGTTGGAATCAAAAAGTGGTCTTGTTTATAATACAGTCGAATTTTCACGGTTTTATTCAACATTTTAATAGAAATCACTGATATTTTGAGACCTTTGACAGCTCCCGTCAAATTGCATTTCGATAAGGTATTTTCCTATTGGTCCATTATATTAATGTTGGTGAAATCGGCCCTTAGTGACATATGAGATGCAATACTCAGAATTGTTTATTGAATTTTGATAAAAACTTGTAAACATATTTGCCACCATGGAAGGGTACGCTGATAAAATAAACGGCTTCCGAGCTGTACTTTTTTTGTCATATCAGGATCCGAACAATATGAACATGCTTACTTGATATTCAGTGATTCTTCTGTGTTGGTTCCATTTGTTTCATTGCATTATCAAGCCTAGAGTTTACAGACGCGCTAATTTCACTCAACTTTCCGAGATTGAGGGGGGGCGGATAATCGGGTTACTTTCAGAGAAATCGCTAATAGGGTGAAGCGAAACGAAGTTTACGTAATGAGATGTTGTCGAGCATGGTTCCAAGAAGGCCGAAATCGACAAGTAAGAGGTACTAGACGTCAAGGACAGAGCGACAGGATTTACTACAACTATTTAAAACTGTAATGACTCATACGCGTGATCAACACGTGATCAGAGCTCGATCCCGGCTTCCTTCCAGTACAGCCGTATAGCGTACGACATATGTCGTTTTTGTGGCTTTGCGGTGGTCAACAGCACAGACAGAGATGGAAATAACGGCTGATTGTTCTCCGCCGGTAGAACCAATGAAATCAAAGACGCACCTCGACCGGCAGACTCATAGGCGTCGGCAACGCATTGGAACGTGTTTCGTTGAGCGATCGCATATTGTGTGTTTTTATAAGAATTGTTGTGTGATTGTTATTGTTGTGGTTTCTGTGGTTACTGTTTTGGTTATACTTAACCATGGAGAGTACAAATGGCACGAGTGGAAGTACTGAAAGCCAGGGAACAAGTAGACGGCTTCGTAAAGCACGGAAGAGGGACGCGAAAGAAATCGTGCTCAACGTGTTCAATTATCTGAACAGAACTATGTCGCAGGGAGATGCACTCGCGCGTTGTGAAAGTATGACAGGCGTTCCAGAGTGGACCATTCGCAGGGTGGTGCATGAAAAGAAGAAAACTGGAGCTACTACTGATCCAAAGTTTAATTTGAAGGGACGAAAGGCCGTTAAATTGGATGACGATAGCAAAATGGCGTTAAGGCGAACCGTACATTCATTCTTCTTTAGGAATGAGATACCAACCCTCAAGGCTGTACATGGAGCGATCAAGGAAAATGAAATTATACCCCAAATGAGCGTCGAGGTAATGAGGAAATCCCTGCACGAAATTAATTTTCGTTACGAAACGCGTAATCGGAAGTCAGTATTGATAGAGAGACCTGAAATAGTCGCCTGGCGTCGAAAATACCTACGCGAAATGATTGAATATAGGCGACAAGGCAGAAAAATCTATTATTTGGACGAGACATGGGTAAATGCAGGTCACACAGTTAAAAAAACCTGGATAGACAAAAAACGTAGTGAGTAACCGACAAGCAAGCATTGAAGGTTTGTCAACAGGTCTTCGTGGACCGTCAGGGAAAGGTCAGAGATTGATCGTAACTCATATTGGTAGCGATAGTGGCTTTTTAGAAGAGTGTGACTTGATTTTCGTCTCTAAGAAAGGAGGTGATTACCATGACGAAATGAATGCCAGCTGCTTCGAGAGCAGGTTTCACGGGGTGCTCCAGCGAGTTGACCCCAACTCTGTGATCGTCATGGATAATGCTTCCTACCATAGTCGTCGAGCCGAACGTGTACCGACTATGGGATCTCGAAAAAGTGACATGCAGCAATGGTTGCGCGAAAAAGGAATCCCGTTTGACGATTCATGTGTGAAAGCGGAATTGTATGAAAAAATTAAACAGCACAAACCTGCGAACATTAGTTACGTGACTGATGAGATCGCCCGTCAATGTGGTGTCACTGTGCTGCGGTTACCGCCCTACCACTGTGAACTGAACCCAATAGAGCTCATCTGGGCTCAAGTGAAGGGTTATATTGCGCGCCATAACACAACCTTCAAATTACCAGACGTTAAGGTTTTACTTGAGACTTCCATACAGCTAGTAACGCCCGAAGCTTGGCAAAATGCTTTCCGTCATGTTGTGAAGGAAGAAACAAAAATGTGGCAGCTTGACCACCACATCGACACCATCATAGAGCCAGTTATAGTCAATTTCAACGAGGAAAGCGATAGCGACAGTTTATTACTGTCAGATGTAAGTGGAAGCGACGATGAATAAAGGTAATTCCCAAATTTTTGACTTACAATATGTTTCAAACCACTCTTTATTAAGCATGTGACAAATCTAGTTCACCCATGTTAAACATTCATACCCCGCCTATGAACAGCCGACTACTGGTAGTTAAGTGATGTTTACGTGAACATCGATGAGTCATTACAGTTTTAGATAGTTATAGTATAGCACTTTATATATATATATATATATATATATATATATATATATGAGATCGATTTTCCATGATACGGACAGTTGCGAACTAGTGGTTTGATGCTGAGGAAGGGCAATCACAATAAGGACAGTTTATCGGCGAATAAGGTCTTTTGGACTGTTTCCAAACCGGCCCCATATTGTACTACCTCTGACCCCTCAGCATCGTCGGCAACGATTGGTATGGAGTAGGAAGAGACTTAAATGGAACTTAGTCGAGTCAGCGATACGTCCAGATTCTGTTTGGGTACACATGATGGTCGTGTAAGAGTAAGGAGGAGACGTGGTGAAAGACCAGTATTTCGACTATCGGCATATTCATCGCACTGTGGGTGTTATGGTATGGGGTGCCATTGCTTACGGCAGTAGGTCACAATTAGTGTTCATTCGAGGTAGCATGACTGTCCAGCGCTATATCCACGAATTTTTACAACCATATCTGCTTCCCTTTTTGGAAATATTGCAAGATACACTTTTTCAGCAGGACAATGCACGACCTCATGTCGCACGTGTTAGTTTAGACTTTTTAGAAGCGTCCGGTGTAAATCTGCTTCAGTGACCTCCTCGATCTCCAGACTTTTCCCCCATCAAACAGATATGGGACGTGATCGGAAGAAGGTTCACTGCATCCTCCACAAACATTGGAGGCTCTATGAAACCAAATGGGATAGAATACACCAACAAGATGATGCAATCACCTAATCCAATCAATGCCGCGATGACTCAACGAATGTTTAGCGAACAGAGGAGCTTCAACACATTATTAACATTAAGGTGGGATATCTCAGCTATTTTGCGAAATTTTTAGTTAAAATTTTAATCACCTTCTATTTATCAGTAAACATAAAACTTGTAAAGGTATGCTCAAAATTACATCGCTCCTAGTCGGTGTTGCATTCTCTATGTCATTTAGTATATGGGTATTTCTCAGCAAATTTCGAAACTCATGTCCTGAGCCATTGATGCTAAGTTGCATGGATTTATCATCAATTTCACATTTTTATTATATCGATAAGTACACTAATATTTTAAAAGCAAAAATTTGTATAATATATTGACACAAAGAAAATACGATTAATTTATTAGTTTAAAAGTCATTCTCTCATCTCGTCCCTGGGTCCGAAATTAATAACAAAAAGATATACCTGGTGGCGCATCGAAAACGTAACAGACGCATTTACTGGTAGCTCAGTTTTTTTCGCTCAGACCCGTCGATTTTGTTTTCGAGGGGGACACAAAGTTAACACGTGCAGCCCCCTGGGCGGGGGTAACACCAACGCTAAAATCTTAAATGGAAAGGGGGGTCGAGTGATACCTTATTTTAAAGGTCTTTCAGTTCCCGTTATAATGATATAAAATTAATGTACTTCAGTTCAGTAGTTTTGAAGATTTATTGATTTAAAGCATAAAATAGACTTTAATAGGTACATCAGATTAGTTTGTACTACTTTCAGAAGAAATTTTACTAAAAGAATTTACTTAATAAGTAAATGCTTTTCTTCACTATGCCCATGGTTTGTTTATCATTTTGTTGTTGAAAATAGCTATTGGAACGTTTTTTTTTTTGATCAACGTTTCCAGATCGATGGATTGGTAGAAGAGGTGCCATTGAATGACCCCCAAGATCGCCAGATTTATCACCTTTGGTTTTTTTTTATGTGGGGTCATTTAAAAAGCAAAATCTATGCTGCTCAGCCAACATCATTAGAATCCTCAAATATTGCAAAATGTGTGGCAACGTTTTGAGCAAAATCTTTGTTATTGCATGGAGAGTCATGGTGGCCATTTTCAACATTTACTTGCCTAACGGGTCAGTTCATTCTTCATTTTTACATTACTTTGCTGCCATATGTATTGATCTCCACTAATGATGATGTTTTATTTAAGCTCAATAAATCTTCAAAACTACTGAACTGAAGTACATTAATTTTATATCATTATAAAGGGAATTGAAAGACCTTTAAAATAAGGTATCACTCGACCCCCCTTCCCATTTAGGATTTTGGGGGTGGTGTCACACCCGCTTAGGGGGCTGCACGTGCTAACGTGATTTTTTGCCAAACTGGTGTCACCCTCGAAAACAAAATCGACGGGTTTTTCAAAAAAAAACTGAGCTGCCAGCAAATGCGTCTGTTTCGTTTGTCTGTAAACAATCAAATCTGTTCATATTCTTATAAATTGAATATTACTAATATACTGGGTAATAAGTATGGATTGTATAGTCAAGCTTTCATTGCTAAAAAAATAAATATGTATATAAAAAAATCTATTTAAACATTATGTCCCTTGAAATGAAATCAATCCCTCACCCATTATAAATAATCGATTTCTGGTTACACCATTTGATATTTTTGAAGGCAGCTTTTATGTTTTTGAAACTTCGCAATACTGCTAATACTGTTAATAATTCTATAACAGTGAAAAGAGTTGCTGCAAAGAAGTATTGGATTTCAATAATTAGAAAATTACATTTCTCTGTGTCATTACCTCACTGTTTATATCCAAAGGTAAGTCATTATATTGTTCGAATGTTTTAATGATTTTTTTCTTGTTTTGGGAAGTAAAATGCATTCACAAAATGCTAAATCAATCTGAAGTGCTGTACTGTAGGTTACGGTGTTGTTTATGCAAATCTGTCATTCCTTCACTATATTAGAAAGTGAGGGAATGACAATTATATGAGGGAATGATTTTGGCATATATAAAATTGTGGTTTGGGTGTTATTGTTTAACTCCAGGTTGTACAGCGTGTGTTTTCAATTTTTTTTAACAGATATCCGTATACCAAGAATGGGGAAAATTAAGAAGTTAAGTGAAGAAAAAAGGAAATTATAAAAGGAGTACGACAGAAAGAGGCGAGAACAAATGAAAAGTAATGCCGAGTCTTTTGAAGCTTTGCGTGAAAAAGAAAGATGAAAGTATTCAAAGAAGAAGAGTAAAAGTAACTCCGCCTCTGGTAGATGCTGGGTGGATTGAATAGCTCAGTGACTGCCAGTGCCGGTCCCAAGCCCGGATAAAGGAGGAGGGTTGTAGCGGCGGGTTGGCTCCCCGCCCTGTGGAAAAAAAAGCATTGCTAAAAAACCCATACAGCAGCCTCGGAATTCGGACGGATTACACGGAAAACGACAAAAGCAAAGAAAACGGTTAACGAATATTGGATGCTGGAATATACAAGGACTAAACACTAAAGATGATCAAGTATTTAGAGAACTCCACACATACGACATCGATATAGCAGTACTCAGCGAAACAAAGAAGAAAGGACAAGGAAACAGCTACAAAGATGAGTACATATGCTTTTGGAGTGGAGTAGAAAAATCGAAACGGGCCAAAGCTGGTGTAGCTATTGCAATAAAAAAGGTCATGGAGAAGTTCATAATGGACTGGAACCCAGTTGACGAAAAGATCATAACGGTTGACATGGAAGAGATAAAAGGAAGAGAAATTAAAATATTCGGTATCTACGCGCCCACAGACGACTCAGATACAAACACAAAAGACACATTTTTTGACAAACTCTCTGAGGAATTAGATAAGACGAAAAATAGACAAGAAATAGTCTTGATAGGCGACCTGAACGGAAGAGTGGGCAAAGCTCTTGACACTAAAATAATTGGACAACACGGAGAGGAAGTAGTCAATGAAAACGGAACCAGATGGATAGAGCTTTGTGAACAACACTCGTTAAGAATCTTAAACGGATTTTTCCAACACAAAGACATACACAAATATACTTGGACTCAAAAAACAAAAAACTTGAAATCAATTATTGACTATGTCGTGATTAAGCAGGACTCTTCCATAATACCCTATGATGTAAAAGTTTGGAGAGGAGCTGAGTGCGGTTCAGATCACCTGCTAGTAAAAGCACCCATTGAAATTACTTACAATAAACATCTCATATATCAAGAACAAAATAACAATGGAAAACCCACAAAGCGATATAACATAGACAGCTTAAGGGATGAATCCACCAGTTTCCTTTACAAACTACGTTTAGCACAAAAACTGGACGAAGATATTAACGGCAAGGCAGAAGAAATGTATGAAACTCTGAAACACAAAATTCACGAAGCAGCACTAGAAGCCCTTGGTGTTAAAGATAGAACGGAACACAAAAATTCTTGGTGGACGGACGATTTAACCCAACTGGTAGAAGAAAAGAAAAACTTATATCTTAAATGGTTAACTACAAAAGACGATGAAGATCGAAAAAGCTATAATCGTTTTAAATATATAGTAAAAAAAGAAATTAAAAAAATAAAAAACAAAACATGGGAAACCAAATGTGCTGAAATTAGCTCAATGGTAGGAGGATCTAGGTCTAGAGAAGCTTGGCGAACTATAAATGGTCTTAAAACAAACACGAATGAAAGAAGAAAAATAAATCCCATAAAAATAGAACAGTGGAAAGACTACTACAATAATCTACTGGCAGAACAACGTGGAGAGTATTTAGACACGCAACTAGATATAGATCAAACGGGAGTTAACAGAGTAGATACCATTCAATTAGAAGAAATAAGCATTACAAAAAATGAAAAATAATAAAGCTCCGGGACCGGGGGATTTGCCTATCGAGTTAATTAAACACGCCACCACAAGAACGCACGAGCTACTTTGTGTAATTTTTAACAAGTGCCTGGAAGGGGAAACGATTCCCAGAGATTGGAGGAGCTCTTACATAAATTCCATTTATAAAAAGGGAAACAGGAGTGACTGTAGTAATTATCGGGGTATTAGTATTACATCGTCCATCGGAAAGCTGTACGAAAGAGTCCTAACAGCCCGAATAGAAGACGAAGCCACGGAAATTGAAGAACAAAGTGGATTCCGACCTGGGCGATCCTGTGTCGACAACATATTTACAATAAAACAACTGACAGAAAAGAGATTAGCAAGAGGAATGGAGCTACACGCTATTTTTATAGATCTCCGCAAGGCATTCGACTCCGTCCCTTTGCAGAAATTATGGATCGCAATGAAAGAAGCAGGCATAAACAGCAAATACATAAACGCCGTAAAAGCAATGTATAGAGAAAATCAAGTGGTCGTTAAAGTCGGAAATCAAATTTCTGAGGCTTTCCCACAAACAAAAGGTGTTAAGCAGGGCTCCTGCCTCTCTCCAACCCTGTTTAAAATTTATCTCTGCAGCGCTTTAAAACAGTGGATAAGAAAGTGCAGCCCCATGGGGATATGGTTAGAGGACTTTCACTTGTATACAATCCTCTTTGCAGATGATCAGGTAGTCTTTGCAGAAGACCAGCAAGACATGACTTACATGATAAACAAACTGATAGAAGAATTCACTAAATGGGGTTTGGAGATAAATATACAAAAGACACGATACATGACTATAGGAGGCACAGGACAAGACATCGAAACAAAAAGCGGAAAAATAGAAAACGTCGGACAGTACCAGTACCTAGGAGTTACAATAGATGAAAGCGGAAAGGATAACAAAGACATACTAAGGAAAATAGGAAAAGGAAAAAATATGATTAAAGCACTACATCCGATCTTGTGGAGTAAGAACCTAACAAAGAAAACAAAAAAAATTATATATCAGGCTATGATTCAGCCAGTACTGACGTATGGGTCAGAAGCGTGGGTTGTAGATAAAAATATGTCACAAAAGCTTCTCTCAACCGAAATGATGTACTGGAGAAGATGTTCCGGTTTAACTTTACTTGACCATGTTAGAAATGAGACCATCAGAGAAAGAATGGAAGTCGAAAATACAATAATGGACGATATAACAGAGAGGCAGTTAAAATGGTATGGACACCTGCAACGAATGGGTTTGGAAATGGACACCAGCACAAAGAAATAAGCGAGGAAGACCACGAAGGAAATGGATTTCAAACATCCACACCGCAATGGAAAGTAGAGGACTACATGAAGGAGACTGGAACGATAGGATACGATGGCGTATGGGTTGCGAGAAGCGACCTTAGGTTGCAGAAACTCGCCATATATATATATAAGAGTAAAAGTCAAGTTAAGTCAATAAGTTCTGAGTGCAAGAGAAGCTAGCCAAAAACGAAAGCAATGGAAAAGAATAGTAAAGTTTATAGGGAAAATCGAGTTACATTACAAACAAATTTACAGAGAATAGTTGAAGGAACACCCCCACCAAGCCCTGCACCATCTTTACAGCACAGAGCAGATAATTTATCTGCTCTCAATAGATGTAGAATGCCCAAGCGGCAAGCTATTCTGTACGCGAAGATTAAAAGTTGGAAAATAAAGTAAGGAACGCATTCAAGCTTAGTGAAAAATACAACAAGAGGTATTTGAGATTGAAAACTAAAAATATTGACCCAAACTCTCCAGCAACTAAAATGTCTTCGCTTTTAAATACATATATATATATATATATATATATATATATAATATACAAGTTCCTGACGTTGTAAGAAAAAGACTCATTTTCAGAGAAGCACTGCCAACGGACCTCAAGAATAACTATGAAGATCTTGGAAGTATACATGGAGAAAGGAAAAAATATAACAAGCTGCAATTAGTGCGAAAATACAAATTGCTATACAGGGTGTCCGCAAAGTTGGGGTTTTCCTTTACACGAGCAATTTTTCTTAGTACCATATACACCAATGTCTTAAGGCAACCGAGATAAAGGGCTCTGCAACATCAAAAATATCTGAATACCGTCCTGTAGTCGCGACACCCCCGAGTGCTACTAGGACACTAGCTCAACCCGACGACAGAACTGGGTCGGGGTCAGTGTGTCAGGTCAGTATGCAACCTTCAACCGACGGTTACGGTCACGCGTGAAGAGGTAATCGCGTAGACGAGAATCCCTCAACAAGCACTAGAGACGTGGCTAGAGAAGTGCAAGTATCAAAAACTAAAGTGTGGCAAACGCTGCGTGAAGAGGGGCTGTATCCGTTTCACGTCCAACGTGTACAAGCCCTTCAACCTGACGATTTTCCAGCAAGAGTGCGGTTTTGTGAGTGGTTGTTGCATCAACATGACAATAATCCGGACTTTTTGAAGTGCATATTGGTGACAGACGAATCTACGTTCACGCGTAATGGGGTGAATAACTTTCGCAACACTCATGTTTGGTCAGTAGAAAATCCGCACGCTGTCCGTCGGGCACATTTTCAACAAAAATTTTCGGTGAATGTTTGGGCTGGCATGGTGAACCACAGCCTTCTTAAACTAACAAGCCATGCTGAAGAAAACTGGCAACAATGCATGGTAGTCCGATAATTGTCTCCCACGCCCATTGTTTGGATTGTGTTCACGGTGTGTATGAGCAAAATAAGGTGTTATATTTGAGTGTCTTTCCTCGAAAAAGGGATATGTTATTGATCGAATAACAGATTTCATCAAAAAGTGTGTATACATCATTATCAATTACGGTAAGTTCATAGAAAACTGCATAAATGTTCTTTTCTAGGTTATGTATGCAAAAAGCGTTTTTCCTGTAAAATATTCCAAAAAAATGTAGTAGTTATGTTTTTGAACATATTTCTCTGCTTTAAATCATATATATGGTGTTTCTCTATAGTTGTATCTGTTTAGAATTATTTGAATCAATTAATAAATACAACTGTCTATTGTTTTAGATGCCTCGTCGGTGTTGTGTTCCTGGTTGTAAGGGAAACTATGATACCACTCTGAAAGCTGAGGATCCTGTCTCTACATTTTCATTCCCAAAAGAACAAGAGCTGTTGGAAAAATGGATCAGGGCCATACCAAGAAAAGACTGGATTCCTACAAAAAGTAGTGCAGTTTGTGCCAACCATTTTTGTGACAGTGATATTGTGCGGTTCAGTGAATTTACTTTGCCCAATGGACAAATAAATAAAATACCTCTGAAATACCCCAAATTAAACCAGAACGCTGTTCCAAGTAAGTTTTGCAATCTCCCAAAATATCTATCGCTTGAAACCAAAGCAAAAAGGACTGACCCCGAAAAAAGAAGAGAAGCCATTATCCAAAGGCAAGAAGAAGAAATTGAAAACTTTTTAAAAACTGATATCATATCTTCTTTCTCTGATTTGAAGGAGAATTTTGAAAAACAATGTATTTCTAACTGGGAATATAAACTACATGACCACAACTTGTACTTTTACAACTTAACCATCGGTGAGTGCTTGACAGTGAATAATACAATTAAAATTCATGAGTCCCTACATGTTAAGGTTTTTTTAAGAGGAAATGAACTGACAGCAAGTGACCTAAAATGGATTTTGCCATGTAATTTAAAATTAGAGA
Source organism: Acanthoscelides obtectus (assembly GCA_963669975.1). Taxonomy (NCBI): domain Eukaryota; kingdom Metazoa; phylum Arthropoda; class Insecta; order Coleoptera; family Chrysomelidae; genus Acanthoscelides; species Acanthoscelides obtectus. Next base: position 89,955,551 of record CAVLJG010000008.1, read on the forward strand.
GATGGTCACAGCTAAACAATTTATTATCTCATTATAATTCAACAAATAATTTTAATGAATCACTTTCAATAATGGACCTGCTTAACAGAGCAATAGAATTGATATCAAAAGCTTATGTCAAATGTGAAGATGAAGCATTTGCTTATAACAAACATCTTGAATTAATCATTGACCAGTTGAAGCAAATGGTTTTTAACAAAAATCGGTATTGTCCTGCAACAATTATCATGTCATTTATAATATATTCCCAGTCTCCATCTTGCTACAATGTTATAAGAGACTTTTTTGTGCTTCCTCATAAAAGATACCTCCAAAGTATCTCATCATCTTTAGATGTCTCACCTAGAGATGATATGAATAACAAAAATTACTTGCTTAATATCTGTAAAGGGCTTTCTGATAATGAAAAAATAGTAGCATTGATTATCGATGAAATATATGTATCAAGTAGGATGGATTATAGATCACAAAGTTTAGTTGGCTCTGCGGAAAATGAAAATTCTACTGGTGACTGTGAGTTTGCCAAAACAATTGTAACATTTATGATAAGTTCAGTCTTTGGTCAAATGAATGAAGTTATAAAACTGTGGCCTGTACATAATGTTAAAGGGTTAGAACTAGCAAAAATGACTAAAGATGTGATTGATTTAGTCCAAGCCCGCAATTTCGAAATTATATGTATAATAACAGATAACCATTCAATAAACAGAATTATATTTAAAAATCTCTCGCATAATGGATTTTGGTTCTCCAATCCAAAAAGTTCTGAAAAAAACATATTTCTTTTATTTGATTTTGTGCATATATTCAAAAATATTTGGAAAAATTGGATCAACCTTAAAAACCTTCATAAAACTTTTGTTTGTTATGATTTTACAAATGACGAATTGAAATACGCAAAATTTCAACATATTGAAAATATTTATGAGAAAGAAAAGTGTTTATTGACTAAACAAGCATACAAATTGAATTTTAAATCTTTGTATCCATCGACACTGGAAAGACAAAAAGTACATTTAGCTGACAATGTGTTCCACCAGTCCACGATGTCAGCCCTGAAATGTGTTCCAGAGTATCAGGATACAGCTGATTTTGTGGAAATTATTAGAAAATGGTGGGACATTGTTAACACCAGAGATGTATTAAAAGGCACCATAAAGAGGAATGACTGGTGTAAGCCTTTTGAAAGCATTTCTGACGAAAGGATTCACTTTCTAGAACAATTTGTTGTTTGGCTCGATAAATGGCACAAAATTGAGAATAATAATGGTCACCTTACTAATGAAACATTCCAAGCAATCAAACAAAGTACCTATGTTTTAATAGAGATTATAAAATACTGTTTCCAAAATTATTCCATTAAATTTATATTACCAGGAAAATTTAGTAGTGAAAATTTAGAAAAAAGATTTGGTGTTTATCGAATCCTCTCAGGCTGCAATTACAATGTATCATTAGACGATGCTTTGTCTGCTGAAAATAAAATTAGAGTAAAACATATTTTCAAAGGTATAAATAAGAATGTTACATTAGCAAATATAAAAGAACAGTTTTCAATGATTTCCGACAATGATATTTTAGATTCGTTTGAAAGCAATCAATGTTTATTGAGCGACTTTGTTTTCATATTGAAATCAAACTATTTGCAAGTTGTGGATGTTGATGAATCAACAAAAATATATACTTCTGGATATGCGAGTCATGCAATAACAAAAAAACTTAACAACTGTGAAAGCTGCATTTCCCTTGTACGCATGGATAAAGGAAAATTAACAGGGAATGATTGCTTCGATTACCTCCAGCGAAATGGTTTATCAAAACCTTCTGAACGAGTTTCTTATATTTTCTACCATATGGCTTCAATAATGCAATTCATAATGGGTAATAAAGATTGTGAAGTTAAATTTATTGGGTGTCGTCAACAGAAACTTCTTCTGTGTCAGCTCACAATTGAAAGTATAAAATCGGATCATTATTATGATGATTTTGCACAAACATGTAAAATTTGTAATAGGAAATATGAAAAAATTCTGAATATGATTTGCTCCATTTTCAGCAACATTTTTCTGAATAACTATGTTAAAAATAAAAATAATGCTAATATTGAAAATCAAAAACTGAAAAATAAAAAGCTTGCAGACTCGCATAACTCACAGAAGAAAAGAAAGATGTGTACCTTTCATAAATGAGTTAACCTATGTATATGAAATATTATATTATATTATATCTCATTTAAGCTTAAGTTGTGTAGTTAAAAATTGTGTTCTAGATAGTAATATGTTGATGCTCAAGGAACTTTTATAAAATTTCTTTCTAATAAATATTGTATGTTTTGCAGTTATTTAATTTGTTTTATTTCACCACTATACTAAATACAAACTCTCATGCCATACTATCAGCTTAGGAAATTATATTATAATTTTCAACATATTTTATACTCTGCTGCAGTCTCTGCATACCCCTGCATAGTTGCATACCCGTATTGTGATTAGATTAGCCACAGCCTGGATTAGCCTATTGTAGTCGTCAGACCACCGCAGCGCGTCGGACTACCCATAACAGCTGATGCGACGTTGCCACATATATGAGCACGGCTTGTTAGTTTAAGAAGGCTGTGGGTGAACGGTATGCTCATTGGACCATTTATTCTCCCAAATCGATTGGACGGGATGCAATACCTAGACTTTTTACGCAACATTTTGCCTTACTTGTTAGAAGATGTGCCATTAAGTCTAAGACAATCAATGTGGTTTCTGCGTCTGCTCGGTAGCGCTTCAGCTGATTTCATTTTCTGTTGGAGCGGTATGATTTCGGGCAGAGACGTACTTAGCCCTTCTCGTCAACTGGAGAGTGAGTACTTTTTCCTTTATTTTTTTTTTACTTAGTCGCCCTCGTTTCACTACACATTACCTTTGTTATTTCAAGGGTAGTTGTTTCTGAAAAGGAAAACCCCAACTTTGCGGACACCCTGTTTAGATCGAAACATTTTTTCAAAAACGATACGTACAAAAAGCTGCACGTTAAGGGTGATGTTGTTAATTTCTTAGAGAAGGATGAAAATACGAGAATGTGCCCAAGGAAGGACATCTATTAATAAATTAACATGTTTTTTATTGAAATTCAGCATCAAATTGTTGTAAAAAAAACATTCCCCCATCCTATCAGTAATTCCCTCATTTCATAGTTTTTTAAAAGTCATTTTTCTACATGTTATACACAAAAATATGGAGGACCTTCATTTTAAATGAACCTCACGACAGTAAAACTTTATATTTCTGCAAAAAAAAGGATATATTTTAATTATTTTTTTGAGAAATGCAAAATGAAATTTCTAAATTTGTTAAGAAATACCCATATAAAGCATTCTCATTGGGTCGATTATGATCCGGATCAAGAATTTGGATCGCCTGTTAGTAAAATCGGATCATAAGAATTTTGAGTGGGTGATTCAGAAAATTTAAATTTATTACCTGCAAAGGCTGCGCCCTGTAGATGCCAGTGACGGTAACGCGATCTCCTGGATGCACCAAGTCAATGAGATCGTTGTGAGCGAACATCACCACAGTGTGCGGCGTCTGCCCGGCCGGCATGTCGTCAGGCGACTCCTGCAGCTTTACCTGTTGATGAAAGTTGACAAAAAGAAAATTAATTTTACAATTATATGATTGCTCACAATACCCAACGAGACAATACTGTTTTTTTTTCATACTCCACCTACCACGAAGGACTGAGGCCTAAACACCCAAGGGGTACCGTGGGGGATACAGGGGAAGGGGGGACGCCACACGGACTCTGGCGAGGGAACACGTGTGCATGCAACATGCACACATTCTGGCCCCGCCTACGAGATCCGCGGGGTGGTACCTCCGCGTTCGACAGTCAAGACCGTCTACCACCTACGGACAATCACAACGTCCATAGTCAAGAGAAAAATTTCTCTTGAGACGGGATTCGAACCCGCGCAGCGCACGGCGACTGACAAGAGACCGAAGAGTCTACTACTGCGGCCACCGCTGCTGCCTGAGGAGACTCTCGTTTTTTTACTTGCGGTCCCGGTCCCTGACAAAAAGCTGGGGAACATCGAATTTTCTCGCTGCGAGAGCCGTTTGTTGCATTCACAATAGGGTGTCCGAAAAAATGAAAGTTCTTTTTTTTACAAACGCATACCCTCTAATTTTGCTTTAACAATGTCAAAACAATTGTAAATAAAGTTTTATGTATCTAGAAACAGAACAACCCGTGCCGAGTTGCGTTGGAGCATGTCCAAACTTGCATATTAGGCGCGCGCTAGCTAACGTATTGCAGTGCTCGTTTGTTCTATTAGTAAACGCACTGTTTTTCTAAAAAGGATGCATTTTGAGTAGGGGACGTAAAGCATCAAATTACTGGTACAAAACCGTCTAATGGACAAGTAGTAGCAGTTTTAACTTTCTATGGTCTGTCTGACGAATAAATTTTCATTTGACTTTTTTTTTTTTTTTATATCGAAACAGCCGCGCAGGCAGAAGCCTAAATGCCGGAACACCGCGGCTGCTATGATCATCCCAAAGAAATTTTGTTAATACGATTTTTGAACTGCTTAAGGTTAGTAGAACTGGGAAAAGCTTCCTCCCGTAGTTTGTTCCACAATCTAGACACCCTCGGGACAAAGGAGCGGTCGTATCGGCCAGTTCTGGATGTACGAAGTTTGACACGGTTAGGATGGGACGCCGAAGTCAGGCGGGTCTGTCTGGCAGGCACATCGCGCGGCGGCATCATGGAAGAGAGCTCTGAGGAGCAAAGCCCGTCGGTGTAGCGATAGAAAAGAGCTAGATCGCCGACGGCCCGCCGGTGCGAAAGAGTCCCGAGACTGTCTGTTAGAGAAGAGTCATCGATCAGTCGGACCGCCCTCCTCTGGACAGCATCGAGCATGGACAATGTAGTCGGGGCGGCAGCACCCCAAATGGGTGAGCAATACTCGAGGCTAGGCCTTATCTGGGCCTTGTATAGAGTGAGAAGGTCATGCGGAGAAAAGTACTTCTTAGCCCTAAACAAATAGCCTAGCTTTTTCCCAGCAGCTGCAGCTATTGAAGAGATGTGTTCGTGCCAGATCAGGTCCTCGGTGATCTGGACTCCGACCAGCCGAAATGAATGGCTCTTTGGTAGGACTCGACCGTCCATCGAAACTGTATGAGCGCTAGGACGCTTTTTGTTCGTCAAAGTACAGTACTGTGTTTTGGAAGCATTGAACTGTACAAGATTGTTGCGTCCCCAAGCAGTGATAGCCTCCAGGTCTCTTGTCAGAGAAGAAGTCGTCGCTAGTCTTCTTTTTTCCAGCTCAGCGGCAGAGATCGGCTTGTCACTCTGAATTCCTGCATGTAGAGTGCTGTCATCAGCGAAGCTGTGGATCGGGTTGATCGTGCAGGAAAGGAGGTCGTTGATATGTAAGAGAAACAGTGTTGGAGCCAAGACCGATCCCTGGGGAACACCCGCGTTGACGTTGTGGGATGAAGAGGAGAATTTTTTTTACTGCTTCGATATAATATGCTAACTGTTAAAATAAGTCATCATAAACTGCGATTTTGGTAATATATGGCACTTTATACTGTCTTGTTTCGATAGATCTTATTCCTCAGATAGAGGTTAGTTGCTATGATTTCGTTCGTTGTACTGACCTAAGGCGAAGCCTACACGATGCTGATGAGTTGCCAAAAAGCACAAAACATCTGTCCATGGTTAACTGTCTGCAATCGGACGAACAAAACCAGTATGTTTAGATCGTAGCTATTCTCCGTTTTTTTATTTCAGGGAAAAATATCGATTACTTTGTTTCAACCAAAATCAAGCCCTTATTCAGTCGACTCAAAATTGATCAAAGTATTCTAGATGAGTGTCCAACTTCATTGCCACATAATGATTCTTATTCACAGGCTAAGAATAAGGTGCAAACACTGAGAGTAGTTAACGATACGGCAGAAAGAGCAGTCAAGTTAATGCAAGATTCCATGGCTTAATCACTGCTGATGAGGAACAAAAACAATTTTTATTACGTTGCGTGTATACTGACTAGAAGTTACAAATAATGTTTTACTTGTCGATTAAGAATTAGGTTTTCGTTCCCTGATCGCACTATTTTTACAGTCAAACGAACAAAAATTTGTTTGTCTCTCATAGGCTGGGACACCCTAGTATACATACATTTTGCACCAGTGAGACTTAGTAGACGAGAAAAGTCATGTGAAAATCACAACTGCGGAGAAAACGAAACACCCTACAGATCACTCTGAACTTTGGTTAGTTGGTGCTGTTGCCTAGATGGCAGGATCACTGTGGTGAAATCATAGAGATGCAGGTTCATATCGCATCAGTGTCCATTTTTCTTTTCTTTTCTTGTCGAGTTGTTTGTTTCTTTGTCTTATTAAGCATGAATGCTAGAATTACATTCTTTCAAAAAAACTACAACAATTACATAACATACAGATATGTGGAAAAAGAAAACTTGCATCTCTAAGAATTTTCAGTGTTCATGAAATATGCCTTTAAGTATCTTTTAAACATCTTAAAGTTACAAGTAGACTTTATATAATTATTTAGTTGATGGAATTCAAGTAATCCTTTCAGAAATATTGATTTGCTAGTTATATTACTAGTGCAATTTTAAATATGAACATCGATATTTCCTCTTGTATAATAATTCTGGTAATGATTATTCAATTCTATGTAGGGTTCTAAATGTTGTGACAAAAGATGATATTTTATTTCAAATATGAAAATGAGAATCAAATATGATATTTTTTATATTCAACCACTACAATTCTTGTAACATAGATTTTATTTTTGTTTGTTTGAGAGTTATTTAGCATTAATGCTACAATGTTCATAATATCCATATTACACAGTACATCACAAAATATGTTATGTCATCAAGACTACATATTTTTATACACAATTTCACTACTATGAATTTCAAACTGACACACATCTTGATGTCGTAGCTTAATTTATTAAATTCGTACAATCCCTTTTGAAATACTGACTTGCTCGTTATATTGCTACTGCAGTTCTGTAAATGAAAGTCTATACTTCCTCTAGTAGAATAATGGTGGCACTCATTGTTCAATACAATAAAATTTTCTAAGTGATTTGGTACAAGATGATTTTTCAACTTGAATATGAAAACCAAGTAGGCTATGGAATTTTTGATATTTAACCAATGTGTTCCTTCAGCATATTATTTTGTAATATTGAAAATACAGTTTCATTTGCACTGAACAAAATAGTCGAACAATATAACAAATGAGGAAGAATGATAGTGTTGTACACAATTTTTTTGGAATAAACGCTTAGGTTATGCGAAATTCTGTAAAAGTGATTTATTTTCTTGGAATTTTTTGAAATATTCATAGCGCCCTTCAAATTTTAATTTACTATCTACGTATATACCCAAATATTTAAATGATTCGATTGACATAATTTTTTCACGATTAATTGTGAGATTTATCGTATTTTGATCTAAAGATTTTTAATCCAATATTCTCTTAGCTTTATTCGGCAGGACTAATTTTGAGAATACAGCTACATTGGCAGTGAACAAGATATGTGCACAGTATAGTAAATGCGGTGGAATAATTGTATTATAAACTATTTTTTTGGAATTTGTACTAAAACTACTCGAAGCCCTATAAAAGTAATTTGAATTTTTTGCAATTTTTGAAATAATGTATTCATAGTAATCCTCAAACTTTATCTATACCTAACTATTTAATTGATTCAGCATTTTTAATTATTATCATTTAGGTATTTCCCCATGAGCATACATCTTGTATTAGAAGCATTCAATTTGAGTTTATTTACATTTAGCCAATTTATGATTTTTGCCAAATCAAAATTTAGCATTTTTAAAGCAGTATCTATATATTCATCTGATATGTAGATTAATGTATCGTCTGCAAATATCATAATTACAATAATCTGAAATATCACAAATGTCATTAATGTATAAAACAAATAGTAGTGGACCTAGTTTACTACCTTGTGGTACACCAACAGAAATATTTTTTGAGCTTGATGATGTAGATACAATTTTGGTTTTTTTACTTCTGTCAATTAAGTAGTTTTGAAGGATATTGAATACGGATGTATTACTTGTGGATTAGGACATTCAACAGAAAACTGTAGTACCAGTGAAATGTACAAATGCTGTCCAAATTGTAAAAGTGCAAACCAGGAATTTAATCTAGGATTACCTATTAATCATGGACCATTTGACAAAAATTGTGAAGTATATAAAAGGAAAATTGAGCGTGAGAGGGAAAAATTAGTTATACAAATGAATAGCAACTACTAAGCCCAGATTTGCAAGATGTGGCTAAATCTGTAAGTGATGAATATAACTCAATCTACCATTTAAACATACAAGGAGTCCTGAATAACATAGATGAAGTTCAACCGTTTTTTTACCGAAACACATGCTACATAAGACATCACTGATGGTGAATTACAAATTACTAATTATAAAACATACAGATGTAACTCCAACTCCAGACATACTGGAGGTGTAGTGATTTATGTTTACCACAAAATACAGATCAAATTATTCGATTGTGCCACTTTAGACTATGCATACTGGTATGCACATATACAGTTCAAATTATTTGGGAAACGTTATGATCTTTGTACTTTTTACCGTTCAGCAAACAGTGATGCGGATACATTTTTAACGTTTTTTGAACAGAAATGCGAAGAAATGTGGAATTTTAGAAACAATAATACTTTTAGGTGATTTTTAATTTAAATTATTATGGTAAAAGCATGAAAACAAGAAAATTGAAAGAAAGCATAAATAACTATGGGTTCAAGCAAAAAATTGTGAGGGTACCAGAATAACATCATTAACAGAGAAATTTCGAATGTGCAGGGATTAAAGCTGTACATACACCTAAAGTTAGTGATCACAGTTGGACAATGCTGCCCTTGGTAGTGCATTTTTCTGATACAAAAATTAAGAAAATCGTAAATACTATTAAGTACGAAAAACTTGAACGAGAACTTGCTGGCTGCTATTGGAATTTTAGTGAGAATATGGAAAAAATATATGACAACATAATAGGAAATATAAAAACTTGTTTAGATCTTGCAACTGATAAAAAAGTGATTTGCTCGACAAAAAATACACCCTGGTATAACAAGAATATTAAGGCAGCTCAAAATTTGAGAGACAAACAATACAATAAATGTATATTCACAAAATCAAATGATGATTGGGAGGTATATAAAACTCTTAGGAATAAATGTGTATATGTAATTAGAGAAGAAAAAAGGAAATTCTACGATAAACAAATCGATAATAACAAGTGCGTCAGTGTAAAGATGTGGAAGACTTCAAAAATACTGATCAATTCGATTGTGTAAATCAAGTTCAATTCGAAAACGGTACCGAAACAAATTCTTTGGTGATTGCAAACAAACTAAATGAATATTTTGTGGAAAGTATTGTTGATATTGTGGGTACTGTGTTGATATTGTGGGTACTGCCAATGCTGCACCTGAGTATATTAAAATCAGTTTCCAGAGGGAAATGTTGCATACACTTTCAAAATTTCATAGCGTATCATTGAATTATCTGAGAAAATAAGTAAACAGTTTAAAATCAAATAACAACTGTGCCGAAATCACTACTAAAAACGTGCTGAAAAACTGTTTCGAAATTTTGGGATATCCTGTATTAAATTGGATCAATTGTTCACTGAGAAACAGTTATTTTCCTGAAAATTTGAAATGCTCTACAATAACACCAGTTCCCAAAATAAGAAGTTCTAAAAGATGCAGCGATATGAGACCAGTAAATGTGTTACCAGACATTGAAAAATTATTAGATCCATAGTGCATGACCAATTAATGCAGTTTATAGAAGAAAACAAAATTTTAGTGGAGGCGCAAGCAGGCTTTCGAAAAAAATATTCCACACATATTCCAGTTGGTAACTGAGAATTGGAGAAGAGCCATAGACTCAGAAGAACTTGTCATAGCAGTATTTTTGGATTTGAAGAGGGCATTTGAAACGATTGATAGAGATATTTTGTTAGGTAAATTGAAGGCACATGGTATATTAGGAAGTGTTTTAGATTGGTTTAGAAATTATTTTTCTAAAAGCATGCAGGTTACAAAAGTTAATGACACTATTTCATAAAAAATTGAAAATACGTTTAGTGTTCCACAGGGCAGTATCCTGGGACCACTTCTTTTTATTCTATACATAAATGATTTACCTGCCAAGTAAAACGAAAGCCAATATTGATGGTGAAGAGATTGAATTCGTAGAAAATTTTAAATACTTGGAGGTTTTTGTTGACTCTCGATTAATTTTTGATATTCATTATGAAAAAGTTATAAATAAGATTAGTAGTAAAGTGGGATATTTATCGAGAGTTTCTGGATGTCTGAGTTCATATAGCAGACAAATGATCTATAATACCACCATTCTTCCAAATTTCTTGTACTGTTCGACTATTCTATATTTAGCAAATAATTGAAAGACTGCAAATTTTACAAAGTAAGTGCATGAGAATAATACTGAATAAATATAAATATACTCTAATTAGGCAAATGCTTAGCAAATTAAAATGGCTCAATGTAAAATTTTTTATCAAATATCTTTTAATGATATTCATTTATAAAGTAAAAAATTAGATACTTCCATCAAGTCTAACTAATTTAAAATCATCAAATGTTGACCATCATTTACATAATACCAGAAATAAAGATGACTTCCATTTAATGACCAAAAAGTATAACATATGCTACAAATCTGTATTCCATCAAGAGTTGATTGAATATAATAAATTATACTCAGAGATAAAAGACCAGAAAACTTTGACAAAATATAAAGTAAAATTGAGAAATCACTTGTTAAATCTACAATTATAGGTTGCCCAGCATTTACATCATACATCATATGGCTTGAATTTACTAGTTCTAAGTTGTTTAAAATTATTCTGTTTATGTAGCCAAATGTGCTAAATAAGTCTTTCTACTACTACTACTAGATCCTTTAAATTCATAGTAATGCACTTTTAAAGTTATTTTTCTTCCTGAATCCAGCTAGAAATTTGGTTAAAATTCTATTTCCCTCCATAAATTCGACGATCTGTTCGTAAATAATTTCTTCGAAGACTTTTTCAACATCTGGCAGAACATTTATTGGCCGTGTATTGGTATACAACTCAGAATTCTTAACTTTAAGAGGGGTTTAACTTCAGTTTTGTTACCAAAAATATAATATTGTATCTATATATTTACCATTTGCTTGTCCGTAAACTGCGACCGATTATGGACCAGAGTGAAGCAGTAGTTTGTGTTGCAGCTGGTGCAGAGGGTAGGTTCGTTGATGCGACCCCTGTCGATCTCTACAGTTGTGGTGAATTGGCAGACGATGCATTTAAAGAACGCCTCGCGCATTTCCGGAATGATGTTTGACGTGCGGATCACCATGCCGCTTATGGTAATCAGTTGGTCGATATCTGGAATAAAGTAGATTTATAAATCGTTTCTCCAGTAATCCTTGACCGCTCCTGGATTGGGAAACCTCTGTTCGATGTGATCATTGGCACAAGGTTATTACCATGCAAAATCTATCATACTTCTGTTTTCATGGCAAAAATATACCAGATAATATACAGGGTGACTTCGAAGTTGAGTCATTTATTTTAACAGTGAGTAGATCTGATCAAAAGAAATGTTTTTTCCTTTAACATTTTTGTGGTAAAATTAAAGTAACAAAGTTATAGCCCTTTAGAAGTTTGAGTACCGCCATGTCTCAATAATAATATTATGTGCTCGTGTTTGGCGACAACGGATATACTCCGCCTTATCGGTTCATCGCATCGGAAACAAAAAAGCGAAAGAATGTGAAACGCTGATCACGATGTTTTTATTCAGTCTGTGTCAGCCGGTAACGCGTGAGTGAATAGTGGTGTTTGCTGCGTGGCTCAAACGAAATAAAAAATGGCACATATTTATGCGGATCGGTTTCCCAATCGAGTGCCACCAACCCCTCGTGCCTTTGTTAATGTAGTACAACGGGCTCGTGAATCAGGTGACTTAAGACCTCACAGGGGACTGCATGCCGGTGCTCCAGGACCTCACGATCAAATACAGGTCCGCACTGAAATACTTGTCGGGAGGATACTTTATAAAACAAGGTAAAAAAAATTTTTTTAATTTTTTTTTATTTTTACACACATATTTTGGTTTATCTTCCTTCTACAATCATTATCTGAAAATTAATGACTCAACTTCAAAGTCACCCTGTATACGAAAGGGGATAAGAGCAAATACCACAATTACAGAGGAATTGCACTAATGAGTATTGCCTATAAAGTATTAACATCGCACATGAAGAATCTACTGAGAGAAAGTGTGGAAAGCATCGTTGGGGAATATCAGACCGGATTTAGAGGAGGAAGAAGTACAACAGAACAAATCTTCGTACTACGAGAGATATAGGCGGAAAGCTACGAGTACATGAAGCCGACATTTGCATTATTCGTTGACTTCAAACAAGCATACGATAAGATAAATCGTAAGAAAATGATCGAGGCCTTAAGATTTCTGGGAATCGAAGAAAAAATTATTAGACTGATAAAGATATTAATGAAGAAGAATGATGAAAATAAAGTCAAAATCAACAACGAATTATAGGAATCTTTTGTAGTTAGAGAAGGTCACACAAGGAGACCCACTTTCATTAGTCCTGTTCAGCCTATGTCTTGAAAAATAAATAGAGAAGAATTACTGTATCATAAGAAACACCAATGCTTAACATTAGCTGACGATTTAGTGATCATAACCAGAAGTAAGGACAAAGCACTGTTAATGGGTTTGAATATTAATGGAGAAAAAACCGAGTAAATGAAATCGACAGAGGAAGAATTTAAAAAATCAGAGGTTAACATTGAAAACAATCAGTGTCAAAACTTACCAATTTGAAGAGGTAGAAACGTTCACATATTTAGGAATTGCTTTTAAAAGAAGTCCAGATATTGCGAAAGAAATTCAGAATAGGCTGACGATGGGTAACCGGTGTGTTTACTCACTGAATCGACTACTAAAGAGTAGAATCGTGTCCAGAAAGGGTAAACTAAGGTTGTTTAAAACTATTAAAAGACCTATTGTCATCTAAAGCAGTGAAGTATGGACATTAAATAAAGCAGAACAAAACAGAATAGGTATTTGGGAGAGAAAAATCTTACGCAAGATATTCGGTGGGAAGCGGGAGTGCGGTGGATGGGTGCGGAGAATGAACAAAGAACTGCAATCTCTTTATGGTGAACCTGATATAGTAGGAACAGTGAAAGCTCAAAGATTGAGATGGTCGGGACATGTCCAAAGGATGACGGAGACCAGAATACAAAAAAGAGTACTTACAAGCAATATTGGTGGAAAAAAGAGACCAGGAAGAACGAAAAACCGGATGGAAAAAGGAAGTGGAAATGGATATTCAAGAGTTAAGAATTAATAATTGGAAGAAGACTGTAAACAAGAAAAGCTGGCTACAAGTTACCACTCAAGCCATGGGTCTATTAGGCCTGCAGTGCTGAACTATATTCGAGCTCCTTCCCACTTCAGTTGGCCCACTTCAAGATTTGTACCAAAATATGCCTTTATAAACTAAACATGACGAAACTATTTACTTCTAAAACAATTCATTTTCTCAAAAACATTTTAGATACACTCTAGTCGTAAAAAATACATATTTGAAATCACTTAGACCTATAACTGGTAGAACATCTGAACAAATAAACAATGTACGAATAAATGCGCGAAGTTAAAAAGCAACAATTGAAAGATTACCATTGGGTAACATCACCTTCATTTTTTATTACCGCTGAAATTCTTTGGGGCAAAGTGTTAACCAAGTTTTGGCAAAAATTTGGTGTAAAACAATCCCATATTTCTTGAAGCTTTTGTCTCAGTTCGGTGACTGTACGAGCAGGATGTTGTCGTAGAACCTTTTTCATCTCGTGCCACAAACTTTCAATAGGTGACAGATCTGGACCGCTAGAAACCCATTTCAAAAGTGGTACATTATTTTCTTCCATTCATTTTATAGCCCTTTTTGAGGTATGGCACGCTGCACCAACTTGCTGAAACACAAAATCTTGGCCGGATGTCAAACATTCTTCCATCACTGGTAAAAGCGATTCTTCTAAAACTGCCAAATATTAGTTTGTATCCACATTTACATCAATAAAATGAAGTTTCCCTACTCCTTTTGATGAAATACTGCCCCAGACCATAATGGATGCTGGAAATTTCACTTTTCTCTTCAGACAGTCAACATGAAATGCTTCATTTTTTTGCGAATAACTCTATTGCGACTGTCACCAACACAAACTTCGAATCGGGCCTCATCACTCCATTGTATTGCACACCATTGTTGAGGTGTCCATTGTCTATGTTCTTTAGCCCATCTAAGCCGATTTTTCTTTTGCAGTGGAGTTAATAGTGGCTTTTCTTTGGCCTATAAACAAGTTGTGCAACTTTCGGGTTTTCACTTCACTTTTTTTTATAAGAAAACTTGTGGACCTGTAAATTTTCCTTCCAACAGCGTCACTCCACAGAGCACTTAATTGTAAATAATTGGCACGCCTGTTTTTCACGATTATTCTTCTTAATGCTCTTCGGTCGGCATTTGTGATATTACTTTTTTTCACATATCGTGGCTTAATATTAACTGAATCAGTTACGTTATATCTTCTAACAATATTTCTCACACTGTACTGTCTAACAAAGTTGCAATTTCTGAGTTTGATTTCCCAGAATTAAAAAACTTAATTATCAGTAACCGAATTTTCTCACTAATAACCTTTCCTCTACCCATTTTGAAAACCTTAACTACCCAAAACTATTTTAAACGTATTCTGACATGCTGTGATTAATAAAAACTATAGACTTATTTTGCATTGAAATGAAAATAGGTTGATATGCTGTAATTGCAACATGTGTTATTTTTATGCTGCAAATTTGATTAGGGAGTGATAAAGTTGGTGTTTTCTACTATATATTATCAAAATATTCATTGTTAATATATATAACACCCGACATTTTTATTATTTGGGTTTGATAAGAAAAAAACTAAGATTTCAATAGTTGGGCCAACTGAAGTGGGAAGGGGCTCGTATATGTATATACACTACCGCTCAAATATTTTTGGACAGTGATTTTTTTAAGAGAACTTAAAATAAATAAGGCGTATATGATATTGATTGATTATTACCAACTATAATACGACTATTCAAGCTAAAGATGTATAAGAATCAGTGAAATACTTAAAAGGGAATAAATGTAAACATCTTTAGAGATGCCGATATTTTTATTAGTTCATTGCAGTCATAAATCGGCCGAATTCCAGCCACTGTTTACTTTTTTTGTACTATGTATTATGTACCGCGTAATACTATATGATACATAATCATTCTGGGAATCGATGAAACAAAGTAAAAATTGTACATAGTTTAGTATAAACTAGTAGTCGATGTGATAGGGGGATTTTTTTAAAATAATCGAAAATGGTAAAGAAGGATAACGTTTCTCTTGAAAAACGGGGTGCAATGTGTGCCTTACGTGATTACGAAGGCTGCATATAGGACGGAACACTGCGTCTCAAATTTTGAAGAAAAAGAGAGAAACAGGCAGTGCCGTAGATCGTCCACGTTCTGGAAGGCGCAGAGTTACAACTGTTCCTGAGGATAGGCTTATAGTAATAACAGGTCAGCGAAATAGACATTTAACTGCGCCTGAACTCACACACAGCTTGAATAGAATGAGGAAAACCTTAGAGGATGTGTATCAGCACGCAAACCACTCCTGGAACCTATACATAAACGCAACCGGTTTGCAGAGGAATCACTGAAAGGACACAAAACCTGGCCACCGGTATTAAAAAACGTGAAACAAAAATATTTTACGACGGCCTAACTACCCAAAAACCAACCAAATAACATTGGATGTTGGCCGCGAAAGCCTTTCGCATTTCAACTTTGTCTTTGTTGGATGTTATTGTTATTAAATAAATGAATAAATAAATGTATAAACAACTTGGTCGGTTTGAATTGTTGCAGGTGGTATAAATCCTACCTTCAGGATTGAGGGACCTCATATTCTTAGTCTTCTCGGCATTGAACGGTCTGACTTGAATCTGGTGCTCCAAGACAGCTGCCGGATATCTCTCGTAGAACATCTCATTGACAGTCATATCGAACGTAGGAATGACCTCTTGCGGATAGCAGATCAACTGCCTGTACAGATCCTTATCGAAGGTCTCCAGATGGGCACAGTTCACGTTCAGGAACGGCTCTTCCAGGGTGTGGATCTCTTCCAGTTTCTGCAGATATAGCGGTTCGTTCAGATTCATGTCTTCCGTTCTTTCGTCCTCGTCGGCGTTCGGATCGATGAACCTCAGGATGAACTGCCTGAATTTCTCCTTGCATTCGGAAACCGAGACGTTGGTGCCCCAAATGACGAGGTGGGGCGCCGTTGAATCGGTTTCTCCACTTTCCGGAATCGGATCTAGAGGCGTTTCGCCGCCAACGTTCACCTGAAAATCAGTGTATTTGAGGTTGAAGAGAAAAATG